>CM068826.1:140276075-140839734 GCA_028554795.2 Sinohyriopsis cumingii | reverse complement strand
TATATTTCAAGTAGAACGTGGATGATAAGGCTCATGGTAGATTGATATTTCAAGTAGAATGTTTGTATTAATACACATGTAGATTGATATTTCAAATAGAATGTGGATGATAATGCTCATGGTAGATTGATATTTCAAGTAGAACGTGGATGATAATGCTCATGGTAGATTGATAGTTCAAGCAGAATGTGGATGATAATGCTCCTGGTAATGCTTGTGTTAGAGTCATGTTTTGTGGGACAAGTCACATTGAAAGCACATAAACTAAAATAGAATAATATGTTAGCAACAAATATGTACATGTGAATCATGAATGCGACCCACACAATTTAATTCCAAATGTACCGATATTGCATATCAGGTGTTGCTATGTGGAACATTATATATCATTCTCTCACTATAAGGCCCTAAATACTAACATCGTTCCAGTTAAAGGCGAGCATGTTTAGTAAAATTACATATATCATGTACTTAATTATACAACCGTCTCACTAAAATGGGGAATATTCTGTATCAGTGATGAGCAAGACATCTTGGATATAGTGTCGTTTATTCATATATCTTATTTTGCTTGAGCTAATTTGCTATATCTAACAAAACTGAAAATAAAACAATATTCAAGTAAGAATAAGTTCTACACGACATGTTCTGATGATTATACGAAGTACGGTCTTAGTTTGCGAATATGTGTTATAATGTTATTCCAACTTGAATTATTGCTACATATGTTAAAAAAAATACACGATTTATGAAAATCGTATGTTCGTTTTATTATATTGTGGTGGCCCATAGTTTGGAGTTGTAAACCAATGGATTACGTGAGGAAACAAATTAGTTTCTATGTTAACAGTTAGATAGTCATAGTACAGGAGGTTTTTAAAGTGCGTATTACCACATACACTTACTTGGCATAACAAGTTTATACATACCATTGACTTGGATTACGATGTTCATCACTATTCCCTGGAATTTATCCCCTAGGTCATAACTTGGAAAGTAATGAGATCTCCACCCTAAAATCGCATATACAGTTACTGGGCATGACGAAACAAATTTATTAATGCAACTGGCATTTGCCTCATATTCATCCTTATTCCTCAACGGACTCAGTTCCTGTGTCAAAGATTGTAAACTTTGGAGAACCCCATTCAAAAAATGTAGACCTTGATTGGGCATCGAAAGACAAATCAGCGAATCCTTTTGGAATTGTACCATAGGGGCATCCTTACCCCATGTACCTACTTAAAAATCTCATACCTCTGGGTGAACGCCAAGAACGTGGATACGTAAGAATGATTTATGCACGTATGTACACATATTAAGCAATTTAATATAGAGTATTACATTGTTTGTATTCTTCTAGAAAGTCAGATATGGTAGTTGTAGTTAGACATCATAGCATGCGTAAGATGTAAGGCACTATAATCCATGAAATTCGTGTGAACTGATACTATTGTATTTACCGTGTGAGTCATAAAAGACGTTATGACACGCCTCTTTGCACAATCATTAACATAGCTCATTAACGTTTTGACAGGCCTCTTTGTACAAATCAACTATTGCAACATTCATATGCTTGATATTTACGAATCAGTTTGATGCAAGCACATTTATTTAGAATAACACTTATCTCCATTCGCCCACTAAAATTAAAGTGTCCAGTATGGATTTTATCAATATTGTTCAGGTGAAGTACATTTTCCTAAAAACGAGTAATGGAAAGACTCTATACGTAATAACAAAGATTTCTTTTAATTCACACTGCAAAAAGCCTGGAGACCTCATTTGATTGAAATCACAGATTTATGTGACCGAAAGATTGTATAGTGGTCATTACTCTTGGGAATGTAGATTATATACAGCGCTTTGGTGAACGTTTGAAAGAAAGACGCACAAAACCTGTCTTAGAAAGTTTTTTCCACGTTCAGCCAGTAATCTGTGTCATTTTCATTTCTTTCTTTTTCAAGGACTCTGGTAACAAGTACAAATGTCAGACAGCACATTCAAGATGGGGCTGACGTTGGTATTGTTACTAGAAACCATAGCCGTGAAAACATGGTCAACACTCTCTATAGTCCGCAGGTCTGGATATTTACTTGCATGATTTCCTTTTTTCTTCTTCAGGTAATGTGGCAACAAGTACAACTATTAGGCAGCACATTCAAGATGGAGGTGCTATTGGCACTGTTGCTAGTAACCATTGCCATGACAACATGGGCAAATGACTATGTAGTCAACAAGTTTGAGATCGAGTCCACCAAAGGATCATTTAGTCATATGGTACTAGACGAGAATACAGGAAATGTGTACGCAGGTGCGATGAACAATTTGTATCAGCTTTCATCCAACCTGACCTTGATAAAGAATGCAACAACAGGGCCAAAAAATGACAATCCAAACTGCCAGCCACAGAACATAAATGCATCATGTGATCAATCCAAAACGCTAATGAATGCTTACAATAAGGCCTTGGTAATAGATTACAAGAATAATAAACTAATTGCGTGTTCAAGCCTATATCATGGCATCTGTGAAAGGTACAATCTAAGTGACATTGACTCCAAGGATCCATATATTTACGTTCCAGTAGTTGCAAATAATGCTACAAGCACCACAGTAGCATTCATTGCACCAGGACCGAAAGATGGTTCGTCACAGTCAGAGGTTCTTTATGTCGCTGCCTCTAGAACCAATGCTGGACAGCCAGTATTCCGCGATCTTGTCCCTGCATTAGCCAGCCGCAAATTAGACACTTTTGATTTGATTTACAACGACATACATACAACCTCATCCAAAAGTATTGTGGCAATGCTTATGGATACATTCCCAGTTAATTACATCTATGGATTCAGTTTTAATAAATTTAGTTACTTTGTAACTGTTCAGAAGCAGAACCCTAGTACAGAGTCATACATTTCCAAGTTGATTCGTGTCTGTCAGGAAGATAAAGATTACTATTCATATGCCGAAGTGCAGCTTAAATGCAAGCACAATGGTGCCCTCTACAATCTGGTCCAGGCTGCTTATGTTGGTAAGGCGGGATGGGGACGTGCCCTTTCCATGAACATTAGTCAAGATGATAATGTTTTATATGTGGTGTGTAGTATAGGAAGCCCAAATACAGCAATTCCTGGAAGTGACTCAGCACTTTGCATTTATCCATTGAAAAAGATTGAGCAGATATTTACTGATAACATAAAGGTCTGTTTCGACGGGATTGGAAATACTGGACCATCTCATATTATAACAGAAGTTGCGTGCCAGAAAATGAACAGTGTAAGTTAGTTTTTCTTATGCATCTGTATACCAGCTGAGATAAATTACAATTAAGTACTTTTTCAAATTTGTTATGTCTGCATAGGGGCTCACGTTATCTTCATCAACACTTTCACACATTCAGAAGAAGATTCATTACTACACAAATTCTTATATTAAAAGTAATGATGAAACTAGTTTAACCATTTACACATATATTACACGAGGTTATTATTATTATTATTATTATTATTATTATTATTATTATTATCATTATTATTATTATTATTATTATTATCATTATTATTATTATTATTATTATTATTATTATTATTATTATTATTATTATAAAATTCTTATATATTCATCGTTTGATCTAGGATGTGATTTTGCATTAATGGGACAAGAAAGGTAAATTATGATCCACTCATATATAAAAGACTTATCAAAAAGGCATAGTGACAACCAAATCGACACTAATTTTATATTTCTCCACAGCCCTTATGCTACTTGTTCTGAATTAATCTCGATGTCTATAATATACATTATGTGGATGAGCGTATGAATAACAGAGAGCAATGACATGGGGTGAGGAGTTACGTTAGATCGGTTGAACTAATCCTTGCTATTGACTTTATATTTAACACAGTGTTAAATTATATCCATTCTCGCTATATGCAAAGATCTTCACAAGATGTGTTTTCATGAACATGCTGGTGACGTTTTTATTTTTCGAACATTTGACCAAATTATAATAAATTAAAATGATACCATCCAGTAGAATTTGTCCTTAGATGCTTCCCTCTCTTCCACCACTGGAACCAATTGATTGAATGTTTGGAAATAATTATGGTGAGAACATTGTGAAAGTAGAAAAGTGTACATTGTCTGCCGAAGGATATGGCAATCGAGTGAAGCAAATGTGACCTTAAAATTACCCTATATACAGATATTCATGAAGTGATTTTCATTTGCATGTCATTATACTCTTGTTTACATCACTATTCAGATTGCTATTGAAAGCAATTTCCGTAAGTCAAAAGAACAAATCAACAGTTACTGCAAAAATCTCAAAAGACCAAAATAATCTTACTAAGTTTAAGTCTGGAGAAACATGTTAAGTATCTACATTAAGCATATCCAGCACACTCAAGCAATCATAAACAACTAATTTTGATTGAAATCGAAGGAAGGATAGTCCTTTAATTGAATGTTGGGTCCATATTGATACAAAATGGACTTCGTAAATCATTTTTGTTATTATTTTATTTTCAGTATTGTAGCTTGCATAAAGTGAAATTAATACAATGTGAACAAATTTGTTTTGTTGTTTAAAAAGTAGACACCACACCAACTTTAGGTATGCCAAAACCTGTTCTGGACCAATTAAAAATATCACCGGGCATTGGTTCATATCCCTCAGTCCTAAATTAATCCTTCAATAATTCCTTTATTTATTACGATTACTTTCAGGTTCATTTTTCGTTATAACTCTCGAAGTGGTGTCTCCTTTTATATAATACGATTAACCTTTCCTGATACAAACTGTCAAGGTATCAGTAACTAACGATCAGTATTATTACAGTCATTCAATATTGATGATAACTATTGTGGAACCTATGGCATCAATACCCCCATTGATGGAAGGATTCCCATACAAACAAAGGCAACCATAACCTTCAATACCACAGTGTCTGCGGTGGCAGTCAAAACGGACCTTCTGGGATCCATTGCCTATGTTGGGACTGTAAATGGACATATTATCACGGTATGGAAACTGCGCACCACCTATATTTAAGTTCCAATTGACAGTTTAATACAAATAGTATGTATGGGAATCATGGCTCAAAAGTGGAAGGGGGTTAGGGGAAGAGTGAATGGGCTCTTTTCAGTTGCTGGTCAATTAAAACTAAACTTTTCCAAAAAACATCGTTTAAATCACTTTCAACTTAAAACTTTGTACAGTATAGCACTTTGTCTTTCAAAATTCACTATATTGTCCTTTCCTTTTATATGCTGGAGAGTAAACTCCACTAGCAACTAGATTTAAGAAAATCAATTTTAAAAATTGGTTTTACTTTTCTATCCGAATTTAAAATATATACACTGTTGTCTTATTTTCGTGATAATATAAAATTTCTGCAATTGTTTTATATCGATTTTCTTTACACAAGGAAAAAAATGTTAATTTTGTGTTATTACAAAAGGCAAGGAAGTTAGTGGAGTTTATTTTAAAGGGTGAAAAAAATATAACATTTTGTTTCAAAAGTGATACAAAGACGAGTTTTTGGTGCTGATTTTTCCCCCACATTTTATCACCAAAAGGTGATGAAAGTAGGTAAATTTTAAAAATCTGGGCAAATAAAACATGTTAGTAACAAGCGCCTTGAAACAGTGTTTGTGGCCAAATGTTCTAAATTCGACAATAACATTTTTAAAAAATGACTGATCAAGAAATAAAACATGTCCCTGATGTGCCAAGATTCTCATATACTATACTACTTATGAGCCAGGATTCCCATATAATATACTACTTAATCCCTTATGAGCCAGGATTCCCATATACTATACAACTTATGAGCCAGGAATCCTATATACTATACTACTTAATCTCTTATGAGCCAGCAACATTTTATACGTACACCGAAAAGAGGAGCATGTTATGTTGTCTATCTTTCGTCTGACCGTTATCAATTTGGTTTCCAAATTATAACTTTAGTTGTCCACTATCTATCATTATTAAACTGTGTGGATTACTGGCTCTTAAGATATAGAAGAATCCTTTTGATGTTGGGTTAAAAAATCAAAGGTCATGACACTGTGACTTAAAGAAGGAAAACGGATTCCGCACAGTAACTTGACTTCCCCATCTTTTATTGTTACGTGGCTTCGTTGGTGGGTGGTACCCATGGTAAGCAAGAGTTATATAAACTTTGTGCTTCAATGGTGAAATACAAGATCACCGCGCGCAAGTGTGTGTGTGTGTGAGAGAGAGAGTCATACCGCAAAGATTTCTGCAGTGTGGAAACTTACAATTATATGTAACCACTTAAAGCAGTCGATAACAGTGAGTGAACGGAGATACTATTTGGATTGATTGCATTTGGTAAAAGGAAGAAACATACTGATTTATATATAGGAAGGATTATATCAACGTTCTGATCAAATCGTGAAAGTCAAGATCACTACGAGTGATGTGTGATTTGGATTTTTATAGTAGCTTTAACAATGTTTAAGTCCTGGACTACAATGTCTGCAGTGTGTACGTTATTGTAAAGTCAAACCTCTTAGGTAACTGGAGCAATAGGTCACTCTGAGTGAAAGAAAGAAAACATGGTTTCTTCGGAATAATATGAGTTTTCCATCACATACGCCTACCAAACTCTTTGGATTGATTCCATTTGCCAAAGGAAAGAAATATGTTGATTTGTATATAGGAATAACTATATAGATGTTGTGGTTACAATGTCCAATGTTAAGGCAATAAAACGTTAACACTCTACTAATACTTATGCATGACAAGTTTTTAGTATAAGGAAACACATTGTTGAATGTAACATCACTTATATTTTGATGATCTGAACAAGTAGAACAACATTAATCGACAATCAAAATAATAAATTGGAGATGTAAAGAATCTATTTTAAAAACCACGTAACTCTTGTGGGAATTTTATTTTGGGCTTTTGAAAGTAAAGACTTCCATCATAGTACAGATTTGTTGTAGTGTTTGTTTGTGCCATAACATGATGCGTTCCAACCAATATATGTTTGTAGTCCAAGAGACATCTGTAAATTTGATGCAGACTCAGTCAACTGCTTCTGCGGACGGTTGGATGGTAAAATGTAAAATCGCAAATACAAAATCGACAGTTCCCGATTAGCTGCAGAAAATTATTGAATTTAAAGAAAACCAAGATAGTTTTCTTTCATTATACCATTTACATAAAACTTGTTGTGTACTTATCTCTATATGCTTGAATAGTATTGATTCTCATCAAGCGATACATCTTGGGTTTTTTCCCCGGCATTCCGAGAGACATTAATCTGTGATATATTTTAATCATTATGTCAGTTTTAAATTTTGAATTCAGGTCAGGCCACATGTAATTTTTGTTATGATGTATTATATATTACAGGTAGATCTATAACTGAAGTAAAATAGCATAATTGCACAAAATGAACACAATGATTACATAGGAGAAAAACATCGGCTAATCAATCAAAATTGGAAACATTTCCATCCCACCCACCACACACGTGTTCATATTTTATATTTGAATTCGGTCAAATAAATTAGTTGCAAAGTCTAATCTACTCTGTGTGAGAGGATATACAAGATTTCAAAATCTAATGAAGGTTTTCAAGACGTGATAACTGTTCCGAAAGATTCAAACTTCCGAAGTCTTAACTGATGTTTCACAAAAGAGTGTTTTTTTTTTTCTCAATAGAAGGTAGATATATTTTCTTTTTAATAGATGGATGATAGAAACAATAATGGTTTTGTTTTGGTTGAGATATTTTATCGCAACACAGTGACATACACAAGGAAATCCAAATACAACACTATTTTCTGTGCCTGGGGAAATTATTCTTCATTTTCTTGCTTTTGTTGCAAAAGGAATTGCTTTAACAACTCGTTCCAATGTCAAATCTTCGCAGGAATTGTATGGTCTGTTCAATGGGGGCCTTTTTCGGTGGGGGAGGGGTCAGGTGTATTCAGCTTTGGTACTTTCAGATTATTTGTTTCAATGTCCTTCACAGGTCGCAAGATCAACAGTTTGCCATCATGTTATGTAATGTGATATGCAAATTGCACAACAAACAACTTAGTTGAAGAAATAAATGCAGATTCATCCTCAGGTTTAAAATAAACTAGCTAACAACTAACTACAGCATAGTGAATATGTGTGCGTGTCATTGATTGCCTGGAATGCTGAAATTTGTCGGAAACCTGGATATTAGTCAGGCTTTTGTTTGTAATGTTTATATCAGTGTATATTATTATTTTGACCATAATTTCCTCAAATTGTCTCTGCATTTCTATTTCATAGTAACTTTTCTTCTCCATGTTTGTTCGATCCTTTGGTTTCTGACACGACTCAAAATCTCAAAACTTAATATAATATTTTGTTAAAGTACATATTTTGAGGGGCCCCGGGTGACCGAGTGGTCTAAAGAGGTTGCCTTTACCTCTCTATGCTATCTCACCTATGTCTGCTTGGGTTCGAGTCTCGGGTCGGCCAATGTTGGCATGTGATAAAGCTTTCCACTGGCTTCTCGTACATTGGTCAGTCTTAACAGGGTTTTCCCAGGTTCTTCCTCCACTAGCTATACCTGCCACTATGAATATCCTATCTTCTGCTGAAAAATGGAATCAAACCCAAAACAAATAGCTAACATATTTTGAAAGAAACGATCAGAAATGGAAACGTTTGACATCTTCACCAGACAACAAAGACAAAGTACATCGACGACTTTTTCAAGAATACAACACATTCTTGCCACATTAATAAATCAAACTCACTTACGTTTGTAGTGAAATTTGTAGTAATTGGAAATTTAGTCCATATATACTGGTAAAGAGGCTAACACATTTAGGAATCACTTCACAACAGTGTTATATCCAAATTTGATTTATTAATGTTGCATATCAAGGTTGCTCCTTATTCATTTTAATTGGATAATACACCTCCTGGCAAACCTGAACTTGTATATGTAGTTCTTTCCAATCTTAAACCAATGTTAAACTTTTGAAATCCCATTCAATAGCAATGTTTTTTGAGGAAGGTAATTAATGTTTCATGTATGTCCCTATTGACATTCAGAATGTGCAGTCACGTGATACCTCGCTTGAGAATATACTTGATTGTATCAACTTGGTCTAAAATTCAGAAAGTAAAGAAACATGGAATTATATTGATTGGATTATTAGAGTCATTTCTAGAACATGCAATTTAGAAGTCATATAAGCCATTAATCAAAGAAATACAGAACATGGTTACCTAGAATGTCGTTATCGTACACCTAAAATATATTTAAAAAAACTGCTTTAAAAATACAATCAGGAATTGAGAAATGTCGGACGGACATTTGATGATAAATTACAACAATCTCTGTAGCTGGAATAGGTGTCTGTCGCACATGAGATCTAGACTGGTCTCTTAAGGACTCAAAAAGTATAGAAAGTTCAAAAGAACTATTGGACTAAGAGATTCACCGTCTCACGTATATCTCTACCGTGTGTTTAACTTTTGTCCATGATTCTAGATTATAATGATCATGTATTACCAACATACAACAATGCAAATTATTGTCCATGATTTGAGTTTAGATATGGTACACCTGATGTTTGTCAGGTTATGGATTAAAATTTAATAAAATAAACCTGACCTTGTTCACTAATTGGATGGAAAATGACCCAAATCATGTGTCTCTAACTTTGTCTTAGGCGTTTATATAAAGATTGTGATCAACTGGTTTATTTGTTCCCATCTTAATATAAGTCTTTTGGTATGAATTGTACTTGTGTTTATTTATACTTTGAGAGAAATATGTATTCATTGGATTTACAAATGCTCATTGATATTTTGGAAAACAACACTATTTTTGGATTATTGTGAATTCATTCAAAGACGTCCTGGAATATATCATTTAGACACGTCAAAACTATTGGCACATCAGCACATTCAAAATTTGAATTCATTCGGAACATCACACGAATTCATTTAGAACACTCTATGGTTTTGGACTTGTGATAGAACTTTTAAAATATTGGGGATTTAACTCACCTTTCTGAAAATTCCTCTTGAAAATCATTTTGAAGTAAAGGGAAATAAATTGTGTTTAATTTTGCCAACCTTGCTGGTTTCACTTGGCTTATTTTTCATATATCAAGACCATAGAGTTCAAACAACTGCATCACTAGAATGAATATAATAATAATAATAATAATAATAATAATAATAATAATAATAATAATAATAATAATAATAATAATAATAATGATAATAATAATAATAATAATAATAATAATAATAATAATGATAATAATAATAATAATAATAATAATAATAATAATAATAATAATAATAGTAATAGTAATAATAGTAATAATAATAATAATAATAATAATAATAATAATAATAATAATGATAATGTGGACTTGGTATAGCACCTAATCTTTGAAAGCTTAAAGCGATTTACAATATTAGAAACACATCAAACACAGATATACATTGACAACATTGCGAAAACAAACAGCATGAAGTTACAAAATAAAACAATGCTGACAATAGTTAAGGAAGTATATATTATTGTATTTAAGTCTATTCCTGTACTCGAAATAGGTGAATTTAAGATCATTCTTGAATGAAATCATAGCGTCCTTTTGTCTAAGGTCAATGAGCAATTCATTCCAAACAGTTTGGCCTTGATATGCAAAAGAACATTGATCGTATATCTTCGTTTTAACAGTGGGGACAATGAGATCACGGTTTTTGAAGGAGAATCTGTGTTTTTAGTTTGTGTGTACACATGGGCGAGGTCATAGAGGTATATTGAACTGGAGCTAGTCAACAAAATGTAGCATAGTGAACAGATACTGTGTTTAATTCTTAATCGAACGGATAGCTAGCCCAAGTTATAGAGCAGGGGAAATTGGGCTTAGTTTTCATACTGCGATGATTATCCGCGCAGCTTTGTTTTGAACTTTTTGAAGTTTCTGAAGTAGATACTGAGACAAACAAGATAGAAGTGATCAACAATCGTTCAGTCTTGAAAGTACTAAGGTTCAAAAAATTGTTCTAATGATATCAGCCGAAAGAAAATTGCGAGTGATGCTGATGCGTCTCAGCCCCAGATTGCACGAGTGTAGCAATTTCGTGTGATATGAGAATACTATAGAAACGGACACCTAGATTTCGTAGTGGCTGTGTAAATTTAATGTTGGTATTACTAATACTTATTGTTTGAGATAAAGAAAATTAGGTCTCTGTTTTAGTACCCAAGATGCCTTCAGTGTTATTATCATTCATCTAGACCTTATTACATGTCATCCATGACATCACATGGGAAATGCACCTCTCTACGCCTTGGATGGTAGCCACAACTTCGGCTAGGAAGCTCGATTTGTATATTTGAGTACAACTTGTAAGACTCTGGATGTCGGTCAATGACATACGAGAACAGCTGAGTGTACATAATGAAGAGAATGGGGCCAGAAACAGAACCAAATAAAACACCACAGCATAGATCAACTGAGAAGGACTGTTTTCAATTTACGGACATAATTTTTTTATTGTTGACTTAAAAGGACTTGAACCATTGTTAGGCTGTATCGTGAATACCAATTACATGCTTGTGACGCTGACATACTATATCATTGTTTATAACTGCCGCAGAGAAGTCAAATAGGGTGAGGAATGTAATCTTTGCACTATCCATAATGGAGAGAAGTTCGTTAAATACTCTCAGCAGGGCAGTTTCAGTATTATTTGGAGGGCGATATGCGAACTGTACATTGATCAACATATTATAGGAACTCAGATGAGATACACTTTGGGATAGAACATCATCTAAGATTTTGTACATGATTTCTAGTTTAGAAACAAGGTGGTAGTTCTTTAAATGGTCATAGTCTGGTCAAACGTCATATTCTTTAACAGAGGCTTTACAATGTCAGTTTTGAAAAATGAAAGAATCTACTCAGATGAGAGAAAAGTATTGATAATATCAGTTATTGAAAGCAATACTGAATCTAACCACTCATGCAGCATAAATGTTGCAGTTGGATATATTTCGTATGACTTGGGGACGCTCTTAATCATAGTTGTATGTACCAAATCAATTTAAATAGATTCAAATACTGTTAAAGGTTGCCGTTGATAGTATGGATCACAACAGTGTCGTACCAACACATCACTTAAAACTGTGTCGTCAAGCTTATCTCTAGCGTCTGTACTTTGTAACATAAGACATTTTGCAAACCGGTTCAAAAGATTTCATTCTGTATAATCTAAGAATAAACATACAAAATTAAATGTATCCAAAGAACATAATCTGTCATGCCAAATGTTTGTAAATCTCTGTTAGCAGTTATTTATTGCTTTAGAAGAATAAGGTGCGTATTAACGGTAGAGCTAAGTAAGGATAAGGTACTAAGGTCATTGTTACACGAACAACTCAACCAAGCCCCAACTCCAATCATGTCATTTTTACCCACTGAAAGATACCTCCTAAACTCACCATCCCTTTTCACCTGCACAAAGATATGTACATGTAGCAATGTCCACCAGGAAGAAAATTCGCTCCTATCAATGCTTCGCACACCCTCCTATCAATGCTTGAAACCGCAGTCTATTAAAATATATTATTATATACACTTTCAGGGTTGGGTATACATAATATTCGTGTACATACTGGCACGTTAATTTAAACTTCACTGTTGAATTCTAATTGCGTGATTGAACCAACCTGGCTCTAGCATACTAAATACAAAATTGAGAAGGGATTGGTTTAAAGTACTTTAATACTTTAATTTTCAAGAAGGAAAGACTAGGTGCAGAATATTACTTTATTTACAAGACAATTCGTTTAAAATGCTTAAATATTTACCCAATCTATAAAAGAAAATGAAAGAGTGAGTGTCGTGAAACCACATATTGAATACAATTTCTGACCGTTCGTAAGCTATATATTGAATAAGATGTCCAACCACTAAGAAATGATATAATGTAAGATATCTGACCATTGAGCAAGTACATATTGAATGGGATGTCCTACCGTTGAGAAAGTACATATTGAATATGATGTCCGACCATTGAGAAAGTACACATTGCGTAAGATGTCCTACCGTTGAGAATGTACATATTGAATATGATGTCCGACCATTGAGAAAGTACACATTGCGCAAGATGTCCTACAGTTGAGAAAGTACATATTGAATATGATGTCCGACCATTGAGAAAGTACACATTGCGTAAGATGTCCTACCGTTGAGAATGTACATATTGAATATGATGTCCGACCATTGAGAAAGTACACATTGCGTAAGATGTCCTACCGTTGAGAATGTACATATTGAATATGATGTCAGACCGTTGAGAAAGTACACATTGCGTAAGATGTCCTACCGTTGAGAATGTGCATATTGAATATGATGTCCGACCATTGAGAAAGTACACATTGCGTAAGATGTCCTACCGTTGAGAATGTACATATTGAATATGATGTCAGACCGTTGAGAAAGTACACATTGCGTAAGATGTTCGATCATTGACAAAGTACATATTGGATAAGATGTTCGACCGTTGAGAAAGTTGATATAGAATAATGTGTCCAAAGAATAACAACTGTTTAATGAAAAGCATTCAGTATAAGTTGACCCAAAGAAGCAATGATTAATGAATTTTCCTAAATCAAACCTGTGCATATTCGTCATGAAAACAATGTATTTTTTGTCATTATTATATTTTCGATTGTTTCAAATATATATCCTCGGTTAGTTTATATTCTCAGTATGCATGTTTTCTCAGTATGATTAACATAATTTACAATACTGTTGGTGTTATGTATATCTATATTGTGCGTTTAACGTTTGAATGTAGATTATAGTTTTAGATAGATATAAGCAAGTTGTTGACAGTATGCAAATATATTAAACTCATCCAATATAATGAACTTGTTTAAGGTTTGGAGTAATTTTCAATTGGGTGATTAAGTCAGGTGGGTTGTGTTGAGACATAAATCAGATTTTTTTGTTGCAGCATAAGTGACTTAGGAGCTTCTGCGACATAGAGTCGTCGTAGTGTCGTGGTGATGCGCATTAGGAGAAATAAGTACATATTGAATTCATTTCTAATTCCATATTCATATTATTGTTCCTGTTTTATATCAATTTGAATAGTAGTGTTATTAATGCTTTACGGCGTGTTACCCGTGTCATTGGCATGTTTATTAAATGTTATTACACATTAAAGTTATAACATGCTCTACTTTTGGTCAGAAGTGAAATTAACATGTTACAAAAATGTGATTACACAGTAGTGTTATTACGTACTTTGCTATACTTTGATATATGTGATGATATTACACGTTCCTGAATTATGTACATTTCATCGTAGTTAGGTTAAGCACTTTTTAAAATATGCTACCAATCTATGGTTTTAAAATATGTAACATAAAATAGCGAAACTACAAGCTGTTGAAAAATTCAATAAGCAATTTATTGACCTGGAATAAAACTAAAAATTTCAAAGGAGACAAAATAAAATCAATGTACATAACACATCAACCAAAAACTAGTATTACACAAAAACATTCCAGACATTACAGGTATATATTGATTATGGGTTCATATTTGTTTCTATAATCACTCACTGTATTATCTGCAGCTGTGAGTGATTCCAGCAAAAAGGAAAGCTCTGAGACCAGTTTATTGCATGTAATGATTAAAAAATATAGCATTACTTGTTAAAGCAATGTGTCCACCAGTCTCAAGACATGCTGAACACTGATGTAACGGAATTGCATAACTCTATCTTTTTATTAAATACATGTACTCGGGTTTCGTTTTTATGAACAGCGTTACCCGAGGGTGACTTATGTATATTGAATATTATTTCAAAACTGTGAGTTCGGTTTATCCTATGCTGCACAAGCGAAGTGCTTACGATGGGAAAACCGATATTCCTCAAGCGCCCAGACAATGTAGGGCTAAATACTCGGTACATAAATTACCTGCCGGTATACCAAAATATCCCTTTACAAGAAGTCTTGTTAGTGAGCAGTCTACTTTAACGACTAGCGATCTCCAGCTGTAGAGGTACGTGAATTACATATTAGTTTCCTGTCTGTATTATAGGATGTAATTATTGTACTACCACGCTTATTTTGTATTTTGGAAACCTGACTTGTTTCATATATTGCAATGTTATAATATATTTCCTAATGTACTTGTATGTGATTCAACATAACGATTTACTGTCGTAATAACGTTGAATTTATTAATGGACGTTTACTACTATGATATTCTTATCGGACACAGGTTTACTTCTGAAACTGCATTTTGCTTTACATAGTTGTCTAGGTAATATAATTTGTATAAAATAATTAACTCAAGTTTAAAGTCCATAATGTAAGTATGTGTTGTTATAAATGCCCGAGTCATTTATAGTACACGGATTTGGGTATATGTTCAACTGACTGATTGTTGACCAGTGATTGCCAGATGTTTGACTGACTGGCAGCCCAATGTTGTACTGGAAGAATGACGGAGTGATGTGCTATATCTCCATATGTGCACCGGATTGTATGTGTCCTTTAGCCGTGGTATAATCTGGGTTATGTTATATCCAGTGTGCTGTTGACGGATAGGACGTTGGATGGAAAAAAAACGTCTAGACTAACAAGTTTGCTGAAAACAAAAGATTGAACGAATCTTTAGGCAGACTAGGAGGGGACAACCATTGGATTTGGCTCCTCAACCTCCCGACAGAGGGTTGGGTTTCAGAAGATATAATTAGATTTTACTATTTGGGTAAAGTATATCATATTTCAGATATTTTAGTATTTTAGTGAAACGGGACATTTTTACAATTTGAGTAAACATCATATTTCATTAAACAATAACATTTATTCCTTTTTTCGAACATTTGACCAAATTATACTAAATTAGAATGATTCCATCCAGTATAAATTGTCCTTACATGCTTCTCTCTCTTCCATCACTGGAATCGAATTATTGAATGTTTGGTAATGATAATGGTGAGAACAATATCAAAGTAGAGATGTGCAAAATGTCTGCTAAAGGATAAGGTAATCGAATGAAGTAAAGGTAATTTAAAAATTACACTATATATATAGTAATGAAGTGATTTTTATTTACATGTCATTATATTATTGTTTGCAACACGATTCAGATCGCTATTCATAGCAATGTCCCTCGGCCAAAACATCACATCAGCAATGACTACAAAACATTCAAAAGACCACTTCTACATTAATCCTAGATCGTACGTATCTACAATAATCCTATCCCTCACAATCATGCAATCATAAACAACTAGTTGTGCTTTAAATTAAAGGAAGGATAGTCATATAACTGAATGTTGGGAACATGATGATAAAGAATGAACTATTTTCAGGATGGTAGCTTGCATAAAGTGAAACTGATACAATGTGAGGATGTTTTTTCAGTCTTACAATACATTTTGGTGCGCAAAAGCCTCTTTTAGACCCATTAAAATATCACCGGGCATTGATCCATATTCCTCATTTCTAAATTAAACCTTCAATAATTCCCTATTTGTTCCCATTGCTTTCAGTTTCACCTTTGTTAGAACTTCCATGGGTTATTTAATCAACCCGTGTGGTGTCTTCCTGTTTTATCAGCCATAGTAAAATGCTTTAAAAATACAGGCATGAATTGGCACATGTCTGGTGGATATATGATGATAAATTACAACAGTCTCTGTCGCTGGAATAGGCGTCTGGCACACATGAGATCTAGACTGGTCTCTTAATGACTCAAAAAGTGTAGAAAGCTCAAAAGAACTATTGGTCTAAGAGATTCAAAACACCGTTTCACGTATATCTCTATTGTGTGCTTAACGTTTGTCCATGATTCTAGATTATAATGATCATGCGTAAGCAACATACAACAATGCAAATTGTTGTCCATGATTTGAGTTTAGATATGGTACGCCTGATGTTTGTCAGGTTATAGGTTAAAATTTAATTAAATAAACCTGACCATGTTCACTAATTTGATGGGAAAATGGTCCACATATGGGGTCTCTAATTTTGTCTTAGGCGTTTATATAAAGATTGCGATCAACTGAATTATTTGTTCCCATCTTAATATGAGTCTTTGTTGTTTGAAATTCAGTTGTGTTCATTTTTACTTTGAAATGAAATATTTATTCATTGTAATTACCAATGCTCATTGATATTTTGGAAAACAACAGTATTTTTGGATTATTGTGTATTCATTAAAATGCATTCTGGATTATATCATTTATACACGGCAAACCTATTGGCACATCAGCACATTCAAGATTTGAATTCTTTCGGAACATCATTTTAATTCATTCAGAACACTCTATGGTTTTGGACTTGTGATAGAAATTTAGAATATTGGGGTTTTAACTCACCGTTCTGAAAGTTTCTTTTCAATTGTCACTGTGAATTAGAGGGAAATAAGTTATTTCTGTTGAACTGTACCAATCTTGTTGGTTTCACTTGGTTTATTTTCCTTATGTCAAGACCATAGAGTTCAAACAACTGAATTAATAGAACAAGTAGAATAATAGTAATAATAATAATAATAATAATAATAATAATAATAATGATAATAACGTGGACTTGGTTTAGCACCTAATATTTAGAAGCTCTAAGCGATTAGAAACACATGCAAGACAAATATACAACGACAACATTACGAAAACAAACAGCATGAGATTAAAAAACAAAATAATGCTGACATTAGCTAGGGAAGTATATATTATTGTCTTTAAGTCTATTCCTGTACTCAAAATAGATGAGTTTATTAGCACTTTTGAATGAGATCAAAGTGTCATTGTGTCTAAGGTCAATGATACGCAAGAGAACCTTGATCGTATGACATCGTTTTAACAGTGGAGACAATGAGATTACTGGCTTCGGAAGAGGATCGTGTGTTTTTAGGTCGAGTGTACACATCGGCGAGGTTAGATAGTTATATTGAACCGGAGCCAGTCAACGAAATGTAGCATATTGAACATATATTGTGATTGATTCTTAATCGAACGGATAGCCAGCAGAAGTTATAGAGCAGAGGGAAGTGAACTCAGGTCTTTAAAATGTGATAATAATCCGTGCAGCTTTGTTTTGAACTTTTCGAAGTTTCTGAATTAGATAATGAGACAAACAATATAGAAGTGACCAACAATAGTGCAGTCCCGAAAGTACTAAGGAACACAAAAGTGTTATAATACCATTTGCCGAAAGAAAATTGCGAATTGTGCTGATTGATGCGTCTCAACTCCAGTTTGCAGTGTTATGGCATTTTGGTGTAATGAGAGAATACTATCGAGACTGACACCTATATTTCGTAATGGCTGTGTGAATTTGATGTTGGTATTGCTAATACTCATTGTTTGAGATAAAGGATGTGATAACGTCTTTGTTTTGGTGCCCAAGATGGCATTAGTTTCATGATCATTCATCTACAGCTCGTTACATGTCATCCATGACAACACATGGGAAATGCACCTCTCTACGCCTTGGATGGTAGCCGCAACTTCGGCTAGGAAGATCGATGTGTATATTTAGTGTCATCATCGTAATTTTCGTAAGACCCTGGATGTCGGTCAATGACATCCGAGAACAGCTGAATGTACATATCGAAGAGACAGGGGCTATAAACAGAAATAAGCGGAACACCACAGCAGATATCAACTGGCCTGGACTGTTTTCAATTTACGAACACTAGTTATGTATTGTCGACTAAATAGGACTTGAACCATTATAAGGCTGTATCGTGAATACCACATACATGTTTGAGAGGATGACATACTATATCATTGTCTATCAAAGCCGCAGACAGGTCAAATAGGGTGAGGACTGTAATCTTTCCACTATTCATAGCCGAGAGAAGGTAGTTAACTACCCTCAGAAGGGTAGTTTCAGTATTATTTGGAGGGCGATATGCGAACTGTAACTGGCTACAAATATTATAGGTGTTTAGATGAGATAGAATTTGGATAAAAAAACATTATCTAAGTTTTTAACATGAATTTGAGGTTAGAAACAAGGTGGTAGTTCTTTAAATGGTCATCGTCTGGTCAAGCATGAGATTCTTTAACAGAGGCTTTACAATGTCAGTTTTGAAAAAGGAAGCGAAGCAGCAGAGAGGGTGAACCGATTTCATTTGATAAGCGTTATTTTGGTAAACTAAGGCTTAGACATAAAACGAAAAAAATACGCTGGTAATGTGAAACCGAGGATTCTAACTTTCCCAGAGTCTCCCTGGCGTTAGCTTCCTGTTACTGTTTTCTTCGCGTCGTCGTTTTCGAAAAATTTTTCGTAAGTTTTGCTACGTTGGCGCCTCATCGTGGTGACACCCTCTCTGCTGCTCTCAATTAAAATTATTGTTATAACAAATAATGGCACCAGTGTTGGAGTCTTATATAGCTAGATTAGCACGAGTGCGACTAGAAGCAATTAAAAATTTTCTCCCCTCGAGAGATTCTTTTAGGAAAAAACTATAATAACGGCAAGAATCTCAAGTTGAATACGCAGAAGACACGGAACAGTAACTTAAACCTGTCAGAGAAGTTACTGAGAAAGTCGTAACGGCCATTAAGGAGGATCTTCTTCCAGTATCAAAACAAACTGCTGAACAAATTGCAAAAATTGCAAAAAAAAACCAACAAAAAAGCTGATTTTAAAACATCTTCCAATTGATATAGCTGTAGCACAGCCTCCATCTGTCGATGAAGAAATACTTTAAGGTATTGGCCAACTTCGTACTGAAATTGCCAACGTGAAACAAGATCTTGCACCTAAACCTAAGGTAAGAAGAGAAAATATTGAATTGACTGAAAAGGTTAATAAGGGTGTTATTGAAGAACTTAAATTTATTTTTAATGAAAGTGATCTTCCTCGAGCTTCGGTTAATAGTTTTGCTCAAAAATCTAATATTTTAAAACCTGAGTATGTTTCTATAAATAACACTAATTATGCTAAATGGATATATCGCTTGTATCATAACAAACCTCAATCTAGAATTAGTGATAAAAAATATAAAATGTTTAGAGCATAAATAGATAGAATAGTTGCTGAAGAAATTTTACAGCATCATCGAGCACCACCTCCCTATTCACCACCTCTATTACCTTCTAAGCAAGATCCTTTCCATGAACTTCTTCCTCCACCGCCACCTCCACCACCGCAACAACTGACCTCTCGTGTTGGAAGGTTTAATGATCGCACTCGTCATCGATTTGCTAATAACGGTCTAAAAATTACTAGCATAGCTTCTCTTGGGTATAGAAACAGAGAAATTTACTTAAAACCCGAATTTAACAAACCTGAGATAATAAATTCAAACGATTGGGTTTCTTTAGTATTTTCTGCTGCTAAAAAGTTACCGAAAGTTGACATAACTCATCCAGAATATAATCTGTTTTTACAGGATGTGAACAATCTTCGACGAGAGTGGAGAGAAAAAATAAAAGAAAATTTTTCTCAACAGCAACATATTTCGTCACAGCCACAATAACAACTTCCTCCAACGCTGCAGCAGATATAGCAAGAGCGACAATAACAAACAGGGGATGAGGATTTTAGTGCTGACCTGCTGAGGGAGGATGAACCTCCAAAAACGGGAAGTGGTCTTGTTACTTGTCCCAACAATATTCTCGATGACGTACAACGACTGAAAGTTCTCATAGGAGGAAAACGAGCGGGTAATAATTCTCGGGAAATAATGAAGCAGCTGATATTTGTCAACGATTATTCACATGTAGTATCACGGATATTACATTTACCGGAAACTTATCGATGAACTCGTTAACGACCTTGAATAAGTGACTAGTTGTCACCATGATTAGATAAATGGCAAGTAAAAAAGGATGATCATATACAATAGTCAGCGTGGACCTGTAATGGCCAGAGAAAAAACTCACGATTACCAACCAACAGGGCGGTTTACGGAGATGGACTTGGTGATGTTCAGGGATTATTTAAAAGAATAGCTTCAAAAGTGACACCTTTTGCAAAACAATTATCGATGAAAACTATTGACGTTGTTCTTGAAAAATTTCCTGGTGTAATCGGCAACGTTGCTGGTAAGGAATTCTCGACAATCAAAGAAACACTAGCACGATTAATACGACGAAAACCACAACCATTAAAATTACGAAGCACTGAAGTCACGCCTGCAAATGTCAGCAAAATAATAAATCAAGCCGCAAATAAAAAACTAGGACCGTGATGGATAAGCGGGACAATGAAGCAGAAAAGAATATTGTTTTAAGTTTGATATCAGGCAGTGGAGTTTCCTGAAGCCGGCAATCCTCGTGTTAGACCAAAATAGTTATAATAAAACTGTTTGAACGTATATCCGACACAGAATTTGATATGGAAGAACCAGTCTTTAAAGAAGAGTCTGTACGTGATTATCAATTTTATTCTTATCACGCACGACTACCAAATCAACGTGGAAAAAATTTAATTCCAAGTCCATGATACAAGTATATATTTTTTACCCGTTGCGGCTTTTATTGAGGTAGAAGGTGAAATTATAAAAATCGATTATACTGAGTATGCGAATGAAGTACGAGTTGGCTTTGTCAACAACGGCATCATGGCATTGTTTGATAGTGCCACTTATATGATTGATGGAAAAAACCTCGAGACAATTCAGAAAGATTTTGACGTTGCTACAACAATAATAAGATTGGCAACATAATCTGATGACTTTACAAAATCAGCCGGCCCCACAATGATGTTTGTGAAAGACATTACTGATGCCCCCAACGACGATCAGTATAATATAAGACGGCCAAGAAATTTTGCCAAGACCGCTCACGCTGATGTGGAGCCGGTGGTTCATGGGTCTAATCCAGAATTTAACCTAGGATTTGCAACACGCCAAGCAATGTTGCGGGGGGGGGGGTCGTAGAAATTTGTCATGCGCAATTCCACTGTCAAATATCTTTTGATTTTGTAGAAATGTTAGAAAAGTTATCCTTGGAGCTAAACACACAGTTGCTCTTGTGAGAAAGGCTACCGATGATGACGATTTCTGGAGATTTATGGGTCGTGGTGGTAAAGTAATACTGACAAAACTTTCGTTGTGGATACCGGTAATGACTCCAACGATCGTAGAAGAACAACGACTATTATCTTTTGTAGACACAGGTGGTAAATCACTACTGTCATGGTCGACAACAACCACGGATAGCATGCATACTAACGTTAACGGATTATTTACGTGGCACATAGCATCACAGCATGGCGTTTCTGCACCACGACATAGCTTTATTGCTTTTCAGGAGACTGCGCGATTAAACTCACAATCTACTACCCATATGATATTTGACAAACTGGGTGTTACCCAGGTTTCTTTACGGATAAAAGGACAACAAGAACCGACAGAAAACATACTACTGAATTTTGATCAAAATCGTATAGCGCGTGTATATCATGTTTTAATGAAGTTTATGGGGCGCGATCAAAACGTAGATACCGGTTTCCATATCTCACAGTTGGATTTTAAAACTCGATATCCGATCTATTAATTTCGCAGGAGCATCTTGACTTATCCAGACAATATGTCGTTGATATACACTTCAGAGCCAGCGTTAATACAGGTGGTGCTAATTACAGAGCAATCGCGGTTATACTCAGCGACAAGGCAGTGTTACTTGAGGGTGCTGCTTGTAAAATGCAAATTGTTGATGCTCCAGTACAAAATATGTAACTAGCGGTGATTAAAAATCACGGTTATAATCATACAATGTCATCATATCATCATGTTAGTGTCAGTCTGACTCCTGGTCAGATTAAGAAACTTCAAACTGCATCAGTTTGAAACTACAGTAACTCTTAAAAACAGTTAGATTACAGATGGTCAAAATAAACTATCGTTGATAGGCCGCCAACTTAAACATCCTAATAAAGGCAAACAATCCAAGACTGGAATACGACTTGAACTTTCCGCCGGTGTCATTAAAGATACTGCTAAGACAGGCGGTATATTTCCACTACTTGCGGCAATACCAGCCTGATAACCGCTACGCCGTTGAAACAGTGGCCTCGTTATGTGGTGTTGGAACAGCTGTTGAAATGGAAATGAAAAAGAAACGGGAAAGGGTTTAAGACTTCTAGGAACTCATCGAGGAAAAGGTCTGAGACTTCCAGGAACACTTCGTTGAGTTTACCGATGTCAAATGTTAACTTACTTGATGCCGCTAAGCAACTAAAAAATAGAGGTGTTTTTATGCGCGTTCACTTACTGTAGCGACCAAACAATGCCGAGAAGAGTATTATTAATCTCGATGCTAGTACCGGTGCAAGAACTCATTGGGTAGCATACGCGATTGATCCCCGTGGGATTATTTATTTTGATTCGTATGGGCTAGCTCCACCGCAGGAATTCATTAGCTATGTCACGTGGTACAAAACCCGTTTTGTATTCAACGCTACTAACACAAACACTAACCGAGCCACCAATATGCGGCCGTGAAGCGATTGATGCATTTAACGCTATTTCAAAGACGCCATCGTTACCACCTCACAAAGTTGTGCACAATTATACAAGTGCGTCGTTTGTGAATAATGGTAAATATTTTCCGAAGATCCCGTGGTGATAGTACTAAGAGTACATTTTTTTCGACGAAATAGATTTGGCAAATTAAGCGACTAAACCCGAACTCGCTGATATCATAAAGCTCTCTGAAGTTGACTGAAATGAGGTTGTTGTTTTTCTGGATAAATACGGCGTAAAATCAAATGGAATGATATAGTTCGTAGAATATATCGTTTACAACCATCAGAGATTAAATTGCAAGAAGCGTTGCTAATCGTTTCAAGAATACCGGTGACACAATGACAGGTGAATTCAGCATGAACGGAAATAAAATAGTCTTGCTAAGAGACCCAACATCCGACGAAGATGCGGCAACAACAAAATACGTGGACAACGACGTTCGTGTAAATATGTTCACGAATCTTCGTTTAAATGTTAGAAAAATTAATGAAACCGCAGAGGAATTCTTTGGTACTCCGTTGACTGCTGATGTGAAACTCTCTGATATCAAGACGAATATTGAAACGATTAAAAGACCACTAGAAGATGTCGTAAGTGGAATTCCTGATATCTTTAACAAAATTAATCTGATCAAAATTCCTCACAAGCAGATCACCAATATAGGTACACAGTGTCATCGAAATTCTCAACATGGTCACAGCAAAATAATACTATCACACATACCGCGGAAGTCACTGGTGTGTACAGACTGTCTGTATTCAGCGCTGTAAAATATGTTTTCCGGAGTTGTGCATGTTGTGTTAAATAGCCGAGATGAAGAAACATTTATCCTTGAAGCAGTTGATAAGAAATCAACCGCATCATCTTGCTTGTGCTGTCTGGAATTTGTTGCTGAAACACCTAAATTGGTTACTGTATAAAGTATAATAGGCAGTTGAATCGGCGTTCAGAAATTTAGAATTGATCAAGTGTGTGATTGGCAAATAACGTTGAACAAATCATTGACAAATATACAACGAAAGTTAAAAAATACCTAAGACATGCAGTTCTCATTCATGTTATTGGGTACTCGGTATCTATAATCGTTGCGTCCACCGGTGTGGTGTTATCAGCGTTAACACCAGTGACAGCAGCAGTATCAGTGACAATATGTCTTTCATCATCGGCGACCATCGCTGGGGTTTTTAATATTATCGCAAAAAAGATTTCCACGTGGACGAGTACAATATTGCACGATTATATTGCAAGATTACACACGGCGTCGAACACGTATTCTAAATTTTCGTCGCTGATATCATCAAACCTTAACGCGATATCAGATTCCGAACTCGATGTGATGCTTAAGATATACAATGAAGTCATCGTTTTGGAAAATTGAAATTGAAATAATGACAGATCTACTCAGCAAATAGCCGCAAATACATCCCCGTTGAAAACCACGATGATATTAGTAAACTTCACTAACCCCGAATTTAGCATTAATTTTTCCAGTAAAAGAAATCGCCCTTGCGCATTTACGAGTATACTACAGTTGGCCAAATATCTGGTCAAGATCGTTTGGTGGACTTCAATCAAATAATTGGTTGGTGTTTGCAAATAAAAATAAAGATGATGGATCACCTGACTGGGTAGTTCTTGGAATACCAACCGGCAGTTATCGAACATATCAATGATGAAATTCAACGTAGAATAAACATATTACGGGGAAAGTATCCAAGATAGCCATAACAGTATACAAACCAACGCGATCGTTCACAATTGAAATAAATTCACCGGATTACGTCGTTGATATGTATCAGTCATCGATCAGAAGTGTTAATATAGGTAAATTAACCCATGATACAAAACTCGTATACGTGCTATAAAAATGCATCGGTGTTAGATACCAAATTTGACTTTATTAATAAGGATCATGTAACCTGGGGTTTGATTTACTATCGTGAACATGATTTAGTTAGAGTCATATCTACTCACCTAAGTGATATTATTGAATATTTTGAAACCATTGATCAAGAACGTAAAATACAACGAGAAAAACTACAACAAAAATTCACTGAATATCTTTTCGACATAACAAGTTCACACAAAAAATCATTAAACAAATTGAAATATTAAGTCAGCTCTCATCTGATATGGAATATCTTAACCAAAGAAAATTTCAGGAAACAATTAATTATGCTGACGATATAAATCGTCATAAACAAAGATTTGTAGATGCATATTCAATAACAGAGCCAGATCTACCGAATTATAAACTTCCCGGGTATAACGCAGATGAACTAAAGAAATCACTCAGCGATCTTATCAACGAAAACTTTGCCAAAATACTTGAGTCATGGAGAAAAATATTCCCACCAACAACCTTTCTCAGGTATAATAATGACCCATACGGACAAGGCCGTCCTATTTCTCTGGGAATTTTAAATATAACCTCAACGATCGCAGTCAATCTTGTTCATGATGCAGTTGATGGCAGCTATCAGACAAACACAGAAATATCAAATCAAGCACAACAAGCATATATCTTATATACTTTTACACAGCAAGTCCCACACGGATATCTGCTTGTGCAAGAATCATTCGCTATTTACAATAATACATTTCAAACTAACTGACCAGAGCAATACTTTGCTTGACCTTGATGGATAAATTTTGAATCTGAATCTATATATAAAATCCTAAAAATCTACAATTTTTGAGAATTTGTAGCCGTAGAGTGTTGTCTTCCCTTGATAAAATCAAGGGAAAAGCACATATCTGAAAAATGACACTGACGCGTGATACACATTAAAAACAGTAAGACAAATAATCTCCGTCCTTGTCCTTGATGTATTTTTTAGTGACCAATCGACTGAAATCAGTGAGAGAAAGACTAAAATCTGACATACTTTCACTTTCATTTCCACGAATGAGTCTAACTTTCATTTTCATTACCACTGACACTTTCTGATATAATTTTTCTTAATTGTCTTATGAGAGCATTGATTGTCGCTTTTGCTTCGTATTTTACGAGATAGTTCTGATCTATTTTTTTATTGCAATTTCTTTTACTGTATCCAATGATTAAAACAACCCCCTTGAATTCGTTTTGCGAACCTGTATGTTGATGGTAGCGTGTATCCACCTTCATATTTACGTTCTTGTAGTGTTTCAAAATCAGAAATAATATTTTCAAGATTTAGTTCATTAGATATATTTATGCCGACTTTTTCTAATTTTAAAATAGCAGATATAATATCATTGATCTTTTAGTAATTCATCATGTACTAAATAAACGTTTAAAAGAAAACTATTTTACACACTTATGTGAATTTCTAGATTGCCACCTAACATCATAGCAAGTCCAGAAGGGTGTTTTTTACACTAAGGACGACACAATGCCATGTGAGCTCCTAGAATGCCATATGAGACTATCTAGATCTTGGCTGTCAAGCCAGATATCAAGTCGAGTACGGGGACCTCAATAGTTATACCCGGGAAGGTGTTTTTCTCCTGGGTATTTAGCCCATGGTGTTCTGGTAGTTTTTGCTAACTGAATGGCAACATCACCTCCTCTCTTTTAAATTGTTTGGATTATAAATTAATGTAAAATTGTTTGTACCACATCGTTCACACACACCTGTAACTGCTGATCTGTTATTTTTTTGTTGTAATAGTTGTTAGTCCACCTGCAGGAGTACGCTTCCTACATTTCACACAATATAAATCCATGTTATTTATTATATTTCTACATCATGAATGTAATTGATTTTTCGGCAAAAAAAAGCTAAAACTGGTCAAACATCATCCAGCATTAGCAAATGCTATCCGCATGATAATAATTGGGCCATTTTGAAGTGGTAAAACTCTATTGTTAGTTAATTTAATAATGAGATGGTTCAAGCGGGATAAGTTTTATTTAGTTCTCCGTCAGTTGATGATCAACGATGTTACGATGTACTTAAAGACTTTAATGAAAACGCAAAATTGTTAGATGAAAACGGAGATGATGTATTTGAATTTATTACTGATATTAATTAATCGCCATCTTTAGATGCTATTGATGGATTTATTAATAATTTAGTTGTATACGACGATATAATGATGGATAAGCAATCGAATCCTGCTAGACTATTTTCACGCGGTAGACATAAAAACACAGATGTATTTTATGTAATCCAGTGGTATACACAAATATCAAAAGTGATCAGAGATACCTGCAATATTCTTGCGGTGTTTAACGGAGTTGATACACATACTTTAAGAAATATTCATTAGATTTGCTGCAGCGGAGATATGGACATAATTAAGTTAATAAAAATGATTTAGTCAGGCTCAGTTATGTTGCGATGATTTATAACAATAAACTTACATGATCCACGGTCGAGATACCAGATCGGTCTTGATAAACTCTTTTGATGAGAGAGAGAGAGCAGCATAGAGGGTGTGACCACGATGGAGCGTCAACGTAGTTAAACTTACGATATATTTTTCGAAAACGACGACGCATATAAAAAGCGACAGCAAGCTAACCCCAGAAACACTCTTGGAAAGTTAGAAGACTCGATTTCACATTATCAGCGTAGTTTCTCTTTTTTTGTATAAGACTTAGTTTACCAAAATAACGCTTATAAAATGAGGTCGGTTCACCCTCTCTGCTGCTAGCGATCTCCCCAGATGAGAGAAACGTATTGATACCATCGGTTATTGAAAGTAATATTGAATCTAAGCAGCCATGCGGCAGTAATGTTGCAATTGGATCTAGTTCGCATGTCTTTGTGCTGCCCTTATTCATAATTGTGTGTACCAAATCAATTGAAACAGATTCAAATACTGTTAAAGGTTCCCGTTCATATTACGAATCACAATTGTGTCGTGCCGACAAGTCAGTTAAAACTGTGTTATCAATTTAACGACGACTGTACTTAGTCACGTTATAAATTTGCAAACAGGTTCTGAAGGTATCAGTCTGTACAATCTAATAATAAACTTGCAAGACTAAATGTATCCAAATAACTTAATATGTCATGCCAATTGTTTGCAAATTTGTGCTAACAGTTAATTATTGCTTTAGAAGAATAAAATGCGTATTAACTGTAGAACCAAGTAAGGATTAGCTACTAAGGGTACTGTTGCACGAACAACTCAACAAAGCCCCAAAGTTCAACCATGCTTTTTCATCAACTGAAAGATGCCTCCTAAACTCACCATCCCTTTTTACCTACACAATATTCTGTACATGTAACACTCTCCACCAGGATGACAATTCTCCTCTTATCAGTGCTGCGCACACCCTCCCATCAGTGCTTAAAAATTACATTGTTCACAGTCGATTAATCTATAGTACAATATAAACTTTTTAGAGTTGAGTATACAGAATAAGCATTTGCACACTGGCACGTTAATTGACTTTATTGTTGAATTCGAATTGTGTGATTGGACCAACCTGCCTCTATCATACTAAATATAGCATTAATAAAGGATTGGTTTAAAGTATTTGAATTGTGTTAGAAGGAATGACATGGTATTACATTATTTACAAGACAATTCGTTTAAAATGCTTATATATTTACTAACTCTATAAAACAAAATGAATGAGTGAATGTCGTGAAGAGACATATTGAATAAGATTTTTCTCGATTCGTAAGATATATATTGATAAAGATGTCCAACCACTGAGAAATTATATATTGAGTAACATGTGTGACCATTGAGAAAGTACATATTGAATATGATGTCCGACCAAAGAGAAAGTACATATTGAATATGATGTCCGACCAAAGAGAAAGTACATATTGAATATGATGTCCGACCAAAGAGAAAGTACATATTGAATATGATGTCCGACCAAAGAGAAAGTACATATATTGAATATGATGTCCGACCAAAGAGAAAGTACATATATTGAATATGATGTCCGACCAAAGAGAAAGTACATATATTGAATATGATGTCCGACCAAAGAGAAAGTACATATATTGAATATGATGTCCGACCAAAGAGAAAGTACATATATTGAATATGATGTCCGACCAAAGAGAAAGTACATATATTGAATATGATGTCCGACCATTGAAAAAGTACATATATTGAATATGATGTCCGACCATTGAAAAAGTACATATTAAATGTGATGTCCGACCAAAGAGAAAGTACATACTGCATATTTAGTCAAACCAAAGTGAAAGTACATATTAAATAAGATGTTCGACCGTTGAGAAAGTTCGTCTGGTAAAAGGAATGACAATTATTTAATGAAAGGCATTTCAAAATAAATTGATCTAAAGAAGTAATGATTAATGAATTCTCCTAAATCAAACCTGTGCATCTTCCTCATGAAAACACATATCTTTTATTGTCATATTTATATTTTAGATTGTTTCAAATATATGTCCTAGGTTAGTTTACATTCTCAGTCTGTATGTTTTATCAGTCTGCTTATCATAATTTACAATGTTGCTGGTGTTATGCATATCTATATTGTGCGTTTTAATTTGGATGCATGACTGTAGATTATATTTTTTGATAGATATAAGTAAGTTGCTGACATGATGTAAAAGTATTAAAATTAACCTATATAATATACTTGTTTACAGTTTTTATAAATTTACTTTTGATGTTTAAGTCAGTTGGTGGGTCTTGAGACATAAGTTAGTTGGGTTGTCTTGCAAGACAAACGACTTAGGGGGTATTGCGACATAGATTATAGTAGCGTCGTGATGATGCGCCTATGTAGAAAGAAGAAAATGTTTAATTCTTTTCTAATTCCATATTCATATTATTGTTCCTGTTTTATATCAGTTTGCATAGTAGTGTTATTAATGCTTTACGGCGTCACGTCACTGTCAATGGCATTTTATTAAATGTTATTACACAGTAAAGTTATACCATGCTCTACTATTTGTCAGACGTGACACTATCATGTTATAAAAATGTGATTACACTGTGGTGTTATTACGTACTTTGCTATACACTGATATATGTGATGATATTACACGTTCCTGAATTATTTACATCTCATCGCAGTTATGTTGAGCATTTTTGAAATATGAAATTGCATATAATAAAGTTCGCACAGGAAAAGGAAAATGTGCTACCAATCTATGGATTTTACACTATGTAACAGAAAGAAACAATACTAAAAGCTGCTAAAAAATTCAACAGAATAAAAGTAAAAATTTAAAAGAAACTTACAGATTTGTGAAATAAATACCATATAATTCTCAAAGTTAATGAGAAGTTCAAACTTATGGAGTGTTCTAAATGAATTCCAATCGTGAGTCTGACCAATATTCTCGAATGAATTGGTGTACCTATAGTCTTGAATGGGTTGATGTACAAATAGTCTAAACGTGCCAGAATCATATAATCCAGAATGTCTTTAAATTAGTCCATACTAATCACAATATAGTGCTTAAGTCCGAAACGTCAATGAGCACTTTGTAATTCCAATCAATAATTGAATAAATGATTACCCTTAAATTATATTTGAACACAACAGTAAATGATTGGACAGATTGAATTAAAGACAGGAACGAATGCGTTTGTTTACTGCAACCTTATATAAAAGTCTAAAACACAATAAAATGTCCAGGATGTGTGCCACAAGTTAACTTTCAGAAAATATATATATATTTTTTAAAAAATAAGGCTACACTTTGAACACACATATCAATAAATAACTTATGTAAACTTACAAATATGCCAACAAATCAGATATAATGACACTTTAAACTCAATTATGGACAATGGTCAGCCAAACAAAATAAAATACATGTACATAACACATCAACCAAGACTAGTATTACACAATAACATTCCAGATAATACAGGCATACATAGGCTCTGCGTTCTAGCAAGAAAGGAAGATTATAGATCAGTTTACTGCATATAATGATTCTTAAATATAGCGTTAATTGTTAAAGCAATGTGTCGATGATTCTCAAGACATGCAGAACACTGCTGTCACGGAATTGTATAAATCTATCGTTTTTTTAAGACATGTGCTCGGGTCTCGTTTTTTATGTAGAGCGTTACCCAAGGGTGAATTCTGTATATCGCATATTATTTCGAAATGGTGAGTTCGGTTCATCATATGCTGTACGATCCAAGCGTTAACGATGGGAAAGCTAATATTCCTCAAGCGAACGAACGAGGTAGGGCTAAATAGTCAGTACATAAATTACCTCACGGCAGAGAAAATATTACACTACGAGAAGTCTTGTCAGTGAGCAGTCCACTTTAACGACTAGCGAACTCCTACTGTAGAGGCACGTAAATTAAATATTAGTTTCCTATTTGTAGTACAGGATATAATTATTGTACTACCACGTTTATTTTGTTTTTTGTTGGTACTTCTGACTTGTTTTATATACTGCAATGCTATAGTCTCTTTCCTGATTTACTTGCATGTGATTTGACATAAAGATTTATATTCGTAATACCATTGCATGTATTAAGAGACGTTCAGTGCTATAAGTGTCTTATCGGACACAGGTTCACTTCTGAACCTGCTTTTCTCTTTGTATAGTTGACCCGATAATATTATTTGTATAAAAGAATTAACTCACGTTTACAGTCCATAATGTCGTTATGTTTTGTTGCACATGCCCGTGTCATTTATCGTCCAATTGATTTGGATATATTTTCTGCGATTGATTGACTGACCGGTGATTGATTGATGGTTGATTGACTAGTAGCCAAGTGTTGTAATGAAAGAGTGATTGAGTGATACGCTGTATTTCCATATATGCACCGGATTGTATGTGTCCTTTAGCCGCGGGCGAATTTGGGCACTGTTATACACAGTGTGCTGTTGACGGAGAGGATGATGGTGTTCTTCGTTATAATCCGACCCCAACCCTTGTTACAACTGCATTACTTAGAAAAGAAAATCAAATGCAAAGGAGAACTTACACTTTCCAAGAATACCACATTGCTTTTAAAGAGAATTGCAGCTTTTGAAGCCATGGAGTTGCATGTCCCAGTCTTTATAATCAGATAATCACTTGCAGTCATGTACTTTTAATTTTTGTTGTGTGCTTTACCTCTGTCCGTGAATGATAAAGTTTTAACCTACCTGACATTTGTCATTTTCAAAAATATGTTTACTTTAATTCGAGTTCAGGGCCCAGTGGTGTTTATAAACTAGATTAGGAATTTGTGCTTTATCCACAAAACAGCAGAGAGGGTGGACAAGCTCTAAATGGTTCACTCTCCATTTCGCAAAATAAGCCTTCCTGGAGAATCGCAATAAATCGCGATTTTTTCTCAGCAACCGACACGAGACACTCCTGTTCACCAAACTTAATACACTCCAGCTTAACTTACTGGTTATCGCGATTACCAGCGAAAACAATCTCAGGAAAATCAGCGATCGCGTCGGTGCCAAGTTGAGAGCCCGCCCTCTCTGCTGCTTATTAATTTATCCAAAAATAGTAGAGAGGCCATACAATCGCATTGGTTCACTCTCCATTTCGCAAAATAAGCCTTCCTGGAGAATCGCAAAAAATCGCGATTCGTTTTCAGTATCCGACATGAGACAGTACTGTTCACCGAACCTAATAGACTCCAACTTGACTTACTGATTATTGCGAACAAATCTCAGGAAAAGCGCGATCGCGCGGTGCCAAGTTGAAAGCCCAGCCTCGTTCCTGCTATTAATTAAAAATCTTATCAAGACCGACTAGGTATCGTGTTTGAGGATTATGTAAATTTATCGTGATAAATCCGTGTGGGGTTGACTGAGCACGACTAAATAAATTTCTAAATTTGGTTATATCCATATCACCGCTACACCAAGTCTGATGAATATTTCGTAACGTGTGAGTATCAACTCCGTTAAACACAACAAGAATATTACAACTATCCCTGATCACATTAGGAATGTGTGTATAACGCTGGGTTACATAAATCACATCAGTGTTTTTGTTTCTACCTCTGGAAAATATCCCAGCTGGATTAATTTGTTTATCAAGCATTTCATCATCGTAAACAACCAAATAATAACAAACGCATCAATATCATTAATACTGGGCGCATCATCGATATCAATGATAAATTCAATAACATCATCACAGTGCTAATCCATCGATTTGGCATTTTCATTAAAATCCTTTAGTACATCACAGCATCGCTGGTCATCTACAGACGGAGCTACCAAATACAACATATCCCATTTTAACCATCTCATTATCAAATTATGTAGCAGTTGTATTTTACCATTTACAGATGGTCCTAGAATAATCATACGAACATAATTTGGTAGCGCAGCATGATGCTTGAACGGTTCTTGTTTTCGTGTTGCAGAAAAATCAATTACGTTCATGATATATATAAAGAGAATATGGATTTATATTGTGTGAAATGTAGGACGCCCACCCCAACATGTGATCTAACAACTATCACAACAAACAATACCAGATCAGCGGTTACAGACAAGTGTGAACGATGTGGTACAAGGAAATTTAAATTTATTCCCTCACAATCAAAGCCATATAATATTATAAAAACAAACGAGGAGGTGATATTGCAGCAAAATTAACAAAGTTACTGGGAACTCCGTGGGCTAAATACCCAAGAGAAAAAACATCTCTCAGGATATAATTACTGTGGTCCTGGAACCCGACTTGATATCAGACTTGACAGCCAAGTCCAACCAAAACCAGGCGAGGAACCAATAAACGCTATTGATCGAGCTTGTCATGCTCATGATGTAGCTTATAAAAATAAAGATCTGCAGCACAGGCACATAAATTTGAAATTAATTCGCGCGCTAAATTCAATTACAAATAAATCTTTCAAGGAATCATTGGCTAATTGGTTAGTAAAATCTGCGCTGAATGATAAATTAGCGATAGGTGCTGGTAATTAATAAATGGAATAGTTTATTATTCCCCAAGAGGATACTGGAAACGTAACACAGCGATTAGTAAGCTCGCCGACGCATCAAAAGTTACACGTGCCACTGCTAAAAACTGGTTATCCCGACAGGCAATATGGCAAATTTATCTACCACCGCCTAAACGAATTCACTTTGCACATGTTGATGTTAGTGTTCCTAATGAAGTTCACCAGGCTGATATTTTATTTTTACCACATGATACCTTTAAAATCCAAAGACGTCAAATAACATACAAGTAAGCAGAGCCGTTGTCAACAAAGACAGCTGCTGCAGTTGCTTCTGCATTTGAACGAATGTATCAACGAGGACATTTACGATGGCCACAGCTGTTACGGGTTGAGCCTGGCAAGAAATTTCAGCATGCAGTATCATCGCTGATGAAGCAACATAACGTGGCCATCAGACGAGGACATCCTGCAATTCATCATGATCAGGCAATTCTTAAAAGATTTAATCGAACACTTGCTGAGCGGTTATTTGGATATCAATACGCGAAGGAATTCATTCAGGACAAGAGATCACTCGAATGGGTTGCAAGATTGCCAGGTGTAATAACTGCATTAAATGATGAAATAACTCGAACAACCTACATGAAACCTATTAATGCGATTACCAAAAAAATATACCCGTACAACGACGTGATTTTTCAAAACAGCCATTGTTGGGTAATGTGACTGTAAGATATTTATATGAACCAGGTGAACCTGAAGGTGGTAAAAGAGCGACTTATCCTATCTGGAGCTTCAGTACACACAATATATCTAGTATAACTAGATCTACTGGTAAACCAGCGATCTACATACTGGATTCGACTGCTCCTCAGCGTAGATTTACACGTGAGAAATTATAAGTAATTCCTACGGATACACAATTACCAACCCGGTCACTTAACTAGCACCCGGAAGTCGATTACATTCAAGACAGGTCAGCATCACATTTGCTCGTGTATGACCAAGATGGTTATTTTTTCTATCTACGGTGAATTGTCTTGAATTATTACTCGATCACTACCATAACATTATATAATTGCAACGTGCACAATGATTTTTCTGCTCTTGTTTCAGCGCGTTAATAAATTCAACGTCAAGGTTAAAATTGCGTTCATTTTTTTGTCACTTTGTTTATAACCAGCTATTTTTTTATATTGTACCGTTGTCACCTCGACATTTATCGAGGTCATCATTATTCACTGACTCATCCATGACGATCCTTCGTAGCTGAGATATTTTTCTGACTCTGGACACCGCCGAGTAAATTAAATTCGACCATTCGATGCGATCATCAACGATCCAAACTACTACATCAGTAATAGTTAATCCTTGAGATGAATGAATCGTCATCGCATATCCTAGCGTCCACGGGGAATTATTTGTTTTTAGCGCAACCTCAACAACATTGACATCAACTACAACAATATCATTTAAGACAAGATTCTGTTTCTCTGCCGTCGCGTATCAGCTGGTCTATAACACAATGTCACTGGGAATGTTGGAAATTTTCTCTTGTGTAACTGAAATAACTGCTGTTGAAGTGTGTCTCTGACTATCTTTCTACTTGCCACTATCAAATCGTTTGGTTTCCACGTTTCCCAAAAGTCGTTCAAGAAAGTTTCTGAAATCACCTCGCGCATTATTTCACATTGAATTTTATTCGGTTGTAACCTGATTATTTTTTTTTAATTCCTTTAATTCTGCATCAAGAGATCTGTGATCATCAGTTATCTCCGAATAATACTCAACAAAATTCTTCAACCAATTGTGTGGAGATGGCCCAACAAACGAAGGTGGTTGACGGTGATCTCCGCACATTATCAGCGCAGTATTTCTTGTTAATAGCCAATCAATAAATGTTTGTAATGTTTCTAACGGCACTGTGCACACTTCATCCCCAAATAATACTCTTTGGAATATATTTCTCTCTCATTCGGTCAGGAATCCACACACCGCCGCTATATTTGAAAAAGCTGTGATAAATACAAGAATTGACTCATCGTTGTTTCATCTCCCTGGCGATTCTGCATGTTGGTGTTAGCAAAATCATATCTGAATTCTGTCGAAATAATTCGATCACTCGAGTTGTCTTACCAGAACCACCGGCCCGTTCAAATAAATAGTTTTGTGTCTGGATACTGGATCATACACAGACGGCGCCGTCGACAATTCTGATAATTCTGATTTGCAATAACTATCTTTTGCCGCAACATCAGCGGATTCACAATAATATTGTAACATTTCTTGTTTTATTCTCCACGAACCACATGATTCATTAGTGCTTGTAAACTCAGACAATAATTCTGAATATCTTTTATTCAAGTAAAATGAATCCATTGCAACTCTGACTGCAGTGTCAGGAAATCTATTTATCATCGATAGAAAATGTATAGACAAATAAGCGAGCATTGAAGATCTTAGATGTGTGTAGTGAGGAGATTGTCCATCAGTGTAACTAACAACTGTGCCTAACTTTTTTCCCGTCGGATAAGTAAACATCTTGTCGATCGCAAAATATATCTTTCTCTGCTGCACTATTGGCGCCCAACGTTTCTCTGAAAAATGTCTACCAAACCAGATATAACAGCACAGATGAAGATTTTCAGCGAACTCAAACGACAATACACGAGCGAATGCTGTCAAGGAAATATCGGGTAACGATCCATTAATTGATACTCTTACCATCTCATAGCAAGGATGACCATATTTTTTAAAGCATTCGTTACACTCACCCATCCAGAGAAAACTTCCGGATAACATGCGACTATATCCACGGATATCATCTCTTTGCGATCATACTTGGTATTCCACAAACCGCCATGTCCATATTCAATACAACTTAACTGTACATCTTCTATAAACTCAGAGCGTGTTGGTTTCCATGATTTTTTTCTCTCGTGCGAGGTGGACAGCAACTGACGGGACTGGAAAACAATTAGTTAATAATTGCTCAGTATTTTCTGAATATCTCTGTGCGAGTTTTCTCATTTCTTCGTGTAGAGATTCATGACGGTACAAATCGCCGTTGGGTCCTACAAATTGATCGTAATCGCCATCTTCGGAGCTCATAAACAACCACACTGACACAGGATCATTTTTACTTTTCTGGTTGATAGCATCGAACATTCCACCGGAGTAAAATCTCACAGCGCGACCTCGTGGAAATATTGTTACTGCGCTGGTCTAAGCGTGAGCGTTATGATTTATAATTTAAGTTGGTGTTCCTCCCCGGCTACTGTGTTTCCAGTTATTGGAAATTTGAATTTACTTGAAAACTCAGCGACATCATTTATTGTCTCTCCTGTATCCTTGACCTGTTCAGCCTACTTTGCTATTGTTTCACGTCGCTGATCAGTTAAACCATTTCCACGCTTCGCATTTTTAAAATGTTCTATTACTCGCTCGGCTACAATATTCAACGATGAAAATCTCATCGGGGCAAGATCATTAATGTTTGTTTTATCATTTCACTGATAAATTCCATAAATGACCGCGGTCACAGGATACGCTCGAGCGTAATATGGTCTGTCAATACCAGTTAACATTCCTGGTTTGCAGTCTTTACTTAATATAATTTTTTTTTTTATTAACAAGGAGAGGGTCACGTTTGTTGCGGATAATCCACTTGTCATCTGAACACACAATAAACTTTATTCTAAAAAGATATTTTTGATTATCAAAGAGTAATCGATAATCGTTTTCGCCCGTTTATCGTTCATTGTGGCATCAATGACATCGACGTCGCGTATAATTTCAAATGTCGACTATACATGAGATGCTCTATCATCACGAAATTATTTTTAGACATGTATGATAATATTAATCAGATGTGTCAAAGCTCGTCTCCGCGAGTTAGGGGTTAGTCTGTCAAGATCGAATCTGAAAACTTTTCGAGGCTCTCAAACTGTTCCATACTATTTTTCAGACAAGTAATTAAATCAAAATATTATATATAATGAATTTGTGCAAATGGTTTATGCTAGGATCTGAATTCCATGTGGCAAATTATGTGTAAATTAATTCTGCGGACAATATTCGCAGTATGTTCGTAATGGGAGTTTAGGTCCAAAACCGTGCTTACAACTTGGTGTCGGGGTGCGAGGGAAAACACAGCTGTGTGTGCAGTGCCCTGGTAAACGTTATATGGAACTGAAGCGTCATTATGATTAAAAAGATAATGACAGTGACAGAGCTATAAAGCGTGGAGGAGATTATCTAAATAGATTTTCAGACAAATTAGAATTTAGAAAAATACATTATATATAAATGGAGCAAGATGGATTTGTCGGACATCTCACCATTAAAAATTAAGAATCGTTTTGTGATGGCGTTGCTAGACACTATCAGAGGAAAATACCAGTTGGTGTTGTTAGTAATTCTGGTTATCTTATGTTTAACGTTAAGAATATAGGAGTGTGTTACAATCACAGGTTTGTATTTGAATGTTTCTTTGGAGAGATCAAAGATGGTCTTGTGATCGATCATATTGACGGAAATAAATTTGATAATAATTTATCTAACCTACAAGCTATCACACAACGCGAGAATGTTGCACGTGGAAATGCTGGGGGAGCAGAAAGCCTAAGGCGGTTCAATCTTATATTTCCAAAGACATATTAAAACTAGAAAGAATATTGTCAATCGACCGGCAAGTAGGGCCTAACCGGAAATCGCCTCAGACATTCGCCTCGGCCGAACATCCCGTTTTTCGGTACTATTCGGAAGTGTTGCATATAAAATAATCAAATTATCGTTTTCATACCGGTTTGGAAGCTGGATTTTGTTCTATTATGTATATACAGATAACGGAGATTACTCTGCCGCAATTGTTTAAAAGTCAATGATGGAATCCCCTCTCCTTGAGATTTCGCAACCCACGTCATTACCTTTTACAGGTAATATATTATCCAGAAAATAAATAAATTTCGAGTTGTATTATTTTTTTGCAATCAAAAACTTCTGGAACAGGGTTTTGTGGCGGACCGTCTATTGTATACACACTACAAGCCACAGTGTGTGAAGGTATACAATTCTCTGTGTTACCTGTAATATTAACACGGAGGCATACGATTACTTCCCGTAGATTTTATCAAGGACTGTCAGTACAGGTAGGTGTAATCCTTTATTTACGTTAAATAATATTTTTTTCACAGACAATATGCTTGTTTTATTAAATTCGTTTGGTTTCTTGGTTCGTCCGTATTTTTTCTGCTGCGGTAATTAATAAAACCAAAATAAAAAAACGAGTGTTTACACGGCTTCCCGAATTATTTTTGGGTATATATATTATCCAATCTGATTTATTGGGTACAAACTTGAATTTGTGTATTCAGAAATAAAATTCAGAATTAAAATTCAGCTGGGAGCTCAAAACGAAAATTCAGCTACAAATTGTTAACTATCTGTAAACGGTTAATTATATAATAATTTTTAAATCCGGTATCATTATATTGGAATGTTTCGCATTGGTAGAGCGGCTGATTATCGTTCTGAAGTCAGTTGTTCGAATCTCGTAATAGGCATATTGTCGATGATACCGATAGTAGGATTTTTCTATATAATTGGTGGCGCCAGCAAGCCCAAAGTCATTTCATGTACGTCTCTCATCACATCACTCCCAAAATAAACCGTAGCGTGGATGTATAAGCTCTAAATCACCTGGGTATTCCACAGAAAAAACATTAAGAAAGAATGTGGCCAAAAGAAACGGTCATCTGATGCCGAGAAGATCAAATGAAAGGTCTCAAATAAAGACTAAGTCTCAAACAAACAAAGGATCCCATTGAAAGACTCACGTGTTAGTGAAGAAATAATCTGTGAATGATAACCGCTCATCATACTACTGTTTATTTTTGGTCTCTTTGCTGTTTGTATAATAGTTTGATTAGTGGTCTCCATGTCAGGTACAATCTGATAAATATGTCACAAAAAAACATTTCCTGTTTGTTTATTCGACCAATATTTCGGTTTATTTAAACACCCAATCAATCCATTCATCACGGCCTACACCTTTAACATGTTCGGTTTTATAAAACCTGCTTTTGAATTATAACTTTTAGCAGCAAACATACCAAACTCGATTATTTCATTAGGTTTCATCGGCTGAATTCTTTTTATTATTTATATACCTTTTTCAGTAAATTTATCCCTAAAATCAGTTTCTATTCTTTTTTACCAACAGCACCTTCAAGTATATTTTCGCCTTCATCTTCAAATTAGGCTGAGCCGCAGCTATTGTTCAGCAGTCTTATTTAGCACTTGAAGAAGAATCCCTTTTTCTTTATCCGGCTCTTTTTTCAGGTCCCTTACTAGCAGTTAAGTCTTTTCCAGTAACCGCAATGACGGGTTTAAATAACTGTTCCGTTTCCGCTGCGTACTCAACTTCCACTTCCTGTCGCGCTTGTAATTTTTTTCTAAATTCGTCTAATACAGGAACAAATGTTTTTATTGCTTCTAGTCGCTCTCTAGCTAATCTAGCTGTGTAAGATTCCGGATGTACCATATTATCATATAATAATTTTTAATTAATAGAAGCAGAGAGGGTGGACTCTCAACTTGGCACCGACACAATTTGAGATTTTTGTCGCTGGTCGCGATAACCATTAAGTCAAGTTGGAGTCTATTAGTTCGGTCAACATGTCAAAAAGAGAAAATATCGAAATTTGTTTTTGAATTTTTCAGGAAGGCTTATTTTTATAATCTGAAGTCGAACCATTTAGAGCTTTTCCACCCTCTCTGCTATTTTGTGATACATTAATGAGCAGCAGAGAGGGCAGGCTTTTAACTTGGGACCGACGCGATCGCTTATTTTCCTGAGATTATTTTCGCTGGTAATCGCGATAAACAGTAAGTCAAGTTGGAGTCTATTAAGTTCAGTGAATAGGGCTGTCTCATGTCGGATATTGAGAAAAAATCGCAAGTTTTTGCTCTTCCCCAGGAAGGCTTATTTTGCGAAATGAACCATTTAGAGCTTGTCCACCCTCTCCGCTGCTCACAAAATCTATTGCTTTCTAGGTCAATTGAAATTCATATGTAAAGAGGCTAGGTGAATCAATATTCTTTCTAGTTTTAATATGTCATTGGAAATATATGAACAGAGGTTATAGTTTGTTCAGATATAATTTCAGATCGATCATTAATTATACTATTCATTGGAATTACAAAGTGCTCATTGCCTTTCGGGACTAAACCACTAATTTGGAATTCTATTGAACTAATTCAAAGATATTTTGGATTTTATCATTGATACTTCAAGACTTTCAAGACTACTGGAATTCATTTTGAATATTTCATTTTTTGGATTTGAGATATAAATGTTAGGATTAGTTGGCATTTAATTCACAATAGTGTAAGTACGTTTCAGATTTTCACTTTGCAACTTAAAATAATTAATTATTTGTTGCGTTTTCTATGCTTGGTGTTGCTTCTTTTTGTTACAGAGTGTAAGAACATAGTGTCACAATTTAGATAGATAGATATAAGGATATATAGATATATAAATAAATTGATATACACTAACAACATATATATGATTTCGCACCAGTCCATGTAATCGAATATATCCATGAACTTCTCTTCTTTTTCAGGCTTACGTTCGGTCTGAACAGAAAGCTGATGTCAGTAAAGACATTATTGTGGAAGACGGAAAGAAGATTTATGCCGACATGATATTTGATTCAAACAAAAAGCACCTGTATGCACTTACGGATACAAAGGTGAATATTATGTGTATGATGCGTTGAATTGATGTTGAGAATATATTTGTAGCTGGGGGTCAATAAGTAATAAGGTTGATCTCTATACTTATCTTGAATTAGCATTTGCAAGTTGGCATACATTGCCACATGAGCTTGACTGGAGTCTAAGATAAGGACGCCAAATATTTACACCTGCGACAAGTATTACATTTCGCAGTGCAGTACAATGTTATGAACGCTTAGGACGCTACTTGACGCTATTATAATTTGCAGTGCAGTAGACTGTAATCTATGCAATACAGGCTGTGTAAGAAATGGTAAATTTCACATACCCATATTTCCACAATGACGTTAATGACATTAGTATTAATTCTGATACCAGGATATAATGTATGGGGCTTTTAATCCATTGTTGTCAGCATATCCAATTAAAAGGTAAATTATGACCTTCATTCCTGATGATTGTTCTTTACAAAGTTTACTGTAGCAAGAAAATTATATGTCAGTATTGGGGTGGGGTTATTAATATATATTCAGTCCTTTATAAAGACTGTACAAATAAATGTTTCTATTAGTTGCGCTATAAAACGTGTTGCTACCTCCATTCAGAATGAAACATGAATAAACATTTATATATATATATATATATATATATATATATATATATATATATATATATATACTTACTCCTGTGCTTCCAAATAGTCCTAGCGATGCAATATTAAGGAAACTGAAAAAATGGAATTGATAAAGGTTATATTTGACTCATTTACATATATCTATTTGCGGAAGTCATTGACAGCATGAAAACATGAATCAGATACAAATGTTTTTTTTGCAGCATTTCAGGATAATATTTTGATAGAATTTTGCTTATTTATTGCATGATATTTATATCGAAAATTCATTCGACAGTTCTGAATGAAACTGGATGGAGACCACAAGCAGGAACTACATCTAAATAATTCTGAGGTCAGAATAAGCACAGTCATTCACTTATTTGTAAGGCAATATCGTTCAATAAAGATGCTGGTCAGTCTGATGACTAAAGTGTAAGTCAATATCGTATAATAAAGATACTGGACAGTTTGATGACTAATGTGAAAGGTGATATCATATAATACAGATGCTGGACAGTCTGATGACTAATGTGTAAGGGAATATCGTATAATAGAGATGCTGGACAGTTTGATGATTAATGTGTGAAAGGTGATATGGTATGATACAGATTCTAGACAGGTTGGTGTCTAATATGTATATTGTATAATAAATATGTTGGAAAGCTTGATGTCCAATGTGTAAGGTAATATCGCATGATAATTTAAAGACCGGAATTACAAATGCATTAATAAATGATTATATTAAGAATAGGGTGGACAAATTTACAGACCGGAATTACAAATTCATTAATAATGTATAAAGTATATCAGGAATTATGGTACTGAGACAATAAAAAACTTGTGACTGGACCGTTTTTCATAAATCAAGCTGATTATGCAAGTGTGTTCAGGTTATTTACTTTTGTCAACTTCAGATATATAGATGGCATTCAAGCTGGTTAAAATAGTGCGTTCAGATTATTTGCTTGTGTATAATGCTTATGCAACTGTGACAGTGAAAACCCGATATTAATTATATTTCATTTTGGAGTGTTCAGTTTATGTTACTCCATTTACCTGCCTTAAATACTACACGTATATCTGCAGTTCATTGGCTAGCTGCAAAAGTTCACTATCTTAAGTGTAGCTCATTTGCTATTGCACGCGCACAATTAATGCCACTTTTGTAACTCTCTAGAAAGTTATACCTTGATTGGTATATGCAGCTCCATAGCTAGTTGCACTGGTGCAGATACGTAGCCAATTGCACCATATTTACTGTACTTTCCTTAGTCCATTTGCATCTTGCATTTTCGCTCTTTGTTTACAGGTTTGCATATTACACTGGTCAACAGTGAAATCATTACTGACTTGAAAAGGCCCTAATCTGTAGTATTTTGGTGTGCCGAACACGAATATAACCGTGAAAAATTTGTATTGGCTCTCGTTTTGAAGATATTCATATACCTCATTTTCTATGTTTCACTGTGTAAATTTCTCCAGTAGGACTGCAGCAACATCCGGAATAATGATGTAACATTGCATAATACCATCATGCTCACATCATCCACAGTTGATTGCATCATTTTCTGATGCAATGCAATACTAATGCCATGCGGCTGCTGAAGTAAGTTGACGTCAGCAGTGTACTATACATGTGTAGGCCTATTATACTAATGCCAGGCGGCTGCTGAAGCTGACGTAAGCAGTGTACTATATAAAGCCCAATCAGATAGGTTCAGCATTTAAAATATTTTAGACGTTGTGCGAGACAGTTCAAGCTACTGTTACATAAAACTTATTATTTTATCCATTTACGTACAATAAAGAACAGTAATGCCTCGAAAGTGTGTTAATACCGCGGACAATTTTTGCTATATTTGTGGGGAAGTGACATTTGCCAACCAGAAGAAAAGTATCAATTCTCAAGTGAAGAAGGCATATCATCTTTACTTCGGATGCAAGGTTGGTGACCAAGACAAGCCTTGGGCTCCGCATATATGCTGTGCTACATGTACAACACAGCTTTCACAGTGGTTGAATTGCAAAAGGTCATCAATGCCGTTTGCAGTCCCAATGGTGTGGAGAGAGCCAAGCAACCACTTAAATGACTGTTACTTCTGCTTGGTTCCTCCTCTTTCCGGCGGAATAACGAAGCGAAAGAAGTCGAGAATAGTCCACCCAAACATTCCGTCTGCATTGAGACCAGTTCCACATGGTGAGGGACTTCCTATTCCAGAACCTCCAGCAGAATATTCTCTTGATTCATCTGACGAAGACAAAGGTGAGTCGACCTGTTCTTCTCCTGGTCCATCAGCATGCAGTGATCCAGATTTTCACTGTGGTGCATCATCAACCCCACACAGAATAACACAGGAAGAACTAAATGACCTGATTCGTGATTTGGACTTATCAAAGAACAAGGCAGAATTGCTAGGATCAAGACTCCAACAATGGAATCTTCTAGAAGAAGATGTCACAATTACTGCATATCGAAAGCGCCACCAGCAATTGGAGCCTTTCTTCAGAAAGGAAAGTAATCTGATATTCTGTTCCGATATTGAGGACCTCATGGATGCTTTAAAAATCACTCATGACCCACAAGAATGGAGACTATTTGTGGACTCTTCGAAACTGAGTCTCAAGGCTGTGCTTTTGCACAATGGAAACATTCTTCCATCTATTCCAGTAGCGTATGCTGTCCACATGAAAGAGACATACGATAACTTAAGGCAGCTACTGAATTCCATTGAGTATAACAAGTACAGCTGACACCTCTGTGGTGATTTGAAGGTAGTTGCCCTTTTAATGGGACTGCAGCAAGGATATACAAAATACATGTGTTTCTTATGCGAGTGGGATAGCCGAGCAAGGGAAATGCACTACATGAGGAAGGAATGGACTCACAGGCAGAATGTAGCCATTGGAGAGAAGAATATCCAACACCCAGCTCTGGTTGAGGCTCAGAAAATCTTGCTACCACCCCTTCACATCAAACTAGGTTTGATGAAGAACTTCGTGAAAGCCATTGACCGGACTTTGCCAGCATTCCGATACCTGCATGAAAAATTCCCTCGACTCAGCGAAGCAAAGATTAAAGAGGGAGTTTTTGTGGGTCCTCAGATTCGAGAGCTTTTCAAAGATGACCGGTTCAACAACTTGCTGGAAGGTGACGCGAAACAAGCATGGAATGCTTTTCGCCTAGTTTCTACAAACTTCCTCGGAAATGTTAGGGCAGAAAACTATAAGGAACTAGTAGAAGACATGTTGATGAAGTATAAGAAACTTGGCTGCAATATGTCTCTAAAGATTCACTTCCTTCATTCCCATTTGGATTTCTTTCCTAGCAACTGTGGCATTGTTAGTGATGAACACGGCGAACGTTTTCATCAAGATATCGCAACAATGGAACAAAGATACCAGGGAAAATGGTCCACTACAATGCTGGCTGACTACTGCTGCACACTCCTCAGAGATGCTCCCGAACAGCTGTACAACAGACAGGCGAAGAAATCTAAGATGTAGTCAATGACTTGATTTTTTATAGGTAGGCTATTACAGTTGACCTTTTACTATTGGAATGCATTTCGTTATGTAAACATTAATTTCTTGCAGATTACAAAAAAACTAGAGCCAATTTTGCAATTTGACTGTCATATTCGTGTTCAGCACATAAAAATTGATAAGAATTGACTAATTTTATTTCAGCAACATGACTTTTGTAAAAATGTGTTGTCCAGTGTTATATGCTTCTAATTTGCTGATTGTGTTCCACAGAGTTGCCCCCAACAGTTGCCAGAGTTGCAAATAAGATGTAATTATTATTATTATATCTGAATAAATATAAAGTTTAGCTTTCATTTCTTTGCATTGTGCATTGTCCACAATTAATAAAAATGGTAAATATTTGTATCATCATCGTCATCGTCAATCCTTTAACCGAAGAGGTCGTTGAGACACCACTGATGACAACCAGTTTTCTCAATATCTCCCTGTTCTCTACTGCCCTCTGAGAATCCTCAAATTCCATGACTGTCCACTCCTTAATGTTGTCTTCCCACCGCTTTTCTCTGTATGCCTCTTCTTCTGCACCCTCGCACTGTGCCTTGCAAGATTGTTTTTTGCCAGTCCAGATGATCTTGAGACATGACGGTATCACTTCAATTTGAGTTTTTTATCTGTGGTCCAGAGGTCTTAGTAGGGTCCGATGCCTCGTTGGGTCCTTTTGTGAACCTCATTGTTGTTTGTATGGTCAATGTCTGAGTTACCCAAAATCTTGCGGTAGCATCTCATTTCGATGGTTTGAATCATTCTTGGTAGATCTGATGTGGGTGTCCATGTTTCACTAGCACGTAGAAAAATGGATTTGACAATCAAGCGCATCAGCCTTGATTTGGTGCCAATCTTGGTATCTTTCCATAGTGGTCTCAACCTTGTTATTGCAGCTGTTGTGTGGGCAATCCTGCAAAGTAGTTCTGGTTTGGAGCCCTCATCTGTGATAGTTGATCCCAAGTACTTGAAGCTTGTGATTTGTTCCAGTTTCTGTCCACTGACCTTTATTTCTGTACTGATGCCATTGGAGTTATTTGTCATCAGTGTGGTTATTTCGGTGTTAATCTCTATCCCGTATGCTGTGGAGGTTGTGTCGAGGCGCTCAACCATGTTAGCCTGGCAATAACTGAAGATCATGAAATATGCCTACTTCTTTTGTCCTTTAGTATCCACAGTTCATTGGTTGTTATTAACATAATTTTAACTTTTACTTGTGAATATATTACCGCTATAAATTCGCTTTTATTTTTGTTACAGAAGAATTGTGTGGCGTTTTCTCTGCCATATTCTATATGGATTAAGCAATACAAATATTTTGTGCCAAATATATTACATCTTAATCCTATCAAACAGGTAAAAATAATGTTTGTCTACATTTTTCTCATTTTTCTTTCAGATTTTCAAAATAAATGTTGAAATATGCAAACATTACACCACATGTGCGTCTTGTATGGCTGATCCTGACTGTTGGTGGAAGGATTCTAGAAGACCGTGAGTATCATTCCAAATTTGTTCAAATTCAGGTGTAATTTTAGATCAAGTGGTCGTCGACTACAAGAGCATGTGGGTGGCCTATGTCATTCATCCATCATCCTACCGTTCGTCTGTTAGTACAGGTTGTTATTGACACTCCGTCTAAACTACTTGGAGAATTGTCGTAAATATTTACAAGCACATTCATCCCAAGGTCTAGGTGGTCTCCAAGGAAAAGACGAATGCCAGTTTTAGTTTATCCTAAATTTGTTTTCTTTATTTTCTCTCAATGTTTGATTCGATAATTAGTAGTTTTATTTATCTATCATATATTATCATGTAGGGCTAATTTAATTACAATATTGTAAGATTCAGTCAAATTTGAGTACAACAACCATTCAGAGAACTACACATAAACAGTCGTTTGAAGAGGTTATTGTACAATTCTATTCTAAAGTTAAACTGCCCAGTCTGTATAGGGAATGTGATTTTCGACCTAATCAAGCTAATCCTGAGAGTCGTTTAATATAGCCCTCGCAATATAAGGACACCAACAGCAGGCTGCTGCAGATTGAGACGTTTTATGTATATCTCGACCTGACTGAAGAAGATACCTCTACGAGATGGGCAAATGAACCCGGAAGCACACACTCTAGTTCACGGCCAACAGCAAGATTGGAGAAGAGTTTAAAGATCGATGCTCCGGCCAGACAACTTATTAATTTGCTGACCTCTGCTCCAAGATGTTAAGCATTATGAAGACTGACAGTTTGGAGATTGGCAAGGCCACAAGCATTTCGTGGATGTTACTAAAAGCCGACCTCTGATGACGACCAAGCAACCGCATAGTGAGGTACTCAGCAAGCAGGGCAGAGCATTGATCTTGACATGTGTCCTCTTTCGAGGCCACGTTTATTAAATATATCTGGTACAAGATGTAGTTTGCGTCATTGATTACGATGGCGTTAAGACTTGCACCGTCAACTACTATTGCAACCCCATTCGTGACGATATTAGCAGGAACAATTCCTTGCTTAACTAACATGACTTGTGTCCAAAGGATTTCTGCTGTGATGGCAACTGCCTTCGCTGCGTCCCCAAACTTGAGACTTTCGAGGTTGGCAGGTTTCATTCTGAACAAGCGTGTGTCAAAGTTCAAGTAATACGGAAGTGAGGTGTTTGCCTCATTCGATACCCTTTGGGTCCCCTGACACCAGTTCTCGTTGCTAACCTCTACGACAAGTTGTCCTCCTCGCGATCTATAAATATCTGGTTACCTCTTTGTCAAGGGCCGCTCGATATGTAAACACGCACGTGAGGCAAGTGTGTCAGTCGTCGGGGTTAGATACTTTCGCAGCTGACCGGTTGCCCATAGCGTATCGAATAAGGTCAATCAGCACGTACATACTACTCTAGTCTGCAGTGATTCTTGAAAGGAAAACAGCGCACAGAGAGAGAGAGAGGTGGAGAGAGAGAGAGAATGAGAGAGAGAATGAGAGAGAGAGAGAAAGATTTACTAAAACAGGCAAGCCTATGGTAGCGATATATATGCACTGGATGAATATTGTGTTTTTGTTAGAATTTTCCTGTCTGTTAGTCGTCAACCACACGATTTCTTATGTATGCTTGTAGCTGTCTGTGATCTTCCATTTCTGCCAGCATAGCTTCGATTTTGTCATGACGGTAGGACTGAAGGTCTGTAATAATTCTTATATTATTAATACAATCACCTATTTTATTTGAAAGACAGACAGATCTTGTTCGGTCTCATCATCACGTCAGGTGCAATATGTAGGCTCAGTTCTAGGCAGTTATTCTATTTGACTGACATAATGGTCATACAGTTATCAAAATCCTCAGCCTTGGGAATAATTAATTCTCTGGCATTTGTACCTTCTGATAGATTTTCACCCTTTTCATACAAAAACGCAACGATTACGCCAGCACCTTTGTCATCGTACGATCATATTTTCCCAATATCTGTCACTCGACCAAGTGCGTCCTTATTGCATAACATACGAGACCTTTCTTTTCTTTTCTCCGTTGAGTCAAAGTTATTTATAATATTCAGTGTTATGGTTGATACATCGGTGAATGCTACTTCGCAAATGTAAAAACAATCCTTGTGTGATTTTGCATCTGGTGCTTGAGTTAATTCTTCGGCGTTCGCACGTGCACGTGCAATTTATTCCAAGCTGGCCTCGATTTGCTTGTGGTACATCAGCGTGATTACAAATGGCAATTTCTACTTGACCCTTGACAAAATTATTTGACAATTCATACGAGGGTTTGGTATCACCATCCTCAAACTCACCATTCTGAAGCAGATATTTGCCGAGAAATGGAGCAGAATTGTTATCGTTGGGTTAGCATCCGCTGCCAGCTAGTTCAGAACCTCGTCAGTAAATCCAGCAAGTTCATCATCACAGTCTGAATGAATTACTAATACATACGGATACAATCTAATCTTGACCACAAACACCAACGACGATTAAGAGCCTCTCAGCATAGGCTTTGAGTGCTTCAGACTGAATTTCATCTCCTGTGACCAGTGATGCAGGCAACTCAACTTTCCAAAACTTGATAAACTTACTGTCCGGCATGATAATTCGTGATGCTAATAGTGCATGATCAAAACCAAGATACTGTTTATCATATGTCAGTATCCCTATTCCAACCCAACCATCATCACTTTCAGTTATGATAAACAAATATGATCCAGACTAGCGCACCTGCACTTTCAGTAAGAGAAGTTAAAATAAGTCGGCCATTTGCTAAGGCTACGGTATGTATTCTTCTCCTTCATTGACTAACAGTCCTGCAATTGCGCTCCATGAAATTACTATACGTGGTGGTGTGCACGTGAGCGATTTATTTTTGCATGTACTGACATATTGCAATATTGTATATGTCAACATAGATTTTGGTAGGTACAACCGACACGCCCATGTCTCTGATTCCACCGATGTCAGTAAACTCAACCAGATACTTTGCCACAAAGTCTCCTTTCAAGTTGACATTAATATCTTGAGTGTCCATGGTTGTTGTATTCAGTTTGCCATATTGATCTTCAAAAATCACAAGTTCACCTGGATCAACACCAACAACAACACCTGTTCTCGTCACAAGATGTGGACTAATGTAGAATCGTCCACCCTCGTATCGCCCATGCTGTTCAACCCGGACTATCCCATGTGTGTTAAATCATCATGGGCTATCACCCACATCACGGATACGGCCCTTTGTTTACGAAGAATGTATGTGGAGAGACAATGCTCTCTGAAGAGAGTCTTAATCTAGGGTCCAGAGGTCAGACGAAGTTTAAGGAAGAGAAGATGATCCGTGCGATACCCTCTTTGTTAACTGATTGTTGTTAACAAAAAAGGCCCTTTTCAGGGCCACCACATTGTTAATTTTATTTTGTGTGATAGATTTTGTTCATAAATCTATGATTTTTTGGGTGATAGATTTATGTTCATAAATCTATGATTTTTTGGGTGATAGAGTTATGTTCATAAATAAATGTTTGTGTAATATATCTATGTCTCTGTTTATGTCTAAACCTGACTTTAACCACGTCTTTAAGCATATATTCTCTATTGTGCCTAGTGTAACGAGTAGTCAGGTCAGCCCCTTACAATACTCTTCCGTTCGAATGAGGTCAGCCCCTTGCAACATTCTTGCCATTATTTCCCCAGTGTCCAGTAACGTGGTCACCCCCTGTTCAATGTTTGTTTGTATGCATGTGTGCGCGCGTACATTTGTGTGTGTATATGTATGTGTGCGCAGGTACTTTTGTATGTGTGTGTTTGTGTGTGTGTGTGTTTGTATGTGTGCGCACCTACGTTTGTGTGTGGATGTATTTGTTTTTTCCTTAACAAATAAATCTTATCACTAACCTCAAAAATAGTGTTTGTGTATGTGTGCATGTGCGCGCGCGTACGCTTAAGTGTTAATGTGTATGTGTGAGCACGTACGTTTGTGTGTGCATGTGTATGTGTGTGTATTTGTATGTGTGCGCGTGAACGTTTGTGCATGTATTTGTGTTTTCCCTTAGCAAAAAAACACTTATCACTGAACACAAAATGTTGGTTTTAGCGTGTTGGTTTGTGGAAATTTTATTTTTGGTTAGCTCACGTCTCAATGGGGATGTTGGATATATGATATGGGTAATTGGTGAGAGTCATGTTTTCCTTCACGTCCGTGTTTGAGGTATATAAAGTATATCGTTCTTCATTCGTGTCATGGGGGAGGCGGCACTTTACGTCGCCCTAGGGAAAATTAAAAAGCGAGCTGTGGTGGCATTACCCAGTGGTAAATGTCCAACTGGACGCACATCACTCACCTATTCTTACTGCTAACCTCATCATACTGGGTGCCCCGAGTGGACGAGTCTTCTACAGCGCTCTCCGTTACGGATCACTGTCATCTCACCTGTGTCTGCGTGGGTTCGAGTCTAGGATTCGGCCAATGCGGGTATGTGACAAAGCTTGCCAGTAGCTTCTCGTGGGTCGGTGGTTCCTCCCGGGGTTTTACCGGGCTCTTCCTCCACCATTAATACTGGCCGCCATGTATAGCCTATCGTGTGCTGAAACATGACGCTAAACCCAACAACAACAACAACAACAACAACAACAACAACTCGTCTCCACTTCCGGTGCACCCCAATTCATCGTCTTCGTAGTTTCCGTCATGTTCTAACTCTGTCGCATTTATTCACTGCGTACATAAGTTAACTCCCCTATATAGTGAATGTGACGGCACAGGTAGCTCTGTTCGAATTGGAAGACAAACTCCGCACTGTGACTGAATTTTATAACGCGTGTTATGATTGGTGAAAGAAAATCTGTTTCGATCCGCTCTTCCACTGAAATAACCGCGGTTCACTTCATTCCATTCACCTGTTCTCGTCACAAGATGTGGACTAACGTATAATCGTCCATCCTCGTATCATCGATGATGTTCAACACAGAATATCCCGTGTGTGTTAAATCGTCATGGGCTTTCACCCAGATCACGGATACGGCCCTTTGGAAACGAAGAATCTATATGAAAGACAATGCTGTCTAAAGAGAGTCTTCATCTAGGGTCCAGAGGTCAGACGAAGTTTGAAGAAGAGATGATCCGAGCGATGCTCTCTATCTTAACTGATTGGTGTTAACAAAAAGGGCCCTTTTCAGGGCCACTCCATTGTCGATTTTTGTGCGTGATAGATTTATGTTAATAAATCTATGATTTTTTGTGTCATAGATTTATGTTCATAAATCGATGATGTTTTGTGTGATAGATTTATGTTGATAAATCTATTTTTGTGCAATATGTCTACGTCTTTAACCCTGTCTTTAAGTCTATACCTCTATTGTGCCTAGAGTAACAAGTAGTCAGGTCAGCTCCTTACCCTACTCTTCCGTTCGATTGAGGTCGGCCACTTGCAACAGTCTTGCATTATTTCCCCAGTGTCCAGTAACGTGATGTCACCCCCTGTTCAATGTTTGTTTGTAAGTATGTGCGCGCGTACGTTTGTCTGTGTATATGCATGTGTGCGCACGTACGTGTGTATGTGTGCGTGTTTGTGTGTTTGCATGTGTGCGCACCTACGTTTGTGTGTGTATGTATTTGATTTTTCTTTTACAAAAAAATCTTATCACTAACCACATAAAAAGTATTTGTGTGTGTAGGGGCGCGCGCGTACGCTTGTGTATGTATTTGTGTTTTCCCTTAACACTTATCCCTAAACACAAAATGCTGGTTTTAGTGTATTGGTTTGCAGAAATTAACTTAGGTTAGTTCACATCAATGTGGGGATGTTGGATATGTGATATGGGTAATTGGCGAGAGGGGATGTTTTCATGCACGTCCGTGTTTGAGGTATATAAAGTGTATCGTTCTTCATTCGTTTCATTTAACACTGAATAAATGAAGATGGCTTGTAACCATATTGATAAAATGAATACACTGGAAGGGGTAGTGGATGACCAGGACATAGTCGAGGAGATGATTGTGAACTTGGGCTATGGTGCCTCTAGCCCTCACCGTATAAAAATGGAGATAAATAATTTGAAGAAGGATAAGGAAAAGATGAGAGAGCCCATTAAACAGGATATGAGGAGAAGGAGGACAAAGAGGACAAAGAGCAAGTGAAAACGTGGAATGAGAAAATGATGAAAGAAGAGGAAATGAGAAAAGGAAAAAAGAGAAGTAAGTGGAAAAGGAGGAGAAAGAGAAGAAAATGAAGTTGGTGGAGGAGAAGAGGAGAGGATAGAAAATAGAAGAACAATAAGAAGAAGAAACCCAAATGCTCTTTTCAGGCTCATTCCAGTGCCTCCAAAATATATGTATTCTGTCTTTGCCATATTGATGTATTTGTGTGATATCTCTATGTATATGTCTCAAACCTGTCTATATAGCTATGTCTCTATTGGCTCTGGAGTAACACATATTCAGGTCATCCCCTTGCCACACTGTTCCGCCCGATTGAGATCAGCCCCTTGCAACATTGTTGCCAGTGTCCAGTATTATTACCTTACCCCTGTTCAATTCCTATTTCTCTAGACAGTCCTAATCCACTGTCCATAGACAGTCCCAATACATTGTCCATAGACAGTCCCAACCTATGTTCAATTTCCCTTGTCCCGATATAGCCCCAGCCTATGTTAAACTTTTCCTTGGCCCTTATAGTCCCATCCATGTTAAATATCCCCATGTTAAATTCCTATATTGCCCTATTGTGATATCCCGATTTTCCTCATATTAACCATAATGCCCTATTCTATCCCCACTCAATACTGCCGAAATAAAAGTCGTGACTGGTGATTAGTTCTTTAGTGTTAAATATATGCATGCAAGTCGGCATAAATATTTGTATGCACGTGCTTATTGTGTCGGTATTTATCCATATATAGTGCGAGACCGATTCGGCGTCATTCGTTTCACTTAGCCGCAAAAAGTCAATTAGGGTTCGGTCATTGTGTACATACTGGCAGTGGAAACATTTCCTATACCCTTTTATACAGAGTTAATCTTCTCTTTTCCATTTGTAGACACCCCAGATGTCTGCATCGTTAATGCAAGTCAGTCAATATCCTTCAAGATTTATATTACGGTGCAACTAAAAATGTTGCGATCGTGTGGTTGGCGTCTGCCCTTTCAACTGCCACTCCTTTAAAGCAATTATGAATGCCAACTTAGCTGTGCCTGGCACAATGACGTCGTTTTCGTTGGGCTTTCTGATTTGCTGGTCTCTGATGTTTAACAAATTAGTTAACACAACGGTTATGATGATTCCCTTTACACCAAGCACGCACTGGAAGGAACGCAATGAGTAGATTATATTCATATATTGGGTGACACCCAGTCTTTAATATTGGGGCATAGCTACATCACTGTTCCTATAGACTGCTCTGATATTGATATTGGCGAGTTTAGACATAATGAATACAATCTATCCGATGGAGAATAAACAGATTTAGATAGCCTTGCATATGTTATCATCAACAAATACTGGTATTGGAAACGGCCTGGAAAACCTTCGTGTCGACGACCAGCTGTCAGCTCAAATAGAACGCACAATAAAAAGGTGTATGCCTTCTTTAACACCAATGACATTAAAGACAGTTTTGTCTAAGCTGATTATGTTGTTGAAAATGTGCTAAGAGTAACAAATATAGCATAATATCATGAATGCACAGGGGGAGATGGTGTTAGGCCATACAATATTTTCCATCTGGGACGTAAACATAGAAAAAGCATATACTACAAATTATAAATACAACAACCACCACAAATAAGCGAAAATACATTTCAAACATTGTTAAATGTACAAAACGAAGTCAAATCTGAAACTACTTTTGGCGCGCTTACAGATCATGAGCTACTCGTTATAGAGTAATCACAGGACACACCGCTCTAGGATGCTGCAGTACGCGATCCTTACAGACTGCCAATATGAAGGATAATTGGTACCAAATCATTTATATCTAAAATATTTAGCGATTTAATAAATAATGTATCAAAACATTCAGAGCTCGACAATCACATCATTGTTGGCAAAATAGCTGACACAGATGGAAATGACGAGAACGAATACAACGAAGAACTAGACGGTAAACCAGTAGATGCTTGATCGCTTTTAAAACCGCAATCTCAATAAAGAATCTTGTCGTTAATAATTAAGGTATAGCATCAAGAGAATAGCCTAAAAGAATGCAAACCTAGTCCAGAGGCTGAAAACACTATCCGCGAACAGGACCCTACAGCCTCAATTCGCAGCGTGCTTCGGTTCATCTAGTTTCAGCATCTGAACCAGAATCTGACGGCACAAAACAATGGATAAATAATGCACTTACAAATAGCTTGCTGGGATGATGAAAACGCTGGCAGTACAAGTAGCAGCATTTCTGTCCAGAATTGTCGGGCCAATAGTATAGTGCCTACTGATGATCGCCTGCAAATCTAGCGAAGCTTGTTATCATGATAGCTGTAGCATTATTTGTTGTTCTGGGTGTAGCATGAAGTGACTGTCAGGAGAGTCTTTCTGAGTCCCTAATACTCCAGAGAACCTGCAAATACTGACAACCATTCATTATGAAGAACAAGGTGTCAGTCAAAGACCTAAGACAGACCTTAGAAAGTGCCACAAATGAAATCAACATGTGCGTGTACATATACTCTCACATCTCCTGCATCCATATGCCTTGATGGAATGGAATGTATAGACCAAACGAAATACTGAACTGTTATCAAAAGAGTTCAGGTACAATGATTTGTCAACATGCACATCTGATGATGACGAATAAGATCTGTACCAAGTTTCACAGCAACCCAATACAACTTGCACATGTAGTTGCATTCATACAAATCTGTCATACACTATATTCAGCTTGAAATCCAAAAAGGTCACCAATTTGCATAAAAACTTGATAGAGAATAACAATTCATTTATGCTCATCTTTTGACAGTGACCATAATATGTACAAGTTTGGAACATAATCGTAAAAAATACTTGCTGCAAACCACTAATAAAATTGTGTCACACAATGTTGGCAGACAACAACAAAAAAATGGCTAGCAACTCCCACAAAAATTACGGGAGCAACGTCACGTGTTTTTTGAAGGATTCCAATATAAGCCCATTTATTGTTTCATCTGTCTCTATAATGTAGCTAAGTTTCATTTAAACATTAATTATACCAAGGGGAGGCATTTGATTAAAAATATGTTCATAATATTTTTATAATAAACTTCTAAATTGCATCTATGAGTTAGTACCCCACACTAGATGTGCTTTCCCTAGGTCCCATGTATGTTTTACAGGAACAGCACTAATGACTGAGTATTGTAATTATATCTGATGTTGTTAACAAAGTGCAACATACCAAATTTGGTGATCTAAATGTTTTCTGATAATTCCAAGTTTACATGTTCAAATTTAAACCTGTAAGTGAAGAACAAAATTCTTTGATCATTAAACTTCTGATGCATAAATGTAAGGATATAACACCTTGGTTCAATCCTTTCATTAAGCACCAACCAAACACCACAAAAAGTATTACTAAAACCAAAGTTTCAACAGGATCAGCTATTCTTGAAAAGCAGAGATAAAATGAATTTCAAGATGGCCAACATAACATCCCTTCTGCATTTCCAATGGGCACCATTTTCATTTCAAATCAAAAATATATAATAAGAAGTATTTCAGTGAGAAAAAAGACCACATGTTGATGTGGGAATCCATTAATGAGGAAATACAATTTTTTTAGGATGAACACTATGCCAGCTGGAATATTTATAGTATTCCCTATTGATGAGATGGTGGCATTTACTCTTGATTTGTGCCTTTGACCGCCTCTGTAGGTATTTTTTCTTATCCTGCAGGCTCTCTATTTGGCGGAAGAAGTCCTTTCATGAGCAGGTGGCAAAATGCTGTTTTTATAATGGATACTTCTTCTTCAGTTCATTTAATTTTTCCTGAAACAGATTGTTGTATAACTGCATTTTGAAATTTCAATGTGCAATAACTTTCATCTGCTGTCTCTTAAGTCCTAGAATACGATAAAGATATGATATGTACATATTTAGTTATTATCTCTGAAGTTCACATATGACGATAACAGTGTTAATACAAATTTTTCAGCCTTTTTTGGTATAAAAGGAAAGAGTAAGTCACCTTCTTTCCTCAAGAAAAAATTGGGGTGTGGAGGGGATGGGGTTTTGGGGTTCTTCTACAGGCATTATATTCCTGGAATATCATGAATATAAATGGCCAGTTGTGTGAAGGGAGGTTCATATTGAATTAAGATTGATATGATTTGCTTCTACACCCATGTGGAACTGAAGGTGAATACTTGAATATGTCTACTACCAGCCAAATAGAGAAAGATTTTTAGTTATACATATGTATCATGAATATACAATATACATGATGTGAATTTGGCAAAATAATGACAGTTGTTTAACTGGAAATAGGATTCTTGCTTTATGCATCTTCTTGCAAATTACTCTTAAGTTCAGTAATTTTACTTCAGTACTTTGAATACCTATTATAGGTGCAATTCAGCAATTTGTATAAAATTTTCATTCATAAATTGTTACCAATGTCTGTTTCGTGGGACTAGTGGCTAGAGAGTCCTCCTTGGATGTGGGAGGTTGTGGGTTCGATCCCCGGCCAGGTCAAATCAAAGACTTATACAAATGGTACTAACAGTAGCCTCGCTTCGCGCTTGGCACTAAGAGGTTAATGTTAGGACTGGTCGGCCTGGTGTCAGGATAATGTGACTGGGTGGGACATCATGATACATGTTTGCGACATGATGCCCCAGTGCTAGACATCACTATAAACTGCTACACTGCAAACATTGTAGCGATATAACTGAAAAAAAGTGTTAAAGCTACGTTCAAAATCCAAATCACACACACACGCACACACACATTCAGTCTACCTCTAATAGCTAGCTTATTCAAGTTGAATACGTTTGGAAACGGTTCGTTATTGTTGATATACAATTTTCCACAGCTCATATGGATTGTCTCAAAATATCTCTGATCCCAAATACAAACCTTTACTAACACTAGCTCTGCAAACTGTTCACTGTCATCAATCAGTGTTTTGCTGACTCCTGTTCTAGGGTTATTATCTGTTCCATAGATGATAGTACTGTATTAGGGTTTCAAGTCCATCACTGCCATTGCTATATTGTCCAGACTGAAGCATTTACATCAAATAAAATATCCTTTCGTTTTCATTTAATTTAGATTTAGATTTTTACTTATTCAACGTATCTTAACCCTTCGAGTACTTTATACAGTTTTGTAGGAAGATGCCCGAATGCTGAATTGTTTCAGAACAAGAGACCATTCTACAATTTGAAATTGCTTGTATCTTAATCAGGCTTGTTAATCTGCATTTTTAAATTTGATTTGAAATTACCGCTGATTGGCATGCCGTCTGATTCTGTCCAATTTTCAAGAACATCATAATTGCAGCTAACACCACTTAAAATCACCGACATTATCAGTAAACTATTTTCAGCTCCCACATTCTGATATACTTAAAAATGGTTATATATCAACAACTTGCATTTCCTGAATGAAATCATCTGAAAATGAACCATGTTAGGATTCATCCATTTTTGGTTTTCTGCACAACACATATTTTAAACCTGCTTTTGTAAAACATCCTTGATAAATGCAATGTTATGACTACCACAGAATGAGGGCATAATGTGTCAATCAAATTTACTTTCACAACCATTTATGTCAAGACAATGACCTCAGTCCTGTAAACAGTTGCCTACTTAAAGAAAGATGCAGGTCAATACATGTGCTATAAGACCTCTACCAGTAGTATAATTTTCGTCGTGACAAACACTTTAGTTAAATAGAAATGTTATAGTGCAAAAAGAACATTATGCATGACTTGAACTAATTTGCACATGTCCTTATGCACAGCTGCTCTCCAAGCCATAATATTCATTAAAAACAAACCATGATTCAAGCCTTCATGCACCCTGCCAGAATCCTAGAAAGATATTTATGTTTTAGACTGAAAGTTTACTGAAGCTTCCGAAAATAATTTTTTATACATTTATTGTAGTAGCAAATACACACAAAAATCGTAGGCACTCTGTTCCACGTCACAGACACCACAACATACCTGACTCTGTTTTGGGCATGTATGGATTTTTTAATTGACTTTCAACATAGAATCTTAAAAAATGTTGGTATATTAGGACTAGTCTGGAAAAAGTAGGAAAAGAAAGGGACTCTGATCATAAAGGATGAAAAACTAGGGCTGCTTGAATTACATCATGAATGCCCACCTCAGATTAAATACATATTTTCAAGACACTTCATACCCTTATCTAGATTTTGTACAACTTACTTCTTTCACATGTTCTCCTCTGTGTCGGTGATTCTGTGTCCGAATCTGCAAGAAGAATAAAAACTATTAGCAAAGGTTAAAGACATCTTCCATGATGGGTTTTGGCCCTATTCGACAACATAATTCACTTGAAGGATAATTTAATATTTGTCACTAAAATGTGCTGCCCTTATATTTGCACAATTATCTGTGGAAAAGTAATACACAAACCCGTTATATACCCATGTCATAGGTTATTTTACGTGCAAAAAATAAATTAGGAATTTCCCTAGTATGGCAACTACAGATGTATTCCAAGAATACAAATGCTCCACCACAGAACAAGGAACTGAATTTCCTCCCACAAACTATTTTGACAGGTGCAACTGTAATATTCTCTTTGAGATGTAGTAGGTACAATGCTGGGCTTGCCACTCAAATCCGCCTTGATCTTCCTTTTCTTGTCCATTTATTTCTTTGCAAAAGTACGAGATATGCTCACTAAAAGTCATGTTTAATTTGATACAGTGATGCAATGCTTTTGTCAGTTAGGCCTACCTTATCATGCTCATGAATCATATGTGAAACATTCGCACTACACTGATTTATATGATCATGTTACATAATTAGTGTATGTGTGATTTGGATTTTGAACGTAGCTTTAACAATGTTTCAGTCATATCGCTGTCTGCCGTGTGACAGTTTATAGTGATGTCTGGCACTGGGGCATCATGCCGCATATATGTAGCACAATTTCCCACCCTATCATATTATTCTGATACGAGGCCAACCAATCATAACACTAACCTATAAATGCTGAGCACCAAGCAAGGTATCTGTTACCACGATTTTGTGTAAGTCTTTGGTATGTCTCGGCCAGCGATTGAACCCACTACCTCCCGCATCCATTTTGGATGCTCTAACCACTAGGCTACCGAAGCGGTCTACATAATTAGTACATATTTTATTGTTTTAGCTTGATTGAAACATACTTTTCACCCTATTATTTAAATCTTGTATTGCATGGCACATCTGCCAGCTCTGAGGAGTCAGTCTCAGTAAGGCAGTTGATTTTTTCCGTAAGTTTGACCAGTTTTTAGTAATGTGTAACAACATAACATAAACTCGTGCTGACACTGGCACTTCACTTTTCCGGTGTTTTGCACATTTACAGTTTGTTTTAAGGGCACTCTCACCCATAGCCGCGATGTCTATAACTTTGTTGCACACACAACACGAAGCTTTATGTCTGTCCTGGGTCTCCTTACCCACTTATATGAGCCTTTCCATTCACAATTAAAAACACACTTCCCTAGCAGCATTTCCATGTAGAAACCAAGACCACGATGTGCAATGTAAGAAATAGAAAGCTGCCATATTGACATTCCCACAACGCTGCTAAACGGAAATCTCGAGTAATATCCCGTTCCTTAGCTACCAACCAAGTCACAGAAAGTAAGAGGCATATAGTTGATTGGACTTTGTCTGCAATTTTTCCGAGGTTTCTTTTTTTTAAATAAAAAATTTGGTCTTTTATTTTCTTAAAATTCAAGCACGTTTGAAGGATTTTTGCTCATTTTCAAGTAGGTTTAATGCTCTTTTTCCAGTGACATTAAAATGAGCTCTTTGCTAGAGCTTTTCAAAAATAAGCACTTTTCATCCAGCAGTTGAAAATTCAAGTACATGTGAACCCTGTATTATTTGTTGTTTATGAAAGACAGCCAGGTCAAATAGAATTGAACTGATTTTCTGAAAAATGTCAAATCCAGTAAATAAAGTTCAATAAAATAGCAGGTAATTGAATTTATTTATTTTTTAAATTGATATGTGCATAAAGAATATAAGCAACAGGTCAAATACAATTTGCAAATAATTGAACATTATTTCTGAAATAAAACTTTGTTGTATAATTCCTCACTTTAATTTCACATGCAGAACGTACTTTTCTCATCAACCATTGAATCATAATGACAGCATAAAAAAACTGTTGACCATTTTATTGTTTAGTGCTTGAAGCCAAGAATCATTCTCTTTATATCGAGTATCAAACACTGGCGCAATAATTCCCTTCTAAATCTACGATCACAAAATTCTGAAGCATGCATCATTCAGACACTTTTGGAATTGCACGATTATTCAACAATAACCATGTTATTGTCAAGCACTCTGAGTCACTGCATATACTCTGAATAATTATTTTGGTTGTTAAACAATAAATGCAAAATATTCTTGATCAGCTAGGCCCAGGTGAAGACACTATTTCAAGAGGTTTTGTGGCTCGTAGTCTAAGTTCACTTCTATTGTCAAAATTTCATTTATTTTATGATGTTCACTCTTATTATGAGTTTCAAACAACGCTTTAACTTTTGAATGTAACTGAGGTTACTAAAGCTCCACAAGCAAAGTAAATGCTTTGGTTTATTACTACAATGAAGACTTCATCTTTTCTCATATGCCTTAGTACTGGTGAGGTCAGTGACGCTTGAAGGTTGAATGAATGTAGAGTCTTTTAGCTGGTCCACCTAATAACAAATGTCTCGATTTTGCCAATACAGATGACCTTGCATTTATATATTTCTCTTCTTCTGTAGAATACTGATGTTTTATCGAAAGAACGGCTTAAAAGTTATAAAAAGAAAAAGGCAAGTATTCATCGTATCTGGAAGAATGTGTAAATCTTCTTATCACTATCAGCTTTGCTTACCACTGTTCAAGCACTTCAATATTATGTTTGAAGTTTCCCTTATGTTTTATGATCTGAAATCCTTTATTTTGTTCTATGTTACTGCATGCAAGAAGGGATGCAACTTCCTCCTCCTCTGAGTTGCTAGGTGATTTTTGAGACGATGCTTTAGCAGTTTTCCACAATAAAGGCAAACGAATTCCTTATTATATATCCTCTATCCGTCATCTTTGTTATTAACTCCTGGTACAAACACTGAAATGAAAAAAACAATGTTGAATACAGCTGCACTGAGCATTATGACTTGAAATTTACAGTAAAATCCAGTTAAGTAAAAACATTAACAAAGACTTGCCACAAGAGAGGAATGCTGGATGCTAAAAATTAGGCGCAATACACAAACGTGTGGCCCAAGTAGGCATGATACTATTTGTGTGACTTACATACCTAAACACATGGTTTGTAAAACCTTTATAAAGGACTTTTGAACATGTTTCCAAGGATTGCCTTAAGTTTTCAAGGTATATTTTTTTCTCATGGAAATTATTTGCTGTCTTTATCAATGTTGACAGACCACATGTAAAAGTAAAACAAAAATGTATAGCTATTTAGTATGCTATTAAAATAAAGACCACAACCACATCTGATAACTATGTCTCGTGTCATTCGATCCATCCAAATGTACCAAAATGTATGCATCTTTTTATACTTTTTTGCACAATAATTACACATTTTGATATAGAAAGTGATGTATGGAGTTTTCGAGGCAAGCCCCGTATTCAAGGATTCCTCAAAGTTGAATGAATCATGTAAACAGATGACATTTTCAATCAGCAGGTTTGTGTGGTATTTTAAGAACAATTACCCTAGAAAGTAACTCCGAAACTTTAAATAGTTTATTTTACAAAATAAACTATATTTTGTCAAAACATAAAGTTATAATTAATATCAACAGTATCTTCCTCATAATCTAAGTCATTCAATATCAACATACAAACTCTTTCACAACGTTTGGTATAAATTGAAAACGAAACTGTTCTATTACTATCGAATCACTAAGGATAGTTTCCTTGATATTTTTTCAAAATGGTTGCATGTCACAATTTTGATATTAGATGATAAATTACAATTTATCAAATCACAATTTATCTATCTGGCATTTTGCGCAGGCATCTCACTGCTGTGTTCACTTTGTCACTCTTCACTTTGTACTGTCTGTAGGCAACATGACTGCATGGTGAAATTTCAAAATTGCTCTCTAGGCAATTTATCCTTTATTTCTAATTCATTTATTCAGGCTGACAGTCAGTGTCTCTTACTTATTTTACTCCTATATTTTATTGGCATGGAAATCTATCTTGATAAATTGTCACGAGATCCTAGTGGCTATTTCTCAGGTAAAATGTTTTTAAAAAAGAACATGACTAAAGAGTACATCACACATCACATTCTACACCAGACTTTCTCTAATAATGACCTTGACCTATACCTTACATACCTGAGTATGTTACATGAAAACTGTCATGTAGTGGTGTATATTTGGATAACACTTGCCAAAAAATACTTATGGATTAAAGTGATATCATCTATGTGGAAACAGATCACAAGAGACACATTTTCCCTCCGTTACCTTAACCTTAGACATAAATACCTGGTTACGGTACATGATAAACATGTTGGTACATTTTCAACAAAATATAACCAATGATTGCACAATTATGGGCCTGACAATAACAATGTCATAGATGAACTGAGAGACAGATGCACAGTCAATGCCACAATATAATACAAGAATCTAGAGATGTACTATATCCAAATCAATCTTTTATCTTAAAACGCAAGATGATAGTATATAATGCAAATGCCCCCAAAAAGATTATAATTTTAATATGGAAAATTTAATATTTAACTTTCAACGTGGATCACAAAATCTGTTCTTGAATTACATTACTTGTCACTTGCCTTATATATATGAAGCCATGTGATGTAAACCCCATGAACTTTAGAAACCCCCACAAATAAGAAAGATTACCTAAATATATGGGTTGTTTGTATGTAGAGTTTATCTTTTCATGTACCGATGCAGAGCTCACCGATGCTACCTTCAAAGTTTTTTTGCCATCAGTATTGCTGCGAAATGCTCTGATTAATGCTGAGAACATATATACTGTACGAATTCAGGTTTCTTTTTAGACTTTTGAATGATTTGCAGTTTGAAAACTACTCCCTGCTTCCTTGTAGATTACATACCTGGCCAACCTGCCTATTTTTCAACATTATAGGGCTATTGAAGACAACTTTGGCAATATAAAAATTGTAAAGCAATGATACAATAATGTAAGCGTATATAATTATTTACTGATAGTTTTCTAGACAGACATAATTACCATTCTTCAAAAATATGCAAACAGAACAACCAGACTCTTCGTAGGATGTACTTCAGCAATTTTTTTTTAATCCATTTAATTATTATTTTTGGTGAAGACACGCAGGAAAAACCTGGAATATGTAATGACTAAAGATAAAAACATGTATGCATAAAACAGGACATTTTGAAAGTAAATAATGTTTCTCCGAGAATACTTACCCAATCACATTACTATAAGGGATGTTTGTCTACAACGTCATGAATGCAGCCTAACTTGAAAGATGAAAATGTTTCGCCTTTCTGAAAATAGCTGAGCAAAAGGGATACAACCCCATAGCTAGTTATCTATAGCTATTTATCTCCCCTTCCCCACCCACCAGGATATCGCATGAATGTTCGCATACCTGGGAGGATGGGGCGGTCTCATTGTGATGTGATTGGGTAAGTATTCTCTGAGAAACATAATTCACTTAGAAAATGTGCTTTCTCCTTTGAATACATTCCCCAATCACATTACTATATGGACGTAAGAGGTGGTGGGAATGCTGAGCATCTGCTCCCCCCCCCCCCCATTGATTATCCATCTAGGGAAAGATGATTTCTCTCCCTTTGCGAATGATCTCTTGATCTCCCAAAAGCGTAATCAACACAACATAATGTCATAAATATGACATGTATGAGGCATATACCAACATAATAGCATGAACTCTTTGTATTCCAAAATGTTATCGGGAGCGTCCAGCGAGGCATGTGTTCTGTTGATTACTTGAACTATGTTGGTCTAGTAGCCATTTGTGCAGCTGCTATCAGACCAACCATATTTATAAGTTTTGTATCTGCAGAGAAAGGTCACTGAGATAAAAGTGGGAAAAAGTCGATTTTGCATGCCAGCCCACAGCTTGAATAATGTCTCGTAGCAATCTATTGCATTAAAAGGCCAGTCTGATCTCAATAACTCTGATCTCATGGGCACGTATAACCCATTTTAGCAAGGATGCTAGGGCTTGAGCTGTAATATCTTCTCGTCCATCCCGCAATGGTAGGAAGAGTCTTTTACGGTTGCCTCTAATCGGTTTCGTACGACTCAGATAAAGTCTGAGAGCACGAACCTGATCTTGTTTATCGTTGCTGATGACTTATTGATAGCTGTTAGCGATCTTATAAGAATACATTGGTTACCCACTTAGGGCAACCTAATTTTGGTGATGAAACCAGATTAGTTTTTAGAGAGAATAAAACATTTAGTCTGTTAAGTTAGACTGGATTAATTATGTAGTGGGCAAACATCCCCTAGAACAATGTGATTGGGGAAATGCATTCAAAGGAGACTGATGAAATTTCTTAAGAGTTCACAAAAAAGTATGGACTGCTGCGTGGCACGATGATCCATTGTCTCTCTTTATCTGAACATAAACTGTAGCATGCAATATTGATCCAATCATCACATTAAATATTATATAAAGTATGCAGGCAATAAAAAGCAGTTACATTTCATGACCCATTTACATGGCAAATGCAAATATATTTTAAGGACCTCTGATATAAAAGAAATTTGGAAATATCAATCCAAAAATCTGGAAATATTACATAACTCTCTCGAATACCAAACTGGAATGAAAGAAAATACATCTTCTTTAACTTTATGATGCTACCATGCACAGAATTTGTCAATATATGTACAGAAAGTACCTTTTAGGAAACATTAAACATTTCTTTGTAACATTGTATGTGATGAAGGCATCAAACTAAACTAAAATGAGAAACACATATTAACTAGAGCCTTACTTGGACCTCAAACACTTCTAACATATTGAAATCTGAAGAGGCATACAAAATATCAGTACTCTGCACCAGCTTATGTATAATGTCTGAAAATAAAAACACAATATATAATGAACTAACCAAAAAGCAGCCTATCAGCAATTGTTGTCGTACAAAAATGCATCAAGCTAACAGGACCTTGATATCTGGACCACTAATATAAATGAACTTTCACCGAGGTAGACTTCATGTACACATTCAATTAACTCTAGACATAATGTGAAGGAAAATTTCTGTTCTTCTTTCTTCAAAATAAAAATACATTCAAGTCCAAGCTCCAAGCTGAAATTTAGGTTTCACTAAGATACCTTTCTGATATGGATGTAGTACCCCTGGATATGTACTCACGTTTACGGTTAATGAAAAGCATATGAGAAATGGCCATAAATCCTCAAATTCAACTGATATGACCCAATGGTCTCAATCTGAGTAACAGAACAAATACCCAACCACTTTAAGTAAAATTCAAGTAAGTTTTTTTTCCCAAGAGTACATAATGAAAATTTAAAAGAAACTTCACATTGTTAAGTCACTAATAGTCCTAAAAATGCTATCGTTATTCCAAACATATAGTGTTGTGAACAAATTCCTGTATTTAGTGTGCTGATGTGCCAAACAGTCTTGGACAAGTTCATGTGCCAACAGTCTTGATGTCTACCTTCATTATGCTTCACAACTCTTCATGTAATGGTATGAAGTCATATTCTTTCCAGAAACATATTAGAATATGCCTAATTGTTCCCCCACCCATACCCATGCACATAAACTATTACAAATGTAAAATGGATGTAATTCGTGACCTTGGCGTTTGATCTCTATTGAAAAATGTACAGACACTCCCTTTCATAAATGTAATACAACAATGAAGTTTATCAAAATTAAATTTTCTTGGTTTGAGCTAAATACATTTGTCATCATGTGCATTCAAGTTCGTTTAAGGTGACTATGATCTCTGACCAGTCCACTGTTTAATGAATATGTAAGGATGAATCGGGGGGGGGGGGAGAAAATTCCCACTAAATTTCCACTTGTAGAAAAAATCCAGAGACAGCGGATACATTTTAAATTTTATTATAATATTTAGAAAATGCTTGCCCTATGAACAAGGCAGAAATGATAACGTAACAAAATATTCATGAAATATTTTAACAAGTAGAGAACACTCAAGATTCATGACATGCAAATCAAACTACGCAAATTACAAATATCTTGACATTTCTCTTTTCCAACATCGGCACTCTCTGAGACACATTTCCTTTCCTTGTCCATGTATAAACAAGCAACGCTTTTCATTACACATTATTTGCAATTAGGAGAAATTAATCCTCCAGTGTTATATAGATTGAAATATGTTTCACCTTCTTGGCAAAATTTAATTTTCAGTTGTACAAAAGATCCACGACTACAGGAAGACTGTTAGCTTTACTTCGAAGTTGAAAAACTTAACAGGTGGAGCAGACTCGCGAGTCATGGCATGTAGTACATCATTACATCTCTTACCTAGAGATGTATGCTCCATCAGTAGGGAAGATGATGCAGAAAAATCCTGTAATCTGCTGTTGGAAGGTGTGTGGTCATTGGTGCACATATAGTCTCACGAGCAGGTTGTGCAGAGAGAGAGATGCAGGTTCTGTACTGCGAATTTACTATTGTGCTGGGGTCTTTTGTTGGCGACAATGAAAAATCATGATAAGTTATAGTCCAGGCGGGAGAGTACACTAAAAATCGTGAATATCAAGCCTGAATCGGATGGGTTGGCTGCTCTATCATTCCCATTCAACTAATTAGTATGGTGACTTTAATTTGCGTGGTTTTGATGCTTAATAACTCTTCAGATCAGATTTGGATGTAAAACGTCTGGTTTGTAACGAAGTGTATAATTACAATAATTTCTGATATGTGGTTATTGTCTTTCTGTGAAATTGAACAAGCAATGGCCACGAATCATAACTGAATGCAACATATTTCACTGCATAAAACCTTAACCGTAATATTCAATACAACAACACTAGATGTGAAGAAACGTTGAAACTTCACATAAAATGGTTATTAACTAACCAGTAAAGGAATGAAATCATATATAGGAAACAAATTTTGAATGTCATCTTTATTCTGATATGTTGTCAGTGGCTGATCATGGAGATGGAATAAAATAAGCAGCATGAAATTGGCGAGGGGGTTGGGGCAGATTTAAAAGCATGTTACTCACCTTGCATTTGCTAATTTGGAGAAGTCGAGAGGGTCCTTGCAATTATTGGTTCTTCATAGTGACACCTGCTACCAATGGCTGTCTGATATGATATCTCAGTTCAAAGAATAAAAGGTCTAATGACAAATATTAGTCATGACTGCTGAAGATTGTAGCAACTTGTATAGAGCAAGTAGAGAATCTTCATATCTTAATCAATATCGAAAACTATGGACATATCGATACATGGATTATTCGGTTAATCCCAAGTTATAAATATGAAGAAAAAAAAAGTCGATCAATAAACGTAACAAAATATAACAAGAAAGCATTTATATATGCAAATGATCGGCACCTCTTGAACACTTTAATATGTTCAATTTGTTGAGGACGAGGGTGACACAATAGTAATCTTCAGATTTAACATTTTGAATATGGCAAATAATACAGCACCAAATATAAGGAATATGCTTGTCTTTCAAGATGAATTTGATTTTGCATTATTTTTTTAGTTTTGCACCCTCGCCTAATTTAAAACAGCTTTATCACATCCAGAAATATATTTGCATATATAATTCAGGAAAAACTTCAAATACTTCACAACTCTGTCAACAGCTCACACAGTATATCATAAACGTCATATATCAATGTTTTTGAATGTCGTCTTAGTGTCTTGTCAAAACGTTTCCCCCATGTAAGGTGTCACTCTATTGGCTTTAGTCTTTTTTAGGTCCGAACATGGCATCGTGTAATTGATTCCTATTCAAATCCAGCATTAACATGGTACATAAATCTTTTTTGAAGCAAAACCAACAACTCTCATTGCTATAACAACTAGCATATGCAACTTGCAGTCACTGTACTTTTTTTTCTTTTTATAATTTACTTCAAAAGTGATTTTATTTAGGTGTCCGTCTCTCCAGTAATATCTGACCTAGTTGTTACAGAATCATTGCTTTGTATCCTTGTCAGTAGTGTATAGGAGTATATGCTGCACGTATGTACAGGAGGGATCATTTCAATGGTAGGCAGGGATACTTCAAACAGTTACATAGTCATGTGTTTATGATAGTCTGATGCAGTAAATTCACTTTCTTGTACAAGTTCAAACTTTGCAGTGTTGACAGCAAGACTCATCACATCTGGGACAATGTAAAAAATGATGAATTGCAAACTTTAATGACATTCAAAAGGAAAAGGAAATGTATTGTGCGCAGATACTTACACATATAATATCAACCAAACTGGTACTAGACCTTGGATACACTAAATGGATTGTCTGAAGATAATGGGATATGAGAGGAATCAACCAGACTATGTATTTAAATGAACAATGAAACAAAATCCTTCTTACCTACTAACACATTGGTTTCAATGACATTTACTTGCTTTAAAATGGCCATATTTTTTAAAAACAAAAATATCACATTAAGTCATTTTGCACTTTCAAGTAAATCTTACACTAAAGACAGGAATATAAAATGATGCACAATACACGGTACAAGTAAAGAATTACACCACTCAGTCAAATGAATTGATACTCTACAAGCAGGAGCCTCAAACACGTGGCCCATTACGTTATTTGGAGAACAATGCCTGATTATGGCTCTGGAATTTTTCACATGTCTGACGATAAATGAAACATAATAAATAATTAGAAAATTACCTTGTTTATTTGTTCCTCCTGGATTGCTAACCGAACCCGGTGAATCCTACAAATCAAAAAAAGTTTAAAGATATATAAACAGGTCATAATACAATCAAAATAAATAGTAGGATTCCAAAACAAGTATGTTTGTTTCTGCTTAATTATAACTAAGCAACATCAGTATGTTAACAGTGATAATAATGAGAATGGAATTATTTTGTACTGAATTCCCAAGAAATGTGTCAAAAGCACTAGTGCTACTATTAGTACATGGAATAAATGGTATTGGGTATTTCCTTCATAGCATTAAAATTGGGTGAAATTATATTACTTTTAAGTTTCAAGTGAAGATTACTGTAAATTGAAAAATACATATCAAATTTTGTTTATGTTCTAAAACAAGATCAAGATCTTCACATTCATATTATCCTTCAGGACTCTTTCTCTCTCTTTCTTTCTCTCTCTCTCTCTCTCTCTCTTTGCCAAGCACGTCTGTACACTTGACGTACCTGCATTCACCAGCCCTAATATATTTCACCTTGCATCTGGTAGTATGCATACATCTCATCCTTCTTTGCTTTATCACTTACATAAATTACTTCGAATCATCTCCACATATTACATTTTTTACTGTCATTGAATGGAAGAAAACCTTACAGTTGTTGAATAGTAAAACAGACTTTGAGGCTTGGCAGATTATCTCCTCCGTTTCCATACATTTTAGTGACAGTATGGTAGAATATAAAGGCTTGATTTTATGCAAGAAACAGACATAGCACCATGTAAATTGCACAAAGAAATGTGACTGGTTTAGCATGCTTTTGTACATTCTACACATATGCTAGTTTAGTTTTGCTTAGCAAAAGTGCAAGTGGCACATACAATAATATCAGACCGGATGGTAAAATTGGGTGCCTGTTTACATAAATAGATGCACTGAAACATTGATCTTTCAAGTGAAAAAAAAAGATGCTTTAAGAAAAGTAAATGGTTATTTAACTATTTTAATTTAGTGGAATATGTGGATGGAGCATAAGTGCAGAATGAAAACGATACATATAATAATATATTTAATTTGCCACAAATAGGTACTTTACATATTTTATCATTCAAAGAAACCATCTTGAGAGATCTTGACTTTTCTTCTTCTCAGATCTACCCCCACAAATTCCCCTTTTTCCAAGTAATCCCTTTCCTTTCCTTGGGCCCACATTGGTGTCCAATGGGTGGGAAGAGGCACTCTGTGACATTCTTCTCATTTTTGTTGAAAAAAATATTTCTTGAGATATACAAATGAAGCTAGCATACACTGAATAATCTACAACTAAAAATACTTTCATGATAGTCATACACACAAACACATCAACACATCTTATAGTACAGAATACTTTGGCCGTTTGGGAGATTAACATGGAAGGGGGTGAAGTGGACAAGCATGTCCACTAATCATAATTAAGAGCATTGGATAACAATGGAAATTAAAACATTCAATGTTTGTGCTAGATGTCCCAGCTGCATTTTAAAGTCAGTCACAGTTGATATTATTAAGCACCTTTCAGGTTAAAGTTACACCTATCCCTAATCCCTTTTCTCCCCGGTTGCCTTAAGAAAAACGGAAATGGCATTCATCCACAGGCACTATCTTTTATGCAATCAAATATCCTTTCATTTCAAAAGACAATTCATTCATACAAAATGGGTATTTATTTATAAATAAACGGTGGTTCTTTTCGCATAATCGTCCCTAATTTGTCATTCTTGAGAAGCTGAAAAAAGCATAGTTGAAGTAGATTTAATCAATTAGACTTGGAATAGATAATAAACTTGTGAAAGAGAATGCAAGCTTGTCATATCAAATATTTCCCAGTATCAAATTATGTCAAAAGAGAAAATTACATTACACATGATCCAATTTTTATCTTCAATGTAAATAAAACAACACGTGTTTACTTCATCTAATATGTAAAAAAGATAACCATTCAATGTTACATGTCAATTATTTCTAGGCCTGGATTATGACATTTTGAACAAGACATGATAAAAAAAATTGCCTGCTTCTTACTTCCGTCAAGGAAAATCAAATTATTCTCCTTTATTAGACAAGGGTAAAAATATTTTCCCCACTTTCCAAATGCCATCCGAAGATGAAATTACAAAATACAGCTTTTTTAGTCTTTCTTTTTAAAGACTGCAGCACAGTATATGTAGAATACATCCAAAACGTCCCGAAAATCTCTTCCTAACATTCCACTTGGTAAGGTCATTACAAACTTGAATGAGAAATTAATGAAACAGAAAAGAGCTCTCCTCAACAGTCCATACCCTATGCAAATATGGAAAACAATTTTCTGACATGGAAATAGCCATGGAGCTAAAGGTGAAGAACAGTATTAACCTCCATATTAATTATAAGAATAGATGCAGGCAATAGACTTTACTCTGTCTGTTGATAAAGTCTTGAGAGACTTGATTAAGCTAGGCAAAGTTTTAATTGCAGTAAATTAATTTCCATTCTTGCTGATGAAAGTATGGATGCTATCATATGATGATTTAAGCACAAAGTAGAACAGAAATAAAAAGGTACATATTATTTGAAACTGTACATATATATATATATATATATATATATATATATATATATATATATATATATATATATGTGTGTTTGTGGGAATATAGTATTTGTAAGAGAAGCATAACTGACACGTAACCTTAAGAATAAACCAAAGATGGGGATGGCTTTGTGGCACCCGAATAATGAATATATACTTTGGATTAATGCATTCAGTATCCAGGTGTCAACAATCCATTCACAGTCATCATTTCAGATTACATTTCAACTGTAGGTCTCTTACAATTGTAAATGATCTATGTATTACTTATAACACCTTGTAATTCACGCATTTTTATATATTCAGGTGTTACTGATCATTTAAATGTATTTCTGTTTGGATATCGGACTTTCTTGCAAGATCTTAATCTTTAATCATTAATGTATATGCATATTTGCTAGATATGCCTATAAATATATGTATAATTCAAAATGTATATGATCATTGCTTGACATTACAGTTATTGTTTGTTTGGGCATTTGATAGATACCCATGTATGGCTATACTTGCATTAATGAAAGTTCCCTAGACAACCAGAATTGCACATGGAAGCTGTCAGCATGCATGTACATTTATAATAAACAATAGCATAATAATTGGGGTTAATGGGCAATATGCTATTTATGTATATAGGTTTGTTGGAATTTAGTCTTAAGAGAAAGTAAAGCTGGCTTGTAACCTCAAGAATAAACTAAATATGGGAATGGTTTGTGGGCACATTAACAATGAATATATACTTTGGATAAATGTATTTATGATCCAGTTGCCCACAAACGATTCTGTGGCTTTTTTTCAGGTTGCGTTTCAACGGTATATCCCGTACATGATCTATGTATTACTCGTAAAACCCTGTGATGCCTGCATCGTTAAATGGTCCGATATTACTGATTATGAATATGCGATTCTGTGGTGACATGCACCTTCCTTTCAAGCATTTAATCTTTAATCATCCTTGTATATACACATGCCTGGAAAATACCTATAAACATATTTATAATTCCAAATATCCATGTTCATTTTTTGACATTACAGTTATTGGTTATTGGGGCATTTGACATATATGCATGGATAATGCTTGAACAAAAGTGTCAATCACACATTTGCATTTATAGTGGAAGATGTACACACTGCTATGTACTATTTATATACAGGTTCCTGACAGACATTTAGAAAAAAATTTAAGACCTTTTCTAGACCAAAACATATTTCCAGACCTAATAAGATGACATTTTTTATCTGCATAGCCGACATTATGCCTTAGTCGTAAGTTTAGAAGGTCCTATTCAGGCTTTGAAGTACTCAGCTTCTTCCTAAAAAGGGTTATAAACACTAAGTCGAAGCAGTTTTTACATATCATGTCCACACAGGCATACAACAAGATTGGTACAAGAATATCAAATCAAATAAAATCCAGTGAAATTAAAATGACACACAACACAAAATTTAATTAATGAAATAATCCATGAAACTGGGTTGATACAGAGCAGGAGAGCTGCAATTCAATGACTTTTCAATGACCAGCTTTCAGTGACTAACGGTATCAAGTGTTTTGCTTCAGTTACTAATTTAAATACAAGAAACCAAAACAAAACCAATACAGAATTAAATAAATGTGATCTGAAAGGGAAATGATATTTAAAAAGAAAATCATTGTAACCCAAATGTTAACCATTGTCATTTAGCTTCTATGCTTTCTTCTCCAGCAGCAACGCCAGTGCTTGGACTTCAGAGATGCTACCAGGATGTTATCTTATTACGGGGGTTCCCTACCTGTCACAAACATAATAAAGGGAGGGGTAGAACAAAAAGGATGGAAAGGAGGAAATGGCCATAGTTCACTATAGACCTAACACTACAATATCCATCTATCTTTCTTCCAGCTACACTCTGTTAGAATCATAATAAAATCAATTTTTTAAAACGATTTTACCTTTAGTTGTATACGCATTAATCTGTTGAGTTATCTATACTAATCTGTTCCTCACCATTGTATACATATTATTATATGCTGAGATGCCCCTGCTGATGGGGAATATACTTAGCTAGTTTAGCCAGCTGGAATAAAATTGGGAACTGCTCCGTGTTTATTAGGTACATTTTTTCACTGCTCATGGGTAATGTCTTTTTGATACTTTAGCTCCAAATTAAGATATTGAACTAACATAACATGTGCTTAATTTCACTTCCTTAAATCACTTGTTCTGATAGTGGTGTTTTGATCAAATAAATATATTTATTTCATAATTTTATTTTTAGATTATTTATTAAATTGATCTGAAAACTTAAAAGGCCATATGTAGCTATGCTATGGCAATTTGAATCACGTATTGTTAAGGAGAACTGTTTACTTTATTGGATTTACCCTCATTATTACATATTTATGTTTTTGTTTTATTTTTCCCACGCATAATCCTTACGATATTACGCCAAAAGCTTATTACAAAATTAAATCACAATTTGCTGGACTTTGAGAAATTGCAAACTTGTAAAAATGTAAATACTTTTTATAATACACTAAATTTGTGATATCCCTACATTTCTTCAAGTAATTTCAGAAGACAGTCAAACATGTATTCACATGTTTTTCATAACAGGGATAATTTGGCCGTACATCGTCCCTGACCGTACACTACAATTCACCTTGTACTGATTTACTCCGATTTTTTATATAAACTAAAACGGAGTTATCCAGTGTTTATAAGTCCAATGATTTTGTATAACAATCGACAAATGCTGGTGAGCAGACCTATTATAATTATGTATCCAGTGTTTGAAAAGCTATGACTTTGTTACATGGTGTTCTGAATTTGGTCAAAATGTTTCAAATAAAGTTGTGCATATTTGGAAGTCATTTCAGCAGTGTGTATTCAATGCAAAAAATTGTTTACCATTTATATTGCTGCTTTTAGTTTTAACGTGATTCTTCAACACATGATAAGACTGTGTGTCATGGCCAGCATAATTGGAGGAATAAACTGGCAAGAACCAATTACCAACTGGTCACTTCTGACAAGCTTTCTCATGAACCACGTAAGCTGAGACGAGAATCGATATCGCACATAGATGAGATGACTTGTGAGTAATCTATAAAGACGAGCGCCTTACAACACCCTGCAACCCGAGGCCCCGTGAACCAATTAAAGTAACGTATAAATATATTTCAAATATACAACCTACATTAAAATAAATTTAATTACTTACCAACGACTTAAAGTTGCGTTCTTTTGCGCCTTTTCACAACTTCAAGGTCTCACGGAAAAAGTCGAGGACCTTCCATTTGTTTTTGCGCCAAAACTAATCGAATCTCCTCTGAACTTTGCGCTACCATCGTATCCAATGAACGATAACGCCCGTCATGTTACGAACGAAGAACAAAATTGAACTACGCATGACTAATGACCTTTGCCAAAACACCTTGCTTGGTCCACGGGAGATAACTGCATATTTGCAAAGAAGTTTGTGGGCATATGGCGTTCGGGTGTTATAAATTAAAATCACAGTCAACGAGGTCGTTTGAAGCAACGTTGTTTAAAAATCCCATAAAAACCCCATAAACCCGTCAGATGCCCATACCCCTTTAAAAAAAAACATGAAATGGCCTATATACCACCTAAAGGAACTATATATATATATATATATATATATATATATATATATATATATATATATATATACTATTTTTATGTTTACACATTTCTAGACTAGTTCGTCTATACCTAAACAATGCGCATAATTCTGATTGGCAAAGTTTACAATAATAAATACTAAATTATTTTGCAAGCTGATGTGTACTAAGAATAGCAATGATGTATTGTATGCACGCACGCACACACACACATGCACACACACACATATATATCACACACATATATATACACTATTGTTTAAGTTTACACATTTCTAGACTTGTTACCATTCGTTCTCATTAGTAAAGTGAGTCCTGTATCCACAATGAATGTTCTTCGCAAACCTATCGATGGTAGAACAATGCACAAGCAAACAGTGCGCATTATTCTGATTGGCAAAGATTACATTAATGAATACTTCAGTTTTCTATCAGAAAATTATAACGTTTAAAATAAATCCATCTAATTAAGAGTTACATTACTTGCTATTGCCAATTATCTCTCTTCAAATTAAAATTGAAATATATTATCAGTCTTGTCAAATTATATAATGAATAAATAAAAGGTCAAAGTGAGCATCTACATGTACATGTACTACTTGAGAAAGAGATAGCAATTGCAGACATTACTTCATATTACTCTATAACACTTACATTTAAAATGAATGTAAGATAAGCATACTCCAGTTAAAACACAAACGATCATGTTCCAAAACATTTACTACATGAAATGGGTGAGGCACATAACACGAGGGTCTATCAGCACTGAATTTAGTGATAGAGACCTAAGGGATACTAGCTGACACTTAAAATTTCAAAACACAGATAGGAAATATCGACTTCGTGACCATAATTGCTCTTTAAATGGTGAAATGTCTGAAATTTATATATTTGATAGCATGCATATTAACCATTGTGCAAACCACTCCACATTGCATAGTAAAATATACACACTCGAGCCACTCATGTCCCTTTCATAGCAACAGATTCCATATCTGAAAGTGTACTTAATATCCAAAGAAATACACTATGAGGTAGATAAAAGGTATCCATTCTGCACGTTATTTACAAATACTCCCAGAATGATGACCTCTGTAATCTTAACATTTGTTTGTACAATATGTTTTGTCCGCACCAGGTATTCCAGGTAGTTCACATTTGTATGTGTTATGAAGTCCCAAATCAAAGCAGCCAGTTATAAATGACACTACAGACATTAAAATAGTTTATCCTTCAAGGACAGCGACAAATATAATGTAAATGTTCTTTAAGAACAGGTGTCTGTCACATAGACACGTCAGCAAAGACAGTACAATGGATGAAGATTCTACAACACATAGAATAGTTTCAAATACCTCAATATAAAACAAATACTTGATTATGCAAATAACTCACACAAGCCTCCGGATGTGCTTTGTCACAAAGGTCACGAGATCTGACCTGAATGTTTTATATTCTTAGATATAGGTGCAAGGTGAGAATGGAGTATCAACGGTTTCAACTTCACCCGATATGCGAATCTCCCGTTCATGTTTTTCCAGACAATATGCAAAAGGGACGTCAGAAAACCATACAGGTAATGCCTACAAACGCTATTGACTCCTGCTAGAAACTTATGGAATAATCATGCACAATTTGTGCATCTTGGTAGTCCAGATTTAATCTCTGCTTTCAGCATTTGCAAGGATAATATTATGCTTGTAATTGTTCGTTCCCATACATTTAAACATTTATTTAATTTATATGTAAAATATATTATTATTATTATGGATTACTGACCCTCCACATAAGATAAGGGGATCAGAATGGAGAAAAGGTTCACATGACACACGATACTTAACGATATGATGGTACTAACGTAAATAAACTTCACCTATACATACTTGGATCCTAATGTGGTCAAACTATTTAGATTTAAATTAACCTAATTTGTTTCAAATCCCTGGAGTTACCACACCAGCCTAACTTTACTGGAAATTATTGGACGGTAAGCAGATTTGGCATGCGCTTTATATTGATGAAACATTAAAAGGGTTTGATTTCTAGCCACTTATGTACTTTTAAAAGTTTTTAAAGAAGTAATGGTCCATGCTTTGTCCCTCCTTCTAATATTAATTTCCACATCATAACTTTACCAAGGATTGTTGGATTTTAACCAACTGATTTAAGCAGCTCTAGCCGAGGAGACGATTTTCTGTGTTCCACAACTTCATAAGCCGGTGTTATACTGCCTGACTGTCCGTCCTCCATCATATTAAAATCGATGCCATTTGGTATTTTAGGAAACGGTTTAAAACCCGACCCTCTGCTCTATATATGATGTAAGATCTGGGTCTCTGCTAATTGCAGGTGGGTCATGAGCAACACATATATAATTGGGCCTACATATAGATGGTGGAGACTATGTGCGGATGATGGGATTACATATGGATAATGGGGGTACATACGGATGCATATAGCTTTGATATTAATAATAAATATAATGTTTGTTTTCACTTCGGTTAGTACAGATTGTAACTTCTGTCTTTATCAAACACTCCAAAAATTTCAAATTAAACACACAGTGTGACATCTAACTATAATGTCCCATAGCAAATGTGGTAGGGACATCTCTAGGTTAAAGTCTTTTTCTTGCAACATGGTGGGACATTAGGCCTAACGGCAAATGGAACAGGAACACGTCTCTCCTGCCATGGTCTCGTTTTAGTGCATTTTGTGGCGTGAGTGACAATGCTATTTGTTTCCAAGTACATATGTTTTGGTCAGATGTGTTTGAAAATCTTATAACAACTTCAATCACATCAACATAGTGTTTTTGCGTCGGTACTTCATTGGATGTCTACTAGGTTCTAAATTAGAATCTTGTAAATATAAAACTCACTCAGACCAACATAGCAGTCTTGGTCAAAATGCATCCCTGCGTCTGCTAAATCGAAAGTCATATTGACATGGCTTTATACCAGAAGACGTTTTAAAATAACTAGTTGGTCCTACAATAAGAACCATGCCAATCTGACATACATTATGGCCACTACGTCAGATAACTTGAAAATTGTGTTACTGCAAATTTTACACGGATGGTCATATTGACATCGATATACATTAACAGTCTTTTTCTCATTGCTATGTTGTGTGAAATGAAACTAATGTCAGTATTGCATCCAGCATAGTCATGACAGTAGCCATGTTGACAATTTGTATTTGGCTAAAGAATATCAAAGAGGGTTTTAACACCAAGAATGTATCAGACTTATTTTGAATTCATCGAGACTATATTTGTATCAATACATCACTGTTGTTTGTCATTAATAATAGTTGTTAATTGGTGGATATCCGACGTTTACTGGTATGCTAATATTCAATGATTGTATTTTCAGTTGGACACAATCAATTATAAATGGTGCTATGACTTGCAGTGTCAATGTGTGTTCAGCAGTAGAAATGTCACTACCAAGACAGAAGCAACGATACTAACTGGCCCGAACATCACATGTGATACCCCGACTTCCAAACAACTGCCACCAATCCAAACAGGGGAAGGTTGGTACTGATAATCCTACTGTGAATGTTTTAACAGAGTCGAACCTTGACTTTCGTTTTTATATTTGTTCTTGAGGCAATTTATTGGCAATTAAATTTCAAGAACTTAATGAATTCATGCCAGCATTTATTGAAACAAATGGTAACATTTCTTGAGAAAATGTTGCCCAAATTGTAGTCTTTATGCTTTTGGTTGGCTGATTGGGCAGCAATTTCAGACATCGCTGAGGCAACTGAATAGTTGTAGGGAATCAATTTTATACACCACTGATGTAACTGTATTGCAGCTCTGGCAGCATCATCAACAGTTTGTCAAGATTCTTGATAAAATAAATTCACTTCCGTACAACCCATAGAGCCACATCATGTTTATCTTGGTGTCATCGTCAACAGTTTGTTAAGCTTCTTGATTTTGACTTCAGTTTATTTCCAAAAGATACTTGGCTTGACTTATAATGACGAAATTACAGTTCATTCTACACCATGCTTGCTCCCTCCATTGTCCTTTGGGCCATCGTCATAGAAAATTTGTGTTACAGTTTGGTTAAAGATTGGTCATTAGCTTTGAGTAAAAATGTTAGTGTTGTCGGTCATAAATAAAAATATAGTCTTTACAAATTATAACGTAAATATATATTTTAAACGTGACAGTTCATGCTAAAAGGAAAATAAAACATTCATAGGGAATGAGAGAATCACTTGAATAACAAGAGGCACCTGCTTTTAAACGTAAGAATAACTGACAAAGAAAATATGTGTTTTTTCCAAATGAGCCACGAAATTGATAATTGATGATTTTCAAGTTCTAGTGAAAATTCATAAAATGCTTGAAAATCATGTTCTCGCTGTACCTTCTGCATGGATGGTTATATCATCATGAGATGTTTAGTAAAAGATGTATTGTTGGTGCTAAATACAATTTTACCGATGAGATCTCCAATAAGACCACCATGGCAGCTATCTTGACAATCTTATCGCTACTCCTCCTGAATGCATGTGTCACGTTTGCCTGCCCGAGATTACGTAAGTCAGGAACAAAGGAATGGGTTAGCGCCATGAGTATGTCGACCCGGAACTGTTGTGGCGGTTTGCGTTTCTACAAGACCCGCTCCGTTCGATGTTAAAACTCGCATGTAGACGTTGGAAGTTTTGTGCTGGAACAAAGGACCCTTGTTGCTGTTGTAAATCTCCCCGCGTTGACAGGTGGCCTGAGGCTCGTCTGTTAATCTGGACCGACAGGGGTAGAATTGATATCCAATCAGACCTGAGAAAGGGTGGCGCCATCAATTCGAGCCAGAATTTAACAGTCATTTGGGCTGGGAACGAATTAGTCATTGTGAAGCTTCGTGCTGACAAGTTGTAGCAATAACTCCGGCAGCCACTCGTGATTTTGCGAGAAAATCCTTCGTACATTCAACGACAGAAAGCTTCGTAAAGGAAGCTTTTGGGGACAGAACTACCGGGTAGTCAAGTCCCTAGTCTCAGAGAGACAGGATATAACAAGGCAGTAGGCCGAGAACAAGCCAAGTTGCTGGAGGAAGAGAGAGAGAAGGAGGAGGAGAAAGGAGACAAAAGGAGAAGAGGATATGAAGTATCGGAGTACGGAGAACGCCGGAAGGAGGAAAGGAATTGCGGAGTATACACAGATGAGTAGAAACCAAGTACAGGGGAAAGCCATCTCACACTATAATCACGTGATGAAATAGGTTGTTACATGGTCGAGAGGAAGAAGATTGGTTGAGAAATTAATATCGTTTAATTTGTATTAATTTTTTTTTTTAAAATTCACCTTGTATAGCCTATCGTGTGCTGAGAAATTGCGTTAAACTCCACAACAGCAACAACAACAACAATTTCTTATTTATGTGGAAACAGATACAATGAATTAAAATGATGTATTAGTAGCATATGATAAATTCATCATTATTATCCCTCAGTACTGTATTAGTATATGATGAATTACTCAATATGGTCACTAAGGGCTGTGTATTAGTATTAGATGAATTACTCAATATGGTCACTAAGGACTGTGTATTAGTATATGATGAATTACTCAATATGGTCACTAAGGGCGGTGTATTAGTATTAGATGAATAACTAAATATGGTCAATAAGGACTGGTTTTTTTCTTCGATATGATGACTTTTTTAGTATCATCCCTCGTGACTGTGTATTAGTTTATCATGAGTTCCTCAATATGGTTACTCAGGACTGTGTATTAGTATATAATGAATTCTTCAGTATTATCACCATAGATTGTATTAGTAGATGATGAATTCCACAATATGGCCTCTAAGGACTGTGAATGAGTATGCGATGACTTCCTCAAAATGGTCACTAAGGACGGTGCATTAGTAAATGACAAGTTCCTCAAAATGGTCACTAAGGACTGTATATTAGTATATGACGAAATCCTCAATATGGTGACGTAGGACTCTGTATTAGTTGATAACGAATGCCTCAATATAGTCACTAAGGAGTGTGTATTATTGTATGATGAATGCGCCAATATGGCATCTAGGGACTGTGTCTTAGTTCAATGTGAAATCCTCAATCTGGTAATTAATGTCTGTATTAGTACTATATATGATCAATTCCTCAGTATGGTCACAAAGGAATTTATATATATATATATATATATATATATATATATATATATATATATATATATATATATATATATATATATATATATATATATATATATATATATATATATGAAGAGAGTTGAGAAGGTGGCTGACTGTCTTTTGTTCTCTTTAGTTTTCCTTAGTACCACAAATGCCAGCCATACATAACATTCATCCTAGGATCTTATTCTAGCACACAAGTTATTATGCAAAGTCATTTTGTGTCTTTAAGCCACAATACCATTGACCTTTTTACACCTGAATATATAAGTCTCTTCCATACCTAAGAGCAAATCCTCCACATTTGTTGTTGAAAGTATGTGGTCTAACACTTAAGTTTTAAACAAAAACTATTTATATTTTTTCATATTGACATTGATCATAAAACAAATATGTCTCGTTCTTACCAAACATCATTCACAAAAAGTGGTGAAAATGCACAGAGAACTTAAAGTTTTTTGCTGAAGCCATTTATATTCTTTCGAGCACAGTGACCTTGACTTTGATCTTTTGACACCAGCATCAATAGGATTCTTCTTTAATGCAAGTCGGGTCTATGAGGTAAAACTAGTGTCATGGGTTGGAAACCAGTTTTCAGTCAGTGACCCTTACCTTTCAACGGAAATTTCAATAGGCCTTTTCCTGATCTCAAGAACAAACAACCCATAATGTCGCCATATACATTGTATATAAGGCGAGAATGAAGCAATCAGATTCGTTTTCGATTTCGGAGTCATTCACATTTCTTGTAATTACATTGTTTATTATGTTTTACAAGACTTGTTTGTTTTGTTTTTCACTATTGTTTTGTTGGTGACCATAGATTGGTAAGAATACATAGGTACGACAGTAGAAGCACATGCAAACTCTTTAGCAAGATACTAGAGCAAAAGGGGAATTGCTCTGTTTGGTAACTACACGCACTGTATTTCATTTGAATCCATTCTGATCCCATTTTACTTATTTCCTCAATATTTTTAACTGCTGCTTGTTGAAACCATATCTGATATTATTGTATAATAACAATATTTTCAAATTTGTTACTGCGTTTCAAGATGGCCAGTGTCGTCTCGTTGTTGGATATCAAATCAGCACCATTTTCATTTAGGACCAGCGATACATAATAGAACGTCTTTTAGTAAATTCTCATTTTGATATGACCATCCACAATGTTTTCAAACTGTATCCCATGACGGCCATATTTGACAACAGATCAGTATCTGTTTCATTTTGGGAACAATTATACATTATAAGAAATCGTTTAGTGAACATCTCATGTTGATATGAGGATAAATACAATTTCGTTTAGTCGACCGAGCCTATTTTGCCTGTCGACTCTACATTTGTTTTGGAAAATAAAACAAATTAGAGTTTTATAAACAAAAACAAGTTCAATAGAAAAGAGGATAATAGAGGGATATAACTATATAGGATGCAAGCGATGGTTATTTTGTAGCTGATGCTTCATATTGAATCTTCCAGACCAACAAAAAATCCAAGCAAACAATAAAAAACGTTTGTACAAACCGACCAATCGCGTTGTTTCAATGTTATCAGAACCATATATATTTTGTTTATTTGGCCATATATTCCTTTCAAGGGTAGTAATGATAACAAGAGTTAGGTACTGGTGAATGTGGAGGCCTTGTTGGATATCAGAACAGAACCGTTTACATTTAGGACTAAACATACATAGGAACTAAAACTGTGAGTCTGAAGATTGCCTTTCTAATATATTATTGCAAACTGGTAAAGTAATTTTTGAATGAAAGTAATCGATATTTATGTTTAAAATTGATACATTGTTCTTTATTTTGATCCCAAATTAATTTTAAATACGATACTTGTTATATTTGTTAGGGAAGGAAAGTTTATTGCAGTTAATACTCTCTGATGCATATGTACAAGTAGACGTGATCTTTTGAGCATGTGATTGGAAACATGCCATTGAACAATGAGACTGAGAACCATTTAGGAGATTTCTATTCACAGTGTACAGTGAGGGAAATAGGGATGGTCTTATGTTTACCAAACCAAAACAACTACTGAGAAAAATATTTTACGATGTTTTATTTACGTAATGCACAATTTACATTATACGACATTGACTATTAAAAGAGTATGTGACTGAGGTATACTTTTATGACATAAAAGCACTTGACCCATATCTGTAAAGAAAGCTGATCACGTGATCCCCTTATTATAAACGATAACTTATATATTACTTTGAAATAAGCATTACTTAAGTAAAATTCAGTCAGTAACATTGCTTTTTATTCAGAAAGATTATTCTTATTTTACTTGTCAAGGAATGCATAAGAAGAAGAAAACGATTGTTTGTTTGCAAGATATTAACGTTACGGGGACATTTGATGTGTGGTCAGACCTGTAACTCATCAGTAAAGGTTGATTCTCACAAAAATGTATCAGCTTGGACGTTTGAGAATTGACATAATAGGAATAATTAGACTCCCTACAAAGCTTTGTTTTGGTTTGAAGCAGGAGAGGCATGTTATGACTTTCCTTCTTGTGATCCCAAACGTAATTGACATTTTGTGTGAAATAATGCATTATCATCGTGTTCTATTCGGTCAATTTCACTATTGCTAACACGGTCATCTGAAAACATATCGGGTAAACGAGTTTCTTTCCATAAATACTTCAGTCTGTTAAGAAAGATTTTTGTTTGTTTGTTTGAAACACATGATTAATTAATGAAAAAAAAGTCTTAACTGGATATATTAAGTCTTAACTGAGTAAACCACTATAATTATTTTTTGATGTTAAATTATAGACGGAAACCAACTCACACGTTTGAAGAAACAAAACGAAAGCCACTATACAAAGATTCGTCGTGTTTTTCCAACAGTCCCTGTATTTAAACTTTGTTTTTGTTACCAGTATACGTTTATCAGGAGTTCACTCGAACTGTTGATAGATCATTATAGTTACTGCGTTCTCCTTGTGTCCGTCTCTCCAACAACACTTTAGTTTCTGCAACAATGCTTAGTGAGAATTGATTGATCTTATCCAAATGTGGCGTGCAAGTTTAAGTTATGAGACCTCAGAGTTTAATTTCCAGCTATTTGGGTCATCATTTACAGGAGTTATGATCTTGATTCCTTTTCCTAACTGTATACAGATCAGCTTTACCACAGATGCATCTTTGCACTGAAGAGACCATGAATGAGTTGGATTTTAAGCATTCTACAACATCATGTACAGGAAGTTTGCCTCCGATTACAAGTCTTCCTGATTTATCATTGCACACCTCTATATACATGATAATTCATATACAGGTAAACATTAATCATATTCTGTCAAAGCAGAAAGCATACATGAAACACTTATGAAAACGCGAGCAACAATGACAGCATTTATGAAAACCAGGTCAATAAGGAGAACATCTACGAAAACCTGGTCCAAACAGCAGCTTCTTTTGAAACCAGGTTTAAAGGACATTCATGAAAACTTGATAAAAAAGAAGGCATTTATAAACACATAGTTTAAGGATATTCACGAAAACCTTATTTAAAAGAGTGACATTATCAACACCTTGTTAAAAAGGACATATATCTGCTCCCAATCTTAATTAATATTTTGCCTGTCTGTAAAGAATACCTGTCCACAGGTTTTCAGTACTGGGATAATATTGTCTTAACCTTCAATTTTCCTTTATACACTTATTTAACGTTATAGTAAACATATCACTGTATTGAAAGCCAATATGACACGAAATGATTACATTCAATAATACTACTCCATTGAAAGCCATTATGCCATGATAGGACTACATTCAGTAATACTACTCCATTGAAAGTCATTATGACATGAGATGACTACATTCAATAATTGCTACTCCATTGAAAGCCATTATGACACGAGAGGATTACATTCAATAATACTGCTCCATTGAAAGCCATTATGCCATGATAGGACTACATTCAATAATACTACTCCATTGAAAGCCAATATGACACGTGATGACTACATTCAATAATACTACTCCATTGAAAGCCATTATGACACGAGAGGACTACATTCAACACTTGCTACTCCATTGAAAGCCATTATGACGTGAGAGGATTACATTCAATAATACTAATACTTTGAAAGCCATTACGCCACGAGAGGACTACCTTCGATAATACTTCTCTAATTGGTAGAAAGCGAGCCAGGTTTGAATCTACACTGTTTGTTCCAGACAACATGGTCGAGACGGTTGTCCCACTCAAAGGAGATAACATCATAAATAACATTGTTGATTATGATTTCCTCCATGAAAGAAGGAACAGTTGTATGAGTTTGTAAAACACACACGGGAAATCGTAATGCATGCATAGATGTTGCTGGTATTTAGAGTTGGACTTTTTCCTTAGATTGTAGGAGTTTTCATTGCTATCTTTGCTCAAATTTGATGATTACAATTTCTGCAGCTTTAATAGACAGGAAATCTTGAATTTGTCTAGAACTTGAATATTGGATGTTTCGGTTTGCATAATACATCAGTATTCTAGGATTCGGTTTAATAAGAGCTTTATTATTGGATGCTTACAACTGTATAGAGCTTTAGTATCAGCTGCTTCAGTTTTGTCTGATTCGGTTATTTGTTTCGCTGCATAATGGCCTCTCTTTTATCATTCAAAATATTATTTAGGCTAGGACTTATAATAATCAACTAGTAATAAATATGACATTGCCAATAGTCTGAATTAATTATTTTTTGGGGGGTGTGGTGGGGCAGTTTTTGATGATTTTACGGTTGTTCCAAACTTTAAATTTAAATACCCAATAAAATAAGTTAGTAACCGTACATAAATAGTCATGAATTTTAAATACACAATGCAATACAATTTTTAACCAGACATAAATAAACATACATTTAAATACCCTCAAAATAAATTAATAACCATACATAAACAACAATACATTTATATACCAAATCAATTAAATCAATTATCATACATGAATAACTATACATTTAAAATCCCCAATAAAATAAATAAATAAAATTATCCAGACAACAGGACTTTGCTCCCAATTTATGAATTTAAGTAGAGACAAACATCAAGTTCTTCACCAAACTACACAAATTGTTGGACAAGAAAATGCACGATTTAACACTAATTTACATAATGGTAACATGTTTTCTTGAGCATACTGTAAAGACTAATAGATCTGGTGATGTATAAATGCTGTATTAATTGTTTGTAAATATGAATATTATATTGCATAAGTGCCAGCATGTACATCAGAAAATTAAAGTTTTATTTGCACTAATAATGCAACATATTTTCTGCAGTTTGGCAAATTTGATTCTGGAGTATAGACTTGTGGGGTTGGGAAAATTACCTATTATTAAGGACTAAATTAAAAAAGAAAAAAGCTAGGGTACCAATTTTTCAGTTTGACATTGGAAAAGTATTTAATTAGTATTATTGAATATTAATCGAGCATGAAAAAGATTGGTAGCAATTTGAAAAAAAAAACAATTTCATTTACACCAATACAGTATATTTTTTGTACTTGCCATGATCTTCTCTAGAGAAGAAAACTGGAGGGATGAGGATCTTATCCCATGCACTAAAAACAAAGATGGAATTTTCTAACATAGAGGATTTAAGAAAATATTAAATTATAGATAACAATTTATCTGCATTGTTTTATTTATTAGTGTGATATTTGAGGAATTGATGTAAATCATGCAGTTGCATGTTCTAGAAAATGAACCCCGTGTAGAGAAAATTAAATCTGGTAAGTCCGCTTTAACTTTTTAACAGTATGCATCTCTCGGAGGGGTTAAATACGGAGTAAGATTTCGAACATACAAATCGGATGTTGTGTGCTGTTTCAACGGAGTAAGGGTCTCCATTATGCCTGCTTATAATACATGATGGAACTGGATACAGTCTTTTGTAATTGATCAATACCTCAGACTTGTGTGCTATCGCGTTTCTTTTTATAGCCTTTTCTTTCCTTTTTCTTTTCGTTCATGGGACATCTATAGTATAGTGGCAAACATTGTTATTTTACCCATGCATTCCCAGGTTGATATTTCTGGACACAGCACAGCCCCAATATACACTATAGTTTCCTTTTTCTGCTAAAAGAAATTTCTACAACTTGGATCCTACTGAGCCTGATTTCTAGGTAACTGCTCTTATATGTGGCTAGTTACAGGCAGTGACTAAGCAGAGGCCATCTATTTCTTTGGTTAGAATAAGGCTTATGAGACATATTATTTAATGTTATCTATCTAGGCAAAATAAGATTTATGAGACATAATATTCCCAGTTGCTCTCGTTTGAATAAGGCTTATAACTTATCTGATTTTTCTTCAGATCATATAGTGATGAAATTGTCTCTGATGATAGGCTGGATGAGGCTTGGGGACACTAACTTCAACGTCTTTGACTGCAGTGTCCACAAATCGTAAGTAGCTTTCTGTCAGCTGGTTTATTTTCTTTGACCACGTCACCTTAAAAACATATATGTGACATTTTACTAACCACAGTCCTGCTCAGCTGAGTAAATTGTTATATTAAGGGGCATAAACATAACATATAACCTGTTTCTTACAAGTGGATGCAAAAATATATAAGTCCTGGAGCGGCCATACACAAACAGAATGTAGCAGCGAGGATGTACACTCATACTGTTTGGCCAGTTTTAGTACTGCCAATTTTCCAACCCTGTTTATTTTGAAGGTGTCATTGCTAGTCCAATTGTCCGCTCACATGTGTAACATACCACATTATATTCCAGGTCTATTTCGACTGCCACGTGTGTTTAACTCGGCAGCCTTGTTTCTATATTTTTCCTACTAACAGTTGCACCACAAATAGCCCCAACTCCATTCTGATGGATCTATTTGAACTCAGATACCAATGTGCACATGATTGTATCGCACAGATTTAAGTCTCCAATGCAAAGCATATAGGAGTTATACAACATTATGCAAGACAACACGTGAATGTATTCATGAAAAGGATGACATAACGTTGTTTAAACCAATAGCATACACCTAAATATAAACATATTATGCAGTCAACTCAAACATGTATTCATGAATTGGATGACATAGCGTTGTTGAAACCAGCAACAGACACCTGTCAACATATAATGGATACAACTCATGCATGTATTCATACGGAGGATCATCTACCATTGAATAAACCAGTTATGCACACGCACCTTTCAAAATACCATGCAGACCATCCATGCATGCATTCATGTTTATGTGGGTCTAACGTAAACAGCACATAATAGGCTATACATAGTGGCAAATACGACTAGTGAAGGAAGAAGCTGGGGAAAACGATGTGAGAACTACCGACCCACACGAGGTTTCTGGAAAGCTTTCTCACATACCAACATTGCTGAATCCAAGACTCTAACCCACACAGACAGAGGTGAGATGACATTGATCAGCAAGAGCTTAAGACCACTCGGCCACATAGGGCCAGAATGCATTCATCAGCAGAATTATATGCATTGTATTCACCAGTAGGATGATATAACACTGTAAACAAGTCACACTCTCCTAACTGTGGACACATCATGCAGATGCACGTGCAGTGATTCGTGATCAGGGTCATACAGCATTGCGCTCGAAAGAAACGTACAACTAATTGTGAACATATTATACAGATAACCCATGCATGTATTCTTACGATTTTATGTCTTAAACTTAGCAACAGAAAAGATCGAATACAAACAAAGTCATGTAAAATTCAAGAAATATTTTTCCCCTAGAATACAAAGTGAAAATTTACAGTATTGCGAATTAAATCCCGAATATTCCTAAAAATTTTATCACAGGTCTAAACGTTAAGAGAGTTCTGAAATAATTCCAGTAGTATTCCAAATACATTCCAACCTTTAAAGTTTAGATGTCCCAGACAAAATAAACTGTCAATTACGCCAATCTTCTACCCTCAGTTTTGAACAAAATACAATTATGCTGTCCAAAATAAATTATCATAGCATATAACCATGGAAAATCTAGCACACAGCACCAATTAAATATACATAACAATATTCATGAGTAGGATAATACACCATTGTGTATACTACTAACACACAAATAAATGTGAACATAACACACAGATAACCCATGCATGTATTCACACTGTTGTAGGTTTAACGACATATTTTCAGCACATAATAGGGTTTACATGATAGCAACTATAACTGGTGGAGGAATTTCCTGGGGAAACACAGGTAAGAACCACTGACCTATATCAAGCTGCTTGGCAACCTTTCACACTTACCCACTTTGGCCGAGCCAGAGGTTTAAACGTAATTGGTTAGGCGAGATGACAGTGATCCGTAAAATTGAGGGCTTTAGTGCACTCAGCCCAGGGACCTGAATGTATGCATGAGTAAAATCATATATAATTGTGTATATCAGTAATACACACCTAACTGTGAAGATATGATATGATATATATATATATATATATATATATATATATATATATATATATATATATATATATATATATATATATACACACACATGCATTTCTTCACGAGTAGGGTCATATACCATTGTGTATACCTAGTAGTGATCATGTTATCATACGTTACCATATGCAAATACACACGCATGTATTCGTGAGTAGGGTCATATAACAGTGTTTATACCAATGTACACCAACGTAAGAACCCTATCAGTCCTTAAAGGTCCTATGTATATTTATGCATGAAAGGGATAGTCTTGTGTTAGAAAACGTAAAACTTAGGTGGCCTGAGAGGGGTTATATCAGCCATATAAAGTCGAGAACAGTTTAAGAATGTTTAATAATTGTAAAATAAGTAAATAAGAGCTACTGATATTGCCTGCAACTCGTTTTCTTTATCTCTAATAAAGTCAACTTGATTAAGCGAGGGTAAGCTGCCATGTGTGTCTTGATACAACTGTTACAATCCAGTTTTGAAATAAATATACCAGCCTTGTTTATTTGATATGATAATGTGCTATTTTTAAGGATTGACAATGTACTAACCTCACACTTTTGCTGTGTCACTTTGACGTTTGGCGCCAACACCTATTTATATTCGTCATGGACACTACGTGGCACAGATCAATCAATCGCTACAGGCACGGTATACCATGTAACCAATCAATGCCTTGTATGGTGTGTTGTGTATTCTATTGTAAACAGTACAGTTTGCATGGTGTACAATGACAACATATAAATACATACCAACAAGTACGTCCATCCTTAGGGCTTGTCTATGAAACGATTAAGAACATCTTATGACCTCAAACGTATTAAAAATGAACTATCTGATGATAATTTAAGTCTTAAATAATTGAATTGCTTAACATAGACGCCGGTTATGCACTTGATGCAGGTTACCGATATTGTTGCACCAAATGATGAATTTCATACATCTGCACAACCGTATTGCAATCATAGTATCACTACAACATGTACATTAATTACTTATCAGTTTCCTTTATCAGTAGCGAGAAGAATGCAAAGGCGAAAGTGCAGAGTCCCCAAATAAGAACCTTTCGTTCTAATCCGGATTGGCAAAGATAATGGTACAGTGATAATACATTGATGTTTCTTCTCGTGATTATGGATTTGTAGCAAGAAAGCTTATCAGTACATTCTGAAAATTTTATAACAAACATTTCATAGACGCTTTGCCAATGAATATATGAATCGAAAATAGGTTACGTATGTAACGATCGGTAGCCAGGATGTGTTGATAGTGTGTCAGTTGATACAAATTAGAGATAATTATAAATCCAATGAAATCTACAGACCTAAAGAATACAAATGCTTGCTCAATCTGCCAAGGTGTAGATAAGATTAACATATCGGAACCTTGGCAAACGAAAATGCATTACACCAGGAACACACACCTAACCGTGGACTTATGATGCACACAGATACACGCATGAGTAGGATCGTATAACGTTGTGTATAACAGTAACGCACAACTGTGAACAAGTCATTCAGATACACATGCATGTATTTATAAGAAGGATCGCATATCATTGTGCATACGTGTAACACACACGTAACTGTGAACATATTACACCTCTCTGTAGACAACTTATGTTCAACGGGATTCAGAAACATAGACCTCACTTTAAGTGAGGGTGTTCATTACCGAGACACCTCCGAAATATGAAGTAGGGATGTCATCCTGTTTAGATATCGAGAAGACCTTGTAAGGGGAGGTAGAAGCACTGTTTAATGTCTGAATATTTGATTGATACTTGATACTAGCGGACATGGAAAAATATTATATTATGAAATTGTTTGCTTTTCGATGTAAATTCCCTTTACTTTCAATATACCAAAATCTCCGAATGATCTTGAAAAACAACCTCCAATAGGATTTAACGCATCACGTACATGTATGCCTCATCATAAGCCTGCAGCTACATTATGCATTACGTCGCCTATTTTAGCCCACAAAATACATTAATTTTGTTCAGAAATTGGAGACAATTATTTCATGCAAAAATTGTTAATGACGAAAGCAGATTTTTAAAATTTGTTGCATGAGTGAAATTTTAAAACATGATTTTCTTGTCAGTGATATTGGAACTTCTGCTCATATTTGATCAATTCTCTCAGTGCCACTTCAGTAATTTATGTTTGGAACTTTCTTCTCCATAATAATCAGTATCTATCAAACACTACTTTTGATTGGTTGTCTTGCTATCTTTGAGCACAGGTATGAAGGACTACGATAATTTAAGGTAGTATAATTGTTATTTAAACAGAAATATGTATAACTGTATTAAAGTGCTAAATTGAAATGAGTTGACCTAACACATTACTGTGACCGCTAGGTCTTAAGCAGGTAGCATTTACACGAATTTTAACTTTTCTTTATTCCTTTCCCTTTATCTGACTCGAATAAAAAGGTACACTTACTATGATAAAACTGATAAAGGTATGCTTTTAGTTTACTATATACGTATAAAAAATACGTCCCTAAATTAGAGATCAAAACACGGTTGTCATTTAATTAGGCTCTCAAAATAATGGCGAACAGTGAGATGGAAGATTAACATGTTTCACCTTTGAATATAAGAGGGCATCTCACATTTAGGTTGATTACACTTAAATTCAAATATATGACTAAAACACAAATTTCACTTGACAAAATTATTTCATTGCTATTTATTTCTCAAAGTGTTGCCACTGATAGGAATCATGGAAATTGTTTTGGAATACAAAATTGAACAAAACACAGGACTTCTTGTCATGGTATGATAATTTCATGATATTGATTCAAATTTCCGGATAATAACCGTCATTTTCGATGATAACATGAACCTATCATGTCTTTTAACTAATTTTGATCATGAGTTTCTTCATATTCAATAAATAACACTCTATTCTGGTTTTGACCTTTGCTACAATGAAATGGGATCCACACTCGCCCAAATGTTCGAAGCGGGTTCAAGAGTCATCCTGGCACGAATTATCGGTAGTGTTAATGACATTTTTCATTGTATAATAGAGGCATGAATACAATTAATTAAAACGCTGGTATTTATATTGTGGGTGTGGATGCTTTTTAAATTTTGTCTTCTAAGACATTTTAAATTTCGCAAAACGAAATATAATGAGCTACAAAAGGAAGTGGTCGAACACATGTCACTGAAGACATGTTTTTTTAAGTACCATCTCTGCAAAGCAAACGGGGAAGGGGTTAGGGATTAAGAATTATTTATATTTATGTCATGGGATTCATTGCCATATGTCGGTTTATTAAGATAACAAATGATATATATATATATATATTTTTCCCAGATGTACAAGCTGCACACAGAGTTATTTTACATGTACCTGGTGCATCAACGACCACAAGTGCACCTTCGACATCAGTGTTTGCCCTGGCAACAAGCTGGTTTTGGGGAAGACGGTAAGTCAGTCTCCGGATTTGTATTAAGAGAGTCTGTAAGGGCTTTTATTTAGATATGAAATTTATCATAGTTATGTTATCGTATAACAAAGACTGACTAATCTGAGTTTAGACTACCATGAATTAATTTACTTTAATGACTAATCTGAGTATAGACTACCATGAATTCATTTATTTCATGAATAATCTGACCGTAGACTACCATGAATACATTTATTTTCATGACTAATCTGAGTGTAGACTACCATGAGTTCATTTATTTTCACGAATATCTATTTTCAGAACTTCATACTTGTTTAATTCTTGGAAAGATTAGTGTTGTTAAGGTATTTCAAGAAGTATTTTTATTTCCTCAAGACCTGGTACCCCAAGAAGGGTAGTGCTAACACGAATACTGATTTTATTATTCGAGTATTCGAAGCCGTTGCATATCGATGTTAGATATTCATTGTGATGTCAGCAGTATATATTTAATATTATCACTGCTGAGCAGGATTGCAACAGGAGCCATAAAGCCAGAATTTTAAAAACATGAAGTACACTTGTTTGACTTTTTTCTCCATGTTGCTGAATTACTAAGCCACATAATACGTCAGGGGTAAAAGAGAGCGGATGGCATAAACACCAAATATAATACAATTATTTTGCTGATATATAGACCCAATCAGTTATATGGAAACCGTCATTGTTGTAGGTACGTAATTAAGGACGTCAATAACACGGAAGTTTCAAGGGATAACAATCTGAAGGGAATACTAAAAAATTTTTTCATACATTAGTGAAATATACATAAATATCATCTAAAAGCATGGTCCTCGCTTAAACAAATCATCACAATTTGAGTATATATTAATCTGCCCGACGCATAATTTTATATCTGCATATAAGTGTATGACCAGCAAATTCCTGGACCATTATTTTGACTAATTTGCTGTTTGTAGTACTTTTATTGTAATTTCCAAGTCACGTTCATACTCAAAGCTAGGATGTTACGTGAGCGCTCTGACAGATCAGATGACATTTGTGAGTTGCACTACTCTTAAAATTAGGAATGTTTGTTGAACCATCTCAGACCTGGCTCTAAATTTTATATGATCACTCAAAATTAATGTTGTTGCTGTTGTTGTTGTAGAGTTTAACGCCATCATTTCAGCAGAAGATAGCTTATACATGGTGGCCAGTGTACACGGTGGAGTAAGAACCCTGGACAATCCTGAGAACAACCGATCAACCATAAGCTAATGGCAAGCTTTCTCACGTATCCACGTTAGCCGAGCCTGATACTCGAACCCACGCAGACAGAGGTGAAATGGTTGTGGCCCGGAACGGTGTCATCTTTAGAACACTCGGCCACTTTTACGAGTATGCACTGGGCTTAAAATTCAGTAAGTTTGTTCAACCACCTCAGAACTGGCTTTAATGTTCCAATGATCACTAAATAGTGCTGTAAACAGAAGGAAAACCGTGACAGTAAATTATGTGGGAATTGAAATTAATAACTAATTTGAAGCTTTACATATTTCCAAGATGCTAGAACAAGCAGGGGCGTTAATGTGTCATATTGTGTGTGTATGTGATAGTTATCACAACGTTTGCATTGTACCGTTTTTCTCCCTGAGCCCTGAGAAAACAAATCAAAACCTTTACACACAGCACTGACTACTTGTCCATTGCTGCTATTGGGTAGCCTGCTTTACAGGAACACAGTGTATATGTACATGGTATGGTCATTAAGTGACACTACATATCCATGGGTGCTGTCAGGTAACCGGCTTTAGAGGAAACAGTGTATATGTAAATGTTATGATCACTAAGTGATACAGCATATCACCTGGGCTGTCTGAGAGTTTTAGTAAACCACAAGTCACATTACACGTGGACATCATTAAAAATAATACTATGAAAATTTGAATGCTAATATCTGATTTAAAGACATTTTCGAAAAAGTGTTTTTCTTCGAAAATTCATTTCAGTACTAGAGACAAATACTTCTTTCACAATATTATTGATCCATATTGATTTTTACCTGTAGAACGTAGCCATAAATATCGTTCCATGTTGAATTTAGCTATATAACTTAGTACATTGTATCCTTGTTAAGCCATATTTACTATAGTACAGTAAAAGATTTTGCGCCATTCCGGGAAGTCCGATTAATCCTATCAACTATTTAAATTAGCAAACTTATGCTTTAAAAGAAATAATCTACATTTGGAGGCCAGTTTTCTCAAATCTCAACATCCACTATACCAAATTAATTTGATTGCATTTTGTCAGAATAACATGCTCCAGCATTGTCGCAGAAAAGAAACCGAGTGGGTTTTTGGACTAAATGAATAAGACAAACACAATGTGAGAAAGATGGAATTTTATACAATGAGTTAATAAAGAAAAATATATGATGTAAAAATACAATGATTCGTTCACGCTCGCAACATACGATTGACTCAAATCACTCTACACAACATTCACACATTGAAAATAAACCAAAATATTAAATCAATATGAAGTACAGATCCAAGAAACCTCATGGACTGCAGATTCGCTTTAAACAGTGTTTTACACAACAAGAGAGATTCACATAATGTTGAATATGAGCTCTATTAAGATTCAAACTAATCTTATGAACACAACTAAGATTCAAAATAATCTTATGAACACAACTAAGGTTGAAAATAATCTTATGAACACAACGGATATTCAAAATAATCTTACGAATATAACAATGCAATTGGAACAACAATTAATCGAAACGTATGCTTCTAGACCCCTTGTACAGTCGCACGACTCCTTGGGTTGGCCCACACTCTTATCGGCCGCTCGCACCCTTTATGGATCCACCACATGTAGAGTCATATGTATACACACGTACAGACAGCATACAGTACCCTTTTTAATTTGCTACGTCTACGTCCATGGCACAGACATACGTACATATATACATACGTATCGACACCACGCAGCCTTAAATACTCTGGAAACTCCAGACAGCTCTAAACAACTTTAGACAGCTTAAGACAACTTCAGACAGCTCTAGTCATATTCAAAATCACAATCACAGTGACAGTCACAATCAGAATCATGGCCACAATCACAGCGACAGACACAATCAGCTACAATAAAGCCAAATCGGTCATAATAATAGTTTCTGTATAATCTCTAGATATGATAATACTTTAACCTCTAATAGTGACTTGTAATTCAAACGCATTATTACGCGATAAGACATTACAAACCGAATAAGCTTCGCATATCAAATGAAAATGTAAATTTAAAACTTACCCCTATGGCTGGGGAACAATGGAGAGCGTACACTCCTTGACGTGATCCAAAAAGACCAGTGTCGGTTTTAGAAATTGATTTTGCTTAAATCCATAGGAGAGTGAGCAAAAGTCAGGGTAAAATACCCGTGCATATCATGTTAGTAAAGTTACTTCGTCACAAGTAATTTCTGGCTAGGTAAATGCTAATACAGTCGCTTACCTGGAAAAACACGAATTCGCCAAAGATAACGTTGTACGCATGTACAACGAGAAATAGTCAAAGAGTTCTAAGGCAAAACCAAGTTATTTCTTTGCCTAATTCTGTGACAAGCATATAAATGCATTTTTGTGTGAAAGCAAAAGTTTGAGCGATTTTATTGTTGTGTCAATTCCTCTTGCAAAACAATGTTTCTTACAGCAAATATATTATTATTTGGAGTTACTATAAATGCACTATATTATGTAGCTATATACATTTGTAGATTTTACAGTTAATAATCAAAACATTTGAAGACCCATCATCAGTTTCTGAAAATAATAGCAACTCCAACGAAAACATGATTTTGAAGTCAAAATGAAAGTTAATTCAGGAAAAAAAAAAGAAATAATGCGCAGAAATGAAAATTAAAGGCTTTTTTCATTTAAAAATCTGAATTTTCTTTGAGATTTGAAGCTTTTTGTACAAAGTTTGTATTTAAGATTTTTAAATTAAAACAACAAAATCATTCCATTTCAGGTGGAGCAAAAAGGTCTTTCGAATCATAATAAAGGACACCAGTCATGTCCTCGCATCCAATCAAATGAAACAGAGATACTTGTTCCATCTGGCATGGACACGAAAATTGTGGTGACAGCATTAAACCTAATGGTAAGACTGCGCATTTTCATTCTGTATCATCATAACCTGTTATTATTTAATAGAGGTAAGATGCACATTTTCATTCCGCATTGAAACCTGTTATCATTTGATAGCTTCATCGAAAAAGTGACAGTTTCAATTTTCAGCAGGGTACCATTGATATCGACAATAACTTGGAACACAGGAATAACAAAATGATCTACTACTGCCACCTATACAGTTGTTTCACCAAATAAGATCCCTTGTGGCCAACAACCATTTAAATATGTGCAGACAATTACTCTGAATCAGATTTTGAACAAATCTACTTCCACGTGTATGTTTTCTTGCCCTTACACACTCAGGTATTCTCCATTTAAAACACTCAAATCCATATAAATTAATCAGGCCATTTACTGACCTTATAAATTACTCAAGTCAGGAATTGTCCATATATATTGCCCAGGTCAGGTAATATCTATATACATTACTCAGGTAATGGATGATCCATATAAATAACTTAGGTCAGAGATTGTCCATATACATTGCTCAGGTCCTTTGTAAATTCTTTAACCATACGTCTATGTTTCCCTACACCCCGGTCATAACTGCTATAGTCAGCAAGTACTCTTTTGAAGCTCATCGTCAAAACATTGGGTGTGTTGTCTCCATCTTGGCAACACACGACTCCTTTTTGAGAAAACGGTAAATTATCCCTCATTATATCGTACTTCCTTCTAATGCAGTTCCAGATAAAGTATATTACGGCTACATACCCTGCGATCAGAAGTATGAAAATTATGAGAATGTAAAATATATATAAAAAAATTTTTAACATTCTTTAGCTGAAATATTTACATGAAAAGCATCATAAGTGAATTTGTCTGTCTAATGTAGGACAAAATGGGTTGAAGAAAACAACAATAAATATTGTAGCATGTTTTTATTTACGTTTTGAGCATTTCTAAAACACATATTTAATTTACATCTTTTTAAATCATTGCTATACGTACGACTGATGTTTTGTTCACTGCAACATAACTGCCCCTCCTGACATACACTTTTTAATCAAGCCTTTAACTAGTACCAATTGGTATATAATGATCTACAGCTTAGGCCTGAGTCTTGATTCCTGTTTCCCTGACCCCACTTGGCATATATCGCCGACCGTCCTAACTTCGAACAAGTCTTTGGTCCGCGTTCCAAGTTTCTCGCGACCTTATGCCTCTATTTCGAGATCCTGGTATCATCAAATGGTTCAACATCTTTCTTTGACGGTTACAGTAGGTGATTAAATGAAAGAAAACTAAATTGAAATGTCACATTTAAATAATGTCATATATGCCACAAAGTGTGTGGCCCTGAAGTGAGTGTTGAGCTGTTCAAGTCCGGAAAGTTGTTCACATGTTGGTTTTCTTTCCCTTCTTTTAGCAGGAAAACCTCAGATTAGGTTTTTGTGATGGCAATGGCAAAAATGCAAAAACCAGATTAATAAAACATGCACTTCTTATATAATGTAAGGAGTAATGAATCTAATGAAAATTTATTTAAACGAAACTTTTCGTTCTAATATTCTAATATAAGGAAGAAATTATAATATAGCAAGAACAAATATATTAAAAATTCACTACACGTATAAAAATGAAATATATAAAGTTGAAAGAAAAATATAAAAGGCGCATACTAGTTTCTCTTTGACATTTTTGTCATCATTACTTAAAAGTGTTTAATTGCAGCTAATATGCACTTGAAAGAAATCAAATATAGGACAGATGCAAATATTATTAACACAGGGACATCATAACATATTAATTTATTTACCTTGACCTAATTGTCCGTATTCCAATTGTACGTCACGTGACATTTATTCCAGCGGCGTGAACCAGTGACTTACACCCGGAAACAGATATATTTTGGCACGCTTAGAAAGATAGTTGCTGGAAAAGAACTGTGGATAGTGTTTAAACCATTTTCAGCTAATGATAAACCAAACGGATATAGATTTACATTTTCTATGGCGATTTTAATAGTTTCCCGAAATATTATAATATGAGTCATAATTCGTTTTAAGTGCACGAACCATGGCAGGTCGACGATACTGTTCTGGACACCAACTATCGTGTTATAAAGAGGAAAGTGTTGTAATTAAATTCATACATTGTTTTGTTCCATCGTTTAATGCATTCATTGTTACCTCTACTTTGTACCTTTTACATAAGTTTTATAGTGAAACTCCTAATTTGTTCACATTACACAATTATGATCTTTTTCTGTGTTAATTTAAGGATTTTCAAACCTCTCTTCACTGTTTCTTTGATCTGAACAATGGCATACAAGTCAATGCCAACGTGACAAGACTTCCCAGTGGAGAAAGCATCATTGAATGTGAACTCGTTCATGTAAGTACAATAAATAAACGTGACATTTCTTGCAACTTGATGTCTACATGAGCAGAAAGAAGATTATTAGAATGAATGAATGAATGAATGAATGAATGAATGAATGAAATAATTAATTAGTTAATATATTAATTAATTAATTATGACATCGCGTACAAAATTATATCATGCTGAGACAGTGGGGCTAAAATACTGTCCCCAGATATACCGTTTCGCTGCGAACCAGGCATGGTCTGTCCAGGAATAAAACCTTGCAATATTGAAGTATTGATCCCAGATATCTAACCACTGAGCTACTGCAGCTCAGAGGAAGAAGTACTTCATTTAGAAAAAATAATTTATTTTGTTAAAATAATTGTTAACAGACGTCTTTAATGGACATTCGAGGAAACAACTTTTCTTCTTTACAGACATGCGCTCTTAGCATATTGGCTGATAAATAAATGAAGAAGACGTTAAATATTGTTTTTTATGTTTATTTTATAGTAAAGTCGCAAATGATAATAAAATGAACAAATTCGGACTAAAATATTGTACTTGATGGAAAAGTATCGTCCATATAAAATTTGATAATTGTAATGAAATGAAAAAACTCAACAAAAGCTATTGTTCTTTATGGATATGTGTCATTCATATCATGTCTTGATAACGAACTGAAGACAGTGCCTTAAAATACCGTCGTTTCTGGACAAGACAGGTGACCTTCCTATCCAGATTAAACTGATAGTAAAATTAAAATGATTTTAACTTCTGTCCTTCATGAACAAGTTCGATAAGGATAATCAAAGAAAGAAAAAAGGCTTAAACTACTGTCCGTTATGGATAGGTGTCTCTTGCATGCAGGTATCTGTTGAAGCGTATATGTAACATATACCGGAATAACTAGGGCCAATCACTAAGATCGCTTGATATATGCTATAGCTGCCATAGCTCTGCAAACCTTACACATGACTGGATGCATATGTGCTAGGTGACAGGATCATTTTGACATTTATGTTCCTTTTTTAATCAGACTATAGTTATTAGGCCCCTTTGCTATTTGCCTATTATTAATTGATCGCGTCGTGAACATGTAAAATCGATTATACACTGACCTCACTATTAGGCCTACCTAATATATTTGGAAATTAGACTAACATAAAATTGATTATATATGGTATGTTTGCCTATTGCCTTCAACCTGTAGATAATAAATCCCTTGACTAAATTAAATACAAAACATACTATTTATTGAAATAAGTGTGTGTTGGTAAATGAGAAAAATGGAAGCATTTGAGTTTGAAATGCTCTGAACACAATAATACCCCCGAATAAGATAAAGAATTGCTGAAAATGTCCAATGTTTAATTTCAGTTCTCTTTTGTGGGAAATGCAAGTGACATGAATGTGCCATTCTATATTTCCTGGGCACTCAAAAAGAGTCTCGACAACCCATATAATATAAAAGGTAACAATTATTCTGTTCATTAAGGATCCATTCACATTATGTTTGTTATACTCATTAATCACAGTAGATCATAATTAAGCTCTCCAGTTTTGGAACTTATTAGACGTGCTTTGGAATATCTTGATTGCTGTACTATTTTGTGTCTTTCATATAGGACAGACATATGCATATCATTCTAAAGGGTAACTGCTAACCAAATCACCTACTTTGTCAGTTCCCAATGACAGGGGAGAATTCTTTTTAAGTGTATCCAAGTCCTCTCTATGGGAAAAAGGATCTATTATTATTATTATTATTATTATTATTATTATTATTATTATTATTATTATTATTATTATTATTATTATTAGTCAAGTATTAAATAAGAAGCCTTATGTTGGTACACTGCCAGAAAACACTTGGCCATTTAATATAATCAACATTAAACTTATATTTTAATAACAATAATACCATAACTCACCAGTGTACATTGCTTGCCTTTTAGCAGGAGCCTTGTCCACAGTCCAAGCTCAATATGCCCGTTTCTAATTACTAACTGAAGAATCAGAATCTAAATAACTCAGTATAACTCTAGTCTAGTGCGTGAGTCATATCCAACATAGAGAATATATTCATCTTTTTTGTGGAGATTATACGGTACATATACGCATGTCAAATGCTTAATGATTCATCGTCTTTGAAGCTGTCTTCTGGCTTATTTTCAAATCTTTTGATTTGCTTTGTTTTCATTTTCTGTAGTCTTTTCTCTTATCTTGTAAATCTAATTAGCAGCAGGGAAGTTTAACAGACATTCGTTTCCAGCCAAAATAAACCTTCCTACGAGAACTTTCTCCGTAGAAGCCTCAGAATTAAAAAATAAAGCCTTCTACGGGAGCTAATTTTCATGCATTTCAGACCGGGTGCATCGGTTGGTCGCGCCGGGTGTGTTAGTAAATATAGCGTTCGAGACAGGAAAAATAAAAGTCAGGGAATAATTTTTGTGTTATTTTTTTTTGTTGCAACGTGGGGCTGCTTTCTCATGAATAAATTTGATCAAGACCAATTCGATACCGACTGCGTGGATCGTGAAGATTTATCGTGATGAAACCATGCGGCGTTGCCTGAGCGCGGCTGAACAAATTTTTAAATTTATTTATATCCATGTCGCCGTTGCACCAGGTCTGATGGATATTTCTCAACGCGTGTGTGTCCACGCCATTGAATACCGATAAAATGTTGCAATTGTCCCTAATCACCTTTTGAATCTGCGTATATCTCTGTGTCACGTAAATAACATCGGTGTTCTTGTGTCTGCCACGCGAGAATATTCTGGCCGGGTTAGTTTGTTTATCTAGCATAACGTCATCGAAAACAACAAGATTATTAATATCACCGTCCAAATTCTCCACGGATGGAGCTTCATTGATGTCTGTGATGAATTCGATTGTGCCTTCGTCGGTATTGTCGCTAAATTCCTTTAACACTCGATAACAACGTTGATCGTCCACGGATGGTGCAACCAAATACAACTTGTCCCATTTTAGCCATCGCATGATCAAATTCAGTAACAATTGCGTTTTACCAGATCCTGACGGGCCGATGATTATCATTCTAATCGAATTCGGTAATACCGCATGGTGTTTTATCTGCTCGCGTCGTTTCGTGGCTGAAAATCAATTACATTCATGTTACTAGAATACATGGATCTATATTGTGTTAAGTGTCGCACACACACAGCTACGATAAATCCAACCGAAATCGTTACACGCAATAACAGAAACGCAATTGCAGGAGAATGCGAAGTTTGTAAGACACGCAAGTTCAGATTTGTAAAAAAAAAAATAGAAGAACCGGAGGAGATATCGCAGCCTCTTTGACAAATCTACCTGGGACCCCTTGGGCAAAATATCCCGGAGAAAAGCATCTGCCAGGGTATAATTATTGTGGACCCGGAACGAGGCTCGATATCAGACTCGACGATAATGATCAACCAAAGCAAGGTGAAGATCCGGTAAACGCAATCGATAAAGCTTGTTACTACCACGACCTCGCATATCGCAGCGGAGATTTACAACAAAGACATCTCGCTGATATCAAGCTAATTCACGCATTAGACGCGATTCCTAATAAAAGTTTCAAAGAGAAATTGGCAACTTGGCTGGTAAAAGGCGCGATGAAAGGCAAATTAGTATTCGGTGCTGGTAAATAATATGGAGCAGATATATTATTCTCCGCGAGGATTCTGGCGAGGAAAATCAGCGATCGCCAAACTTGCTAAAGCCGCTAAAGTAAAACAGTCCGTCGCTGAATCGTGGTTATCGAAACAGGCAATTTGGCAAATATATCTTCCTCCGCCTAAAAAAATACCATACGCGAGTTTCACTGTCAGTGTCCCTAATGAGGTTCATCAAGCGGATCTTATGTTTCTTCCTCGTGATACCGTTGACGGCGTCACATACAAATATGTCCTGACCATCGTTGATATCGCTAGCAGGTATAAAGAAGCCGAGCCATTATCGAATAAAACAGCAACGGAAATTGCTAAGGCATTTAATGAAATTTATTCACGATCCCCGTTGACATGGCCGAATCTTCTCCAGGTTGATCCGGGTCGAGAATTTCTTGGCGCGGTTACTTCATTGATGAAAAAAAATAATGTGAAAATTCGTCGTGGTATCGTAGGTGTTCATCACAATCAAGCTATCGTCGAAAGATTCAACAAAACGCTCGCAGAACGATTATTCGGATACCAATACGCGCGCGAGTTTATTCAAGATAATCGATCTCACGATTGGGTATTAAGATTGCCTCATGTAATTAACGCGCTGAATAATGAGACGACTCGAACAATAGCAATGAAACCCGCAATTGCAATCACAAAATCGAATATACCCCTAAAACGAGATTCCACAATTCAGCCTGTACTAGGTAGAGTCACAGTCAGGTATTTATATAAAGAAGGTGAGGCCGAAGGAGGCAGAAAAAGAGCGACCGACCCAACCTGGAGCGTCACAACACATAAAATATCCGCCGTAACAAGATCGTCAGGAAGACCAGCGATTTATATCCTAGATTCGTTAGCGCCACAACGCGGATTTACCAAAGAAGAATTACAAATAGTACCCGAAGATAATCAACTACCGCCAGCGTCACTAATGTAGTTTACTCGAATTCGTCCTAGTTGAGATAATTTTCTTACTCTCGACACGGCTAAATATACCAAATTTGACCAAGAAATTCTGTCATCGACGATCCAAACTTGGCAATCTACGGTCAATCCTTGCGACGAGTGTATCGTTGTTGCGTAACCTAATTTCCACGGTGATTTTTCTGCACTTATCGCGTCATTAACAAGATTAATATCAACAAAGATAATATCGTTCAGGACCAAGTTTTTTTCCCTTCCACATGGCAGAGTAACGTTGATATTTTGTCGCCTAGTATTAGCGGGCCTATAGCATAACGGTACCTGCAGCGTTGGAAATTTCTCACAATGCAGCTTGAATAACATTTCCTGAATAATATCACGAATAATTTTTCTACTAGCAACGATCAGATGATCAGGACGCCACCAATTTAGAAAATCGTTCATCGGAGTCTCGTCGATTATTTTTCTCATGACGTCGCACTGAATCTTGTTTGGTTGTAATCGAATCAATTTTTTAAATTCGGTCAACAAAATATCCGTCGATCTATAATCAGCGTCGATTTCCTCGTAATAATCAACAAAGTTTCTGAGCCATTCGTGAGGCGATTCACCATCGATAGGATTAGGTTGGCCATGATCGCCGCACATTATTACGGCGGTATTTTTCCCTCCCAGCCAAGCTAATATCGATTTTAATATATCTAAATTCACCGTGCAAATCTCATCAAATATTATGATCTTGTTGATATATTTATCGCCCATGCGTGCCGAGTCCCATGATCCACCGCTGTATTTGAAATAGCTATGGTACGTGCAAAAATTAACACCGCGCTGCTTTATTTCTCGCGCTAATCTATGTGTCGGAGTCAATACGATCATATCGGAGTTCGCAAATAAGTTTATTACTCGCGTTGTTTTACCGCTACCTCCAGGCCCATTTAGGTAAACAAATTTGCTGCGTGAAATTGGATCGAACGCAGATGCGGCCGCCGAAGATTCTCCAAATTTACCTTGATGAAATTCATCGCAATCTTCGACATCGGCGTCTTCACAATAATCTAGGATATCCTCGTTTTTTATCCTCCAGGTTCCCCATGAGCTACCATCGGTGATTAAATTTTCCAACTTATCTTGGTATTTTTTATCGATATAAAACGAATCCGTCGCGACCCTTACTGCGATATCAGAAAATTTATTTATCATCGAGAGTAAATTTATGCTTACATAGGCGAGCATCGACGACCGCAAATGCGTATATTGCGCTGATTCTCCGTCAAGGTAGCTAATGACGGTACCTAATTTTGCTCTATCAATGATAATATTCTCTCTGTTGCAAAATATTCCTCGTGATACCGTATCGGCGATTATAAAATCCATCTCGGCGTCGTTGATAAATAATCTAGCGTGTCGATGTTTGTGATCAACGGATCCACCTTGAGTAAATTTACCGATTATTTTTCTTCCTATATCTTTCGCGTTGTCACAGTCGGCAGCCACACATCTGTTTGTTTTCTGTAGGATATAATCGCCTCACTCACCGTCAACGACACTAACATCGATTAATCCAGCATATATCTCAATAATACCGTAGGAACCCAACGACGTTGAGATAAATGCCTGCAAACCAAATATAACAAATTTTATGTAAATTTTCAGCAAACTCGAATGACGTAACACAAGCGAATCCGGTCATGACAAAATCAGGCAACGGTCCGTTAATTGCTACTCTTGTCATCTCGCTGGTAGGATGGCCGAATTTAGCAAAATAATCTGCACAATCGCCATATACAAGGAAACTTCCACGATAACACGCGCTCATGTCAACGGAAATCATATCTTCGAAATCGTACTTGGTATTCCACAATCCGCCATGGCCGTATTCGATACAGCTAAGTTGAATATCAGCAAGATATTCGTTTCTTGTTGGCCTCCACGAGTTTTTCTCTCTAGCGGCATGAGCGGCCACAGACGAAATTGTGAAACAATTCGTTAATAATTGATCGGGATTCGACGAATATTTCACCGCGAGTTTTCTCATCGACTCGTGTTGTATTTCGTCCCTGTAAATATCGCCACATTGCAGGATAAATTGATCGTATCTTTCCTCGCTAGAAAATAACCATATCGATATCGGATCAGATGCGCTTAATTTTTTGATAAATCTGAACATGGCATCGGAATTATTATTCTCCGCAGCATCCGCGAAATTCGCGGTGTCAACGGAATAAAATTTAACCACACGATCCCGCGGAAATATCATTACCGATTGCGACCACGCATGGGAATTGTGATCGACAATCTCGATTGGTGCTCCTCGGGATCTATACGGCGACGAGTATAATATTTCTCCCGATAACGTTTTCACCGTGATTGGAAATTTAAGTTTTTTACTCAACGCAGCTACATCGTCCACCGATGCACCACCAGCGACAGTCTTCGTCCACGCGTTAATTTTATCTAGCCTCAACTGGGTCAAACCAGATCCACGTTGAGCGTTTTTCATATGTTCGATTACGCGCTCAGCCACGCAATTTATCATCGGTGATTCTTTCATCGCAGGTAGGTTTTTTACGTCCGGATTGTTATTCAGCCGATAAATTCCATAAACAACAGCGCTGGCTGGATAGGATCTAGCATAATAAGGGCCATCCATTCCCAGTAACAATCCGGGTTTAGAATTTTTATCAAAAACAACGTTTTTCTTACCACCACGCACAGGATCTCGCTTATCGCGAATAATCCAGGTATCATCAGGCATTTGTGCGATAAATTTTATTCCAAAGATAAATCGCTCTTCTTTGTGTTCGGTTTTTATATGCTCGATTATTTTCTTAGCTCGCTCCAGGTTCATCGTAGCATCGATAGAATTTGTTTTCCAAGTCGACCAAGTGTGAACAGCTCCATCATCGAAGAACTCTTTCTTGGCTCGATCAACCTCAGGAATAATATATTCTTCCTCATCAAGATCAAATGCGTCCATGATTATATTTTAGACATATGTTTAAATTATATGCATTGCAAATGGATACTAATCGGCTCAACAAATAATTGTGACAAATCTTGCAGAGGCGATTATTGCGGCGCTCATATACATGCGATTCGGCGTGGCAGTAAAGGACCACAACGTTGCTTAATTTGTCAAGTTGGCACGCGAGGGAAAACTCGATTGTGTTTGGCATGTGGAGGAAAGAATTATCGGGAATTGCGGAGATATTACGAAAAAAGATCTTCGTCGGTGATAACATGCGAAGAAGATTATATTAATCGATTCAAAGCAAATAACGATTTAGACATATAGATTATCATATATGAATCCAAAATCAACGATTCCAGAAACAACAATGACATGCGAGTTTAAATCTCATCCAACGATCACGGAATACGAGTCGTCGTCCGATGGTATCGTTAGGAATATCAAGACGAAGAATCGGATCGGTAGGGTTTGTAATTCAGGTTATCTTGTTTTTACCATCAACAAAAACAAAAAACGAAGATGCGCAAGTTATTTTTGTCATAAGTTTGTATTCGAATGTTCCAACGGACCAATAAAAGTCGGTCTTGTTATCGACCACATCGACGGAGATAAACTTAACAACAAACTGTCAAATCTTCGGGTGGTAACTCCGAGTGAAAATTCCAAATTTGGTAATGCCGGTGGCGTACGGCGACCAGCTAAGGCAGTTAAATCAGTAAATCGAGAAACAAATGAGGAAATTGTATTCACATCGATGAATGCCGCTGCAAGATATTTTAGTATTAATCCAGCATCGGTGCAACGTGTGACAGAAAAAATAATCAACGCGACATTCTCCTACAAACTCGGCTCATGGATCGAATTTTATTATATTCCAATAATATCCGATTCGGAAAGTGAAATCGAAGATTTTTGAAATTGAAGATTACAAATATAAATATAAATGAACGAGGAAAACGTAAACAACATCATCGAAGCTATCGAGGATCTGAAAAACAGAAACATAAATTTATCTTCGGATTTGGACGCAGGTAAAATCCGGTCCGAATTTGAGACGATCGTCCAAGGAAACTCGAATATAGGTACACGCTACCATCCGAATATAAGTTTATAAATTAAATCCAGATTGCCATGTACCAATCGCTTGCGTCTGTCAGCGATGATCAAATCGAGGATTTCGTTAAATTATCGACGCTGGTAGAAAAAGTAAGGTCGAGTTTATCAGACGAGTACGAGTCCAGAAAAATTACCAGCTCGCGCGTCAGGCAGCTAAAAAAGCTGGTTGATGAGAGTAAAATTAGAATCGAAGATTCTTAAAAATTTCTATCAACAAAAAAAAAACAACAAAATTTCAAGAATCTCCGATTCTAATTTTTATTATTTTTTTTTTATTCATTTTACTGAAATTGTACAATTTTCTTATTTCTGACTACCATTTACCCCATCAAATTTACGAAATTATATAAATTACTCAATTTGACGGGTATTTACCCCAGCAGATTCACGAAATTATATAAATTACACAATTTGTTGGGTATTTACCCCATCAAAAACATAAAATTACACTAATTTCTTAATTTCCCTGATTTTTATTATTTTTTTTATTATTTACTAAATTAATTTATTTACTGAAATTGTACAATTTTCTTAATTTTGACGGGTATTTACCCCATCAAAAACATAAAATTATATAAATTACTCAATTTGACGGGTATTTACCCCAACAGATTTACGAAATTATATAAATTATTCAATTTGACTGGTATATTTACCCCATCAAAATTAAGAAATTTACTAATTTTGAAAAATTTCCTGGTTTTTATTTATTTTTTTGGTTATTTTTCTCTGGCGGGCAGATTTTTTACGATCTCACCAGCAAGTTGATACTCAGTGTTTCCCCGCGTATATCAAGCAAATTTCCATTCTGGTCCGTCAGTTTGAAATTTATCTTCGATAATAATCGATTGTGGCATCGCAGGTAAAACGGATTTACTGGCTCTTTTATCATCAAAAAACCCGGAGAGGCGCTAGGTGAAAACGAATATAAGATAAATCCCTGCTGCGCCTGCTCTGACACAGACGAGTCCACGTTGTAGCTACCTTCAACGACGTCCGCGTGAAGATAAATCGCGATAACCTCCGTTATATTGACGATACCCGGCGAGATATGCCGTCCACCTTCCGTTTGATCATCATTGTGTTTGAGAATTGATTCTGATTGTATTTTTTTAGTCCACGCGGCATGTAATTTCGGAAATAACTCATCGATGGTATCAGTGACGGATTTTCTCATTTTATCAACATCATAATCGGGAAATTTGAAATTTGGTAGCGTTTCCTTGGTTAATCCAAATATTCTCATGAATTTTTGTTTTTCTCCTGAATTTCTGATCAACTCGAATTTGCTAATAGGAAGAACATAATCGGCAATTGATATATCGTCGATTATCGCCCGAATGAACATGTTGTGATAATATTCAACATCATTCGCGAGTTGATTTAAAATCTTCACGCGTTCGATAATTTCGCTACATGAACCTGATTTATTTAAGATGCATTCATGAAAGGATTCCCGCAATAAATTTAAATGTACTTTATGTTCTTGATTAAATTCGTTGATGGTTCTTCTTATCGAGATGCCTTCTATGGGGAATATTTGCCTGTTAATGTTGGTAGCGTCGAAGATTTTCACGCCGGGGGGAATTTTGGGAAGAACCAACCACGAGAGAATTTTTTCGTCCCTAAAAGTAAAAGCAAACATCAACATGTTAAATTTGTGGATGTTCACGAGGCCGATGGCAGTGAGGATTAGAGACTTGTGTTTGATATCTTCGTACCATCCCTCATCAGTAGTAAAATCAGATTTTTTTGGTTCCGGTTGCTCTGGAGGAGCTTCCTCGTGCCAACCTGGAATAAAAACATCTGGTTTTTCTGGTTTTTCCAGAGGTGGGATTTCAGGCCAACCTAGCACTGTCCTAATCGATGATTGGTAAATATCGACGATATATGGCGATTTTACCTCGATTATCGATGACAGCGTTGGTTCGTGTGCTAATATTTTTATTCCTGGATTAGCATCGCCGGTTATATTTGATATCCTACTGGTAAGTTCCTTATCGATTTGCTCAATTTCGTAACTGCCTGTTGGTATACCAACGACGTTCCAATCAGGAGTTCCATCAGGTTTGTTTTTATTGGCAAAAACAAGCGAATTATTTGACAATAATTTACCGAATGGTTTTGATCTAACATTGGGCCAGCTATTATACACGCGTAACTGTGACAGCGCAATTTCCTTGACGCTAATTGGTATTGGAAAATCGATACTAAATTCTGGCCTGGTTGAGCTTGCCGATATCAGCATTGTTATCGGCGGTGTCGTGTTTGTCACGATTTGAGTTAGTTCCGACATTATTGATATTCATTTGTTCAATCTCAGAATAGATATTTACCATCACGGAAAATTCTAGATCGGATATAACGCCGTCGTTGAGACTCTCAGAAAGCAGCGATGATAATTTCGAATACGCTTCGTTGACCTGGGATAGTTTACTCGTGTACAGGGACAATTTTTCATTTGTGCATGAGGATATTTTTTTTTGCGATAATGTTGAGAACACCAGCGATCGTTGTTGTTGATGAGATTATTATCGTTGCTACGATCGGCGCGATTGTTGTTACCGCGGGTAAGATTATTCCTGCACCGGCGATTACTGCGCTTACCGCGTACACAGCAACATCGATGGCAACTAATCTGCGCTGATATTTTTTTATTTTTGTTTGATATTCGTCGAGAAGTTTTTTTAACGAATCCTGCCATGAACGCGCCTGATTGTATCGGTAATCCGATGCAGTCATTTATTAGTTAACTTGCCCAATCAACTGATTGTGGAAGTTCGGATAAATATTCGAAAATTACAATATATTCAACTGTCATCTGAAACGTTCTATCTGGCGGTTCTAATGTAAACGTTTCTGTATAGTTTTCGTATATCGGAAGAATTAAAAACCCGGGATGATACTCATAAGAGTCACGAATTTTGGGTTTTACTTTGAATTTTACCGGGGAGATAAAATATATTCTATATACACCAGCAATCGAAAAAGTAAAACTAAATGTGTTATTCTCGGGAAACCATCTGTTTTTTTGTTTCATTAACACAAATGGCACATAACAATCAATTTTTTCTGTTTCTACCTCCGATGGTATAATAATACGCGCTAGTTTTTTAAGATTCATTGACGATATTTTTGCGCTAATATCGTTAATTTTTGTAGTTGCGTCAAGAAGTTTCGTGTTAAAATCTCGAATTTCTCCGTCGTACAATGATATATCTATCTTTTGACGCGCCAAATCACGTATCGTGGAAATTTCCTCGTTAATTTTAGCAATATCCTCGTTGATTTTTCTCACATTCTCGCTGAGATCGTCATGTGATGTTTTATCGCTTTTCTGACTCATTACGGTATTTATTTCGGTAACATCGGTGAAAAGTTTAGTAATATCTTCGCTGATTGTTCTTACTTTATCGCTAAGATCATCGTGCGATGCTTGATCGACTTTTTTCTTTGCTAGCTCGTTTGCGGTGGTGGAGATATTATCGCCGGATGTTTTTATATCTTCCTCGATTTTTTTACTAAATTTAGTTAAAGTATCGTCGAGTTTTTTAAGATCGTTATTTAGCCTGTTAAGTCTTTTTGTCACTCTGTCCTGAAGATCGTCGTATATTGTTTTATCAGCCTTTAGAAGCAACGTTGCTGATAGCTCGTTGTCCTTTTTTTCCACATCCGCGATATTAGCCTTCAGGGGTAACTTCGCTATAATATCGGCGATATCAGCGATGGATTTTGATACCGAATCTGACAGGCTAGTAAATTGATTAATGCGATCGTTATATTCGTCTCGCTTGATTATATCTGTTATTTTCACGTTGCTGGTTTGTAATTTTCCTTCGCGGCTCTGAAAAACAGCAACTTCGCCAGGATCTACTTCTGACAGCGACAAAAGATTATTAATATCATCCCTCGTGGCGAACTTTGATAGATCGGCGTCAGCTACTTCCTTCTTCCTGTACAGGAACCTTCCGTAAATATCAACCATGATACTTATCTGCGGCGTATTCAAATACGATTATATGATACGGACCGGATGATTTTGAAATTGCATCAAGGACATTAATTGATTCAGGACCGCATATCGGTGGATCCATTAACGTCTGCGTCGGAAGTGTCGAATACCAAATTGGAATATTTAACTTTGACACGTAATCGATAAATTCTTTTGGTGGAGCTAGTCCGTACGAGTCAAAATAAACAACTTCGCGAGGATTAATCGCGTAGGCGACCCAGTGTGTGCCAGGGCCGGTATTTGAATCGAGATTTATTATTCCTGTCTCGGTGGAATTTGTTTTTTCTGGTAGTTGATCCCACATAAATACGCCTCTGAAAAAAATTTTTTTTTTCTTTGCTTCGCTGAATAAATCTAAATTTGAATAGGGCGCGCTAATCTTAGGCCGAATCCGTACGGGGGGCGTCTTAGATAAAGGCCGCTTCCCTTTTTTTTACCATATCGCCCTCCCATTACTTTGTGTACTAGTTTGTCGCCTACAGCTCCGGCCGCACCTAATCCTATCGCTTTTGCAATTGCCGGAAGAGCCCCGGATAATAATCCAGGAATAGCAGCTAGGAAAGGGAAAATTCCGCCCGTTTTGACCATGTCTCTGATGGCACCTATACTAAGATTCACATGAACGCCGGAATTCGCTGATTTGGCTTTGGTGAAACGTTCACGTTGACCCCTAGTTAGCGACAGTTTGTTAGGACCGCCCTGAATTTGATCATTTTTCAGGGTTAATTTCACACCGCATCGCTTTGCTGTTGCTGTTTGGAGTTTTTTCATCTGACCCGGGGTCAGAGTTACGCTGACGTGTTCGTATGGCATATTAATAATCGTTTAATCTAAATTTAGAAATTCTTCGATTTTGTTACATTTTCTCGACAGGAGCGTCGATGACTCTCATTCTACCACTAATTCCCTCCAAGATCATTGTTCTATCGCTGAGAATCACCGCAACTGCTTTATGTAAAACACCTCCCGTGTTAATTCTAGCCTTGAAATGGATATCAACGACGGATTGTTTTACCAAATCGAGATGCTCCAGAGAAAAATAGTAGATAGGATAAAATTTATTAAAATCCAGCTGCGATATTTGCAATCCGGTATCGATATTTTGATCACGACCCATGAAACTTAACAATCGATGATACGCGCGGGCCGTAGAGTAGTTGGCAAAATCAATCGATATTTCCTCTGATGGTTCTTGTTGCCCGTTTATTCTCAACGATACGTTTGTTGCGCCGATACTATCAAATATCATGTGGCTGTACATTTGATGATATCTACTGGTACGCAAAAAAGCGATAAAGATATGCCTAGGCGCAGATGTACCTTGCTGCGATGCAATACGCCAGGTAAAATCACCATTAATATTGGTGTTTATGGAATCTGTTGTTGTTGTCAGCCATGACATGACAGATTTACCGCCTTGGTTCATAAATAACAATAATTTTTCTTCTTCGATCATTGATGGGGTTATCGCTGGCATCCACAAGGTAAATTTGAGTAACTTTACCTGGCCGCCATTATTCGCGGCATCATTGGCATGTGGCAAACCAGTAGCGGCATCAATAGTACCTTCTCGCCAGATAGCATCGTCGCTATTCCCCTTTCTGACGAATATAACGGTATGTTTTGCTCCGTAGATAATTTTCCTGAAATGCCTGCAAAATCCGAATATATGGGATAACGGAATAGCACAAGAGAATCTTTTGCGACTTCCTTCTAGCATAAGTTTTCGCGTGGCAAATCCGAGGTTGTAGTTGCGATTGGTGTTAATTATCATATCTATGATGTCAACAGGAGCAGCGGGATTGGCACGATGAACCGGTCTCCTGACGATATACTGGGTATGATCAGCATGGTCGGAATTATCTTTGGCGAACATCATACTAGGGCCAGCTGATCTAGTCAAATCATCCGAGTATCTAGCTAGGCCTATTATCGTCGTTGCCAAATCAACATCATTAGTAATTGACTCAATCTCTCTTCCGTCGATCATGTAAGTGGCGTTTTTGAATAATGCCATAATGCCGTTGTTAACAAATCCGACCCTAAAATCTGCTGCATAGGCGGTATTATCCGTTTTAAGAATTTCCCCAACAACTTCGATATACGCCTCAGATGGAAGAAAATATCTTGTTGTATCGTGAACTTGAATTTCCAAGCGATTAGATGTGTTTGGTTCAACCGCGTCGTACGAGAAATATTGGAAATCACGCACGGATGTGTCTCTACCTACAGGCTCGTCCATGTCGAACACTTCGTTTGACACTTGTGCGAACATTTATTATTAAGAATTTCATCTAAAACGAAGACCGCTGCCTATGAAACTTGTGTTTGCTACTTCCTTTGCTACTTCCTTTGCGAGATTTGTGTTAGCAACTTCCTGTGCTAGGTCATTTATCTTTTTATTTGCTGCGTCGTTTATAGCTTTACTGACCTCGGAAGGCATTTCGCTGGTGCTAGGTAATTTGATAGGCTGCTTTTTTTTGCGCATTAAATTCGATATTTTACCTTTGACAACATCGAAGCCTTTACTGGCCAAATTACCAACGCCAGAAATAACAGTCTCGCCGATCTTTCCTATTGCTTTTGATGCGATTTGCTTAGCTACAGGTCCGATTTTAGGGACTATCCTTGTAACAAAACTTTTAACGATATCGCCTAATCCATTGCCGTGAATATATTTGTACACGGGCAATCGAGAGTTAACTACACGGACCTGTCTAGGTCTGCGTTGATGTTTGTGAACAATCATGTTAGTTCAATTGTGTTGTTTTAATCGATGAGTTCGTCAACGAGCTCTTTGTAAATGTAAGAATCGATGACACTGCCGCGAAACAATCGCTGACAAATATCTGAGGCCTCGTTGATTATTTCAGAAGAATTGTTTCCGGCTCGTTTTCCTCCGATTAATATTTCGAGGCGAGATACGTCGTTGACAACGCTGTCAGGGCAAATGGTATATCCGCTTCCTGTTTTTGGTTCTGGAGATGAATCACCAAGCAACGATGCTAATATGTCTTCCTCTTCCGGCTCTTCTGGTTCCTTCGGTTTTCCTGTTTCTTTTATTTTTTCCACAAAATTTTGGTAACCCGGATCATCAAGATTGATGGGTTTTTTCTTTGGAGCAAAATATACCGCGGGAATCCATTCATCTTTGGTATATCTATCAAAATGTCTGGGAAACAAATATTTTCCTCTTTCTTCGAAACCAAATTTGGCAACGTTAATTAAATTATCCTCGCTCTCTTTGAGGTGTTCAATAGCATCATTGGTAAAATGTATATAAGACGTCGTAATTTTTTTAATTTCGGGCTTCTTCCCTGTGGGAGAAAATACCGAAGATGTATCGGTGGATATTTGTTTTGGTCTTGCCCCCAATTCCTGCGGTTTTGGTCCTATCGATTTTCTTATGTTGTATAAATGCCTCGCATTTGCGGCTTCTAAAAAACGAGAATAAATAGGATCCGATTTCATCGCCCGGGGTGAATTAACTCTAGCTCGGTATATATTATTATACCAAATGTCTCGCGATTTAATTTTTTTCAATCCGTCTTCTGTTAAAAAACTCGCCCTACTGTTAAAAGAATCTTCCGCAAACGCACCAAGTGCGTCAATATTATCACCAAACAAATCAAATTGTTTCGTCATTGTGCTCCAACCACCATCAGTAAATTTTTATTTTATTACATCTCGAGGTTCTCTCCCCTGACTATCCTCCTCTTCTTCTTCTTCTACTTGCTGTGGTTGTTCTTGTGGCGCTTGTGCTTGTGCTTGTGCTTGCTGCAATTGATCTTGCCGCGCTTGTGCTTGTGCTTGTGCTTGGCGAATTTGGTCCAGTCGATCTGGCACTATTCGAGTGTGTTCCTCAATGTTTCTCAACACAGGAAGAATTCCACGTTTCTTGATATCCGGATCTTTCACATCACCAAGAAAAACTCGCTCGGTTGTTTCGGTAACTGGCTTTAACCATTTTGACGATAAATCGGTAATTTCATATTTCATGTCTTCGTGTGCTCGGACCTTTTCCTTAAATAATTATTTTGCTGGAATAAGTTTCTTTATTGCCGCTAATTGTTCTCGCGCTAATCTGGCAGAATGAGGCTCTCCAACTGTGCTAGTTTTCCGACTCATATTATTTTCAAGTATATTATTTTAATGCGACGTAAAATTGGCCAAAGCAGCCCCACGTTGCAACAAAAAAAAATAACACAAAAATTATTCCCTGACTTTTATTTTTCCTGTCTCGAACGCTTTATTTACTAACACACCCGGCGCGACCAACCGATGCACCCGGTCTGAAATGCATGAAAATTAGCTCCCGTAGAAGGCTTTATTTTTGAATTCTGAGGCTTCTACGGAGAAAGTTCTCGTAGGAAGGTTTATTTTGGCTGGAAACGAAGGTCTGTTAAACTTCCCTGCTGCTTCTAATTTCATTTCAATTTTATTTTGAAGGAATTTCTTACACCTTGCATAGTGAAGTTGTGCTTCAGTATATATACATCTTATCTGAGTAACCAATGTTAGGTCAAATATATCCTACTCATGATTGATAATATTTATGGTGTTATTATGTTTCGTGTGTTCTTTTTCAATTGATATTATATTCGAAGGTGTGAGTAAATAGCACACATATAACATATTCATCATGACCAAATGTGTATGCACTGTTGTTATCTGATGTGTCGTCTTTGGGATGATGCATTGTGGAATTAAGCTGAACGTCGTCGCACTTATAACGAAGCAAGAATGATCCTGCTACATCCTCCTTGTCACAACGTAATCCCCTCTGATCCTATGAGGGACCTAACACAGTTCATATTGTAGGGATGTAGCCACCTGAAGCAAAAAGGAAATCCGTAGCTTCTTCATATTTGTTTAGAAGTTGGCAGCTCTAGGATATCTGACTCTTGATCCAAAGATGTCAGAGTCGGTTAATGAGAAATCCATAGTATTCCCCACTTGTTAGTGCAGGGCAAGGGTGGTGGAGTTTATATTACCTGACAAAAAGTTAGTCAAGCCATCCCAAACGTAGATGAGAGCAGCGTTCTGGCTTCAATGGACCTCTGGATAATACATCTTCTTTGTCAGTTGAGAAACCTTTACTGAATCGTAGTTCCTCAAAATAGAGATTATTCTCCCAGATTGTCAGCGCTGAACCGGTCCAAGTCTATTGATTAAGCACTAGATGTCAGCCACCAGGCACCAATAACCGGTCACTGGGCAGTGCTCTTCGAATCACCATATCATGACCCTCAGTCTTAAAGAGAGGGATCTGGTTGATACCCCCTCATTGATTTGTTATTTGAACTGTAAGCAAAATTGGAGTTGTGCTTTGCTCGCCTGCTTTGTGAAAAAGAATGTCAATTTGTTAGCCTCCCTTTTGGTTGATATGAAATATGAAATATCTTGTAGTGAGTCATCTCTCGCTCCCACGAGTTCATGGGTGTATTTTCCTTGGATCCAGGGTATGCCAGATACGTGAATTCTTCCCTCTCTGCACCAGCCTTACATACAGCCTCCACTATCCTCATTGACTGTCGAGAAGGGATCATATACTATAATCTCCAAGAACGGGCCATCTTAGGCTGGTTACTTTTCTCCCACGTCTCCATGTGTGAGGACAGGATGATGGACCTGCTTTCATGACGTATCCTTCCTAAGAAATGGAGATCAGAAGGGAAAGTTAAGTTACGCTGCCACTACCGTTCAGATCTAATTGACTCAAATGAGTTTCCAGATGTTATATCTTCTCTCCCTTTAGGGTTCTCTTCGTTCCACCTTATGAGTTAGATGATGGACGAAGAGGAAATACTTGTTCATTCTCATGTCCAAAAAGCGTTGTTTCGAGAGATGCGTACACCTGGATTCTTTATTATTTCGGGAGATTTTCTGGGGTACATTCTATATCACACCTTTTTATTGTGCCCCCATTATTGACATGCGTTCATGACCCCTGGAGGACATCAGACGGACACAGTTGTTACCTGAAACACCTTACACAATTATACCTGTTATTTCGTGATCAAGTTATATGATTGTACATGTTCTTTAGAGTGTTTGTATTATTTGCATTCCCATGAATTATTAAATTCTAAATATACTCGCCCGTGCTCTTATTTCTCAGGAAAGATTCAATTCTACAGGTCCTTCACACTGCGTGTAATCCTTGTATTCCCCAGGAATGATTAAATTATGTGTGTTACGACTGTACGGTCATAAACTAAGTTACAGAAAGATGCAAAATCAATAAGATTGTTAAACGTAACAATTTAATTATCTATGATGTAAATGAAAATTTAAGAGAAATTGTACTGAACAATAATAATAAATACCATTAAATTCTAAAACAATGATATGTCCGTTATAAATAACAGACACCAAAAATTCTAGTTGTCTAAGAATTGTAATGCTGACAAAATGGCATTGTCCAGAACGCCTTGGAATACTTCACAACAGTTCCAGAAGATAACTATCGGCCAATGAGTACTTTATCTTTCCAATGAACAATCCAAACAATTTTATTTTACCTCTCAAATAATATATAAATGCAAAATAGTCTGTCTCTTGAATGGATGTTAAAACAAGAAGACAAGAAATAAGAATGATCAAATTGTCTTGTCTGATTTATTTATCTGCAGACGAAAAGCTAAAACACCCATACTATCATTAATGCTTACGTGTCAAATCGAAAATTTCCAACACCGTAAAATAACTCACATGATTTAACCCACCCAATGGAACCTATCTGAAGCCTTCTTAGACACCACCTGTCCGACGTGTCTGGTGGGAAAAAGGCCAAATCTTGTCAACATATTTACTAATAATTTTATTATCAGTGACTGTCAAGAAATACATAAATATCTATGTATATAGATTATGCACATTTACGTTTTTTAAAGTCTTAAAATATAACATATGCATATACACCAAATATAGATAATCAATACAATTTACAGCCATGAACACAAATTTCAAAAATGATAGACATAGCTACCACACGTTGACTAGAGTGCATTTACTCCGTGTTTTCTCCAGGAATGATTACATTTTACACGTTCTACTAAAGGCTTGAATTCCATGTATTCCCCAGTAATTAACAAATTCTACCTGTTCTCTAGAGCGCTTGTATTATTTGTATTCCCCACGGTTTAACACATTATACATACTCTCGAGTCTCGAGAACCCTTTCATTCAGCAGGAATTATTAAACTATACATGTTCTAAAAAGTTCACGTATTTCATGAATTCCACAGAAATGATTCAATGTAACGTGTTCTCTAGAATGCAATCATTCCATATGTTCCCCAGGAATAATTAAATTCTACACATTATTTACAGTGCTTGTATTACATGTTTACACAACGATTATTCAAATCTATGTTTTCTTTGGAGCTCTTGTGTTCCTTGCATGCTCCTGGAATTATAAAGTTCAACATGATCTCAATAGTGTTCTATTACTTGACTTCCCCAGCCTTTGGGTGTTGCGTGTACGCGGAGTTTCTCTTTCTTGGGGAAACATTCTTAGGTACAGTTTAGTTCAGACCTTATGCTGTGCCCACATTCAGGACTCATTGGGAGCCTACTGAGATGTTTACTGGATCCAAAGAGGCCGTAAGACAGAAAAAGGTATTGCCTGACTCCTCTTCAACAATTTGACATCTTACATCCGCATCTAGTTATATGACCCATCTGACTCTTTGGCGCTTTAAGTTCCTGTCCTGGGTTCAGGGGCTTCATTTGATGATATCAGCTAGAACCAACGATCATCTCTACGTCAGATGTATAGTATAATCATAGTTACAATAGCGTCAAATGCCAATATATGGTCAACTTCCTCCTTTGGCTGCTTCCTTCATTTTTTTTAAGAATGAGTACTTGTCCCCAGTAAATCTAACTGGACTGGCATAGGCTCTTTTTCAAATTTAATGATATTGCCTTTTGATGTACATGACACTGTATACAAGGATTTTGCCATTTGGTGGATGGTTGTTATTCTAGCGGCTCTTTCATCATAATATTAGAAATATACCCCTGAGAGATTAGGTGGTATAAAAACCCCAACGTTTTGGATAACGAGTCGAAAGGTCCAGCAACTAAGCATCCATGGCTCCCATCGCATAATACATTCAGCAGACTAGCATGCATACTGTTTGCTTGAGTCATTAGTACAACAATGCCATATATCTAGACTAATGGTACCTCATACCATGGCATATCTAGGTCTGCATACGATGTAGACACGCGTTGTATACTGGAAATATGGATGATGTCAACCAGCATTTCACAGGACAACGACGCACTCAAATTTGAATATGTCTAATACGAAATGTCAATCCCTTTACATTTCATGTTATGGTCAATACATTTATAACGGTAGGAAAGATTTTATTCAATTTTGTCAAATTATACATCATGACGAGAACATATATCATGTACCTTAGCCATGCCCCATATATCAAGGTCATGGTCACAGCAAGATAAAATTGAATTCCCTAACTTTAAACCTTGTCCATAGTTTATCATTGGACCGTAAAACATATTTTAATGAAACTTTATGACATCGCGTCAATTATATACCATGTATTGATGATATATCTAGTATGTCAAATTCGTAAGCTACACAAAATGCCTCAGAATTACGGTCATGACAAGGGAAAATGTAATTATCTGACTTGTATCCGTTACAGGAATATAACGTTTTAACCGCGGATAATATCTTAATGTATCGATTATCAGATATATATGTTATACTGATGGTAAATGTAACTCAGGCTTGTATCTTTTTCTGTATAATATATTATATAATGACTAGACAGTGTGTCGCATACAATTGCTTTACTCCTGATGCCAGACCAAATCACAGCAATATAAATTATAAATAATTGACCTCAGTCCGTATACTGGTGGAGCTTTTTACTGAATGCTTATAATATGATAGTGTATTATAAATTCAGTCAGATCGCCTTCCTCAACGTTGTTGTCTTAACAGGTGATCGTGCTAGTCTTTGGCCTGGTTGTTTATGGATGACATTAGTTTTAACCCTTACAGGTATTTTGATGAAACTTAAGCTAGGGCCACATAGTATGTTAGCTCAAAAGTCAACGTCAATTGTACGAAAACACATGAAACCGGGATTCATATGTTGTTTGCATTATATTTATTTTACACTTTTAGCACCTGATTTCTTCTGTTGAAATAATTTTTGTCTGTATATATATGCATAGAGGTTAATAGCATTTTAAGCATATCGGTGCAATCTTGCTATTAATGCCGATTCAAAGTTAAAATTTAAATATGTGCTAATCAAAGATAAGGAAATTATATTAATCTATTACAGATAGAAAATCATTCCTTACAATGATTATATTGTACGTGTTCTCTATACTGTTTGTATTATTTGTATTCACCAAATACTTATAAACTCTCCTTGGCCTCTAAAGTGATTGTACTTCATGTATTCACAAGGACTGATTAAACTATACATGTTCTCTAGAATGCTTGTTACTCCTGTATTCCTTGGATTCCGATTTTGCATGTTATTTAAATTGCATATATTCCTTTTATGTCAAAGGAATTGTTCAGTTCTACATGTTCTCTAAAGTGCACTCATTTCATGGATTCCTCTGGAACGATTAAAGCCTGTATGTTATCTAGAGAATCTTTTTTCCATATGTTCCCAAGGATTGATTCAATTCTACGTTTTCTTTAGGGAGATTGTAATCCATCCGTTTATTCCCTTCGCATATGAATTTCTATATATTCTCTGAAGAGCTTATATTCACCCGAAATGATTTAATTCGACACCTTCTCGTGAATGCTGAAAGGCTAAAACGAAAATATCGTCACAATTACTTAAGTGACAATCCGAAAAGTTCCAACAGCATAAAATAACTCACATGCATTAACCCGTCAAATGGGAAGTTACTTAATTCTTTTTAGATAACACATAAAAAAAATGGTCCAATGGGGAAATTACCGAATCTTGTCAAATATTCACTAATGTATTCTTAATAATGACCAACACATACGTATGCATCTATGTATAGGTCCTATGCAATTGTACCTTCTGTAACATCTTAAAATAGACATTATGCACGTACAACAAAGCCAACTTTAGATAATCAGTACAATTTACAACCATTAATGCAAATTATGAACATGATACATATACATAACACATGTTTACTTGAGCGCATTCATTCCATGTTTTCTCCTGTAATGATTAATTCCATGTTCTCGTAAATGCTTGTATTCCATGTATTACCCAGGAATGATCACATTATAGTTGTTCTCTTGAGCGCTTGTATTCTTTTTATTCCCCATCATCTATCAAATTATTCGTACTCAAAAGAGTGCTTGCATTTAGCAGGAATGGTTCAATTATATATGTTCTGCCAAGTGCTTATATTATATATATTTCCCAGGAATGATCAAATGCTACCTCGTCTCTAGAATGATTTTATTCCTTTTATTTCCATGAACTAACAAATAATAAGAACTCTAAAGGGTGCTAGTATTCAGCAGGAATGATTAAATTATATACGTTCTACTAAGTGCTTTTATTCCATGTATTTCCCATAAATTATTCAATTATACATGTTCTCTATATTACCTGTATTTCACGGATACCACGAGAATGGTTCAATTCAATATGTTCTATAAAGTACTTCAATTCCATATGTCCCCACCCCCATCCCCCGGAATGATTACATTCTACATCATTAATGAGATTGTATTCCGAGTATTCCCTTCGCATATTATCTTCTACATATTATCTATTCACCAGATATGATTCAATTCTACATCTTCTTTTGAATGCTGAAAAGCTAAAACACGAATATCTTCACCATTGCTTAAATGACAAACGGAACATTCCCAACATCAAATAACTAAAATACGTTAACCCATTAAATGGGAACTAACTTAATTATTTTAAGATAACATATCAAAACTGGTCCAACGGGGAAATGACCGAATCTTGTCAAAATAGTTACTAATAATTGTATTCTTAATAACTATCAACACATACGTACACATCTATGTATAGATCCTATGCAACTGTACTTCCCATTAACATCTTAGAATAGGCCATATGCAATAAATCAAGCTATAGATAATCACTGAAAATTACAGCCCAGAATACAAAAATTATAAGCCTGATGAATATACATAACACATGTTGACTAGAGCGCTTTCATTCCATGTTATCTCCATGAATGTTCTCGTAAATGCTTGTATTCCATGTATTCCACAGGAATGGTCAAATTCTGATCGTTCTCTAGAGTGCATTTATTCCCCATTATCTATCAAATTATACATACCCTAAAGAGTGCTTGCATTCAGCAGGAATGATTATATTATATATGTTCTACTAAGAGCTTGTATTATATATATTTCCCAGGAATGATCAAATTCTACTTTGTCTCCAGAGTGTTTTTAGTCTTTTATTCCCATGAACTGAAAAAGTATACGTACCCTAAAGAGTCCTTGTATTCAGCAGGAAGGATTAAATTATATATGTTCTACTACGTTCTTTCATTCCATATATTTCCCAGGAATGATTTAATTCTGCATGTTCTCTAAACTGCCTGTATTTCATGACTACCCCGAGAATGATTCAATACAATATGTTATATAAAGTGCTTTAATTCCATATGCTCCCCAGGAATAATTCAGTTCTTCATATTATCTAGAGTGCTTGTATTCCATGTATATACAACAATGATTAAATTCTGCATATTTTCTAGAGTGCTTGTATTTTATGTATTTACCTGGAATGATACAATTTTATATGTTCTACCAAGTACTTGTATTCCTTGTGTTGCTGAGGTATGATTAGATTCTGAATGTTCACTACAGTGTTTTATTCCCTGTATTCCCCATGAATGATTGAATTTTACGTGTTCTCTAGAGTGCTTGTATTCTTTGCATTATTTCCTACGAATCAAAATGTTATATGTGTTCTCTGGAACGCTTGTATTCCATACATTATCCAGGAATAATTGAATTATACATGTTCTCTAAAGTGCTCTTATTCCTTGTATTATTTCTTACTAATGAGTATAATTATACACGTTCTCTGGAATACTTGTATTCAATATATTATCCAGGAATGATTCAATTCTACGTGCAGTCTAGAGTTAATGTGTATCATGTATTCTCATGGCAAAATTGAATTCAGCAAGGTTTCCTATGTGCTTATATTAGTTTTATTCCCCTGGAATGATTACATTCCACGTGTTCAGTAGAGTGACCTTTATATATTTGTTTCAGTAATCATGTACAAGTGTGAGATGGCATTCTCATGTGTTGGATGCCTGACTCTCAAGAATCAGTACAAATGTGGATGGTGTGAGAAATACTGTGCCATCGAGAGCCGATGTTCCTCCGCGTGGCTTTCCACAGCTGAGACCTGCCCCAATCCTGAGATCATAAATGTAAGATCATTGACATTATAATCATGTTATTGGAGTCTATAATGGAAAGACCAATATACAATGAATGATATGATGTGTAATCGACAGATAAACATGCAATGAGTGAGGTAATGTATAATCGAAAGGCCAGTATACAATGAATGATGTGGTGTGTAATCGACAGGTAAGTATGCAATGTGTGAGGTAATGTATAATGAACGTGCCATTATATGATGCATCGCTTCTTTTCTTTCAGTCATTCTAAATCTAAATATTCACATCAAAGAGGTTAGCAGAAAACAGTTTAAATCCCTTCTTGTTTGAGTATGTTCGGCTTGTTAAAGAGTTTCAAAAAGAACCATTTTCGTCCTTAACATTGTACCATTCAATCTCCACAATTAGAGTAATCACATCCTGGACATAAAAGATTTAACCAAAAGGTAAAGATAATAACAGAAAATAATTTAAGTGCTCAATATTCCAAATAAATTGGAGAAAATATAAGATATGTCCCTGTAAAATTGGAGAAAAAAAACAGGTGTTGGCATTACGCTTGTGGTCGCGTTAGCCGATGCAAAGTTGGAGAAAAATAAAGGTGTTAGCATTGTAGCATATGGTTATAAGTTTGCTGATATAAAATTAGAGGAACTACAAGAATTAACTTCAATTTCTGTAGTCACATTTTTGCCAAAGTGAAAGTTATCTACAAACACAAGCTAGTGTAGCAAAGCATCACCAGAGCAGTAATATCTCATAACAATTGCTTTAAAATAAGAACTTTTCTTTAAAGAAACACAATTCTTGTCGAGCATAATATGTATAAGTAACTTTATGCAGAACAAGGCATATATCAAAGAAAACCAATAATGTTTCAGATCAAACCCACCTCAGGGCCAATGAATGGAGGTACCTATCTCACTATCAAAGGAATTAACCTTGGAAAAAGTGTTGAGGACATCAATATTATTGTCTATATTGAAAATCGTATCCAGGTCCAGTGCACTCCTGTGAAAGATCTGTACATTGCCTCTGAGCAGTAAGTATCGTTAAAAAAGATCAAGTTCATTTTAAGGGTCAATAACATGCTGAACAGTAGTACATCATGGATAAAATTCAATGACACTGACAAATGTTTGATCTATCTTCACTACAGATAAAAAACAATTGAGAATACAAATTGCTTATATATGTTGCTACCTATGTCCAAAATATATTTCAAGATCTGAACATAATTTGTAGTCAGAACCTATCCCCGTTGATCCTATTACTGATATTTCCAGTATGTTACTACTTTATGGTCTTGAACTTAGTCACATACAAGAAAGAAAACCAACAAGTTTGTAAACTTCAACAAGTTATTCGTTTTCCATAGAATGCAAAGTGAAACGCTAGAATGAACTTACATAACTGCGATATGAATCACAAACAGTCCTATACGTTTCATCACAGGTCCAAATATGTAGAGCTTCAATTGAATTTCATTCGTAATCCAAATAAATTCCAATATTGAATATATTGATGTCCCTGTATTCATGAATAGGCTAATGTGCAAATAGCATGGGATGTGGCGATGTTGCACGTCTGTTGGTGTATAACAAAAATACAGTCCAAATTGTCCTTCGCTGAATTTACTGTAATTCCGAATTATTAATTTAGTTGAAGAAGTATTTTGTAATTCACATGAAAAATTATTTTAAAAAACAACAACATAATAGATCCATGATATAGGTCAGTCTCCTTTCTAATGCATTCCAACTTCTGAACACGTTTAGTAATTTTCAATTGCAGAAACAAATGGCCTAAACTATAATTGAAATAAGCATGTTTAAGTCGGAGTATAGTGATCGAAATAGTTAATATATAATTATATGAGAGTATTCGCTATGTACTACATTGTTTACAAACTTAAGGCAGGTCGTTAACTTGATTCTGGACAAAGGTTAATTTATATATATACACCAATACAAATAAAATATACATAAATTGTAATCTAAGAAACAGAGACGACAAGATATTTACCTCAGTGTATATGTCCTTCTAAAGGTGTTGCTATGACCGCAGTGAACATTAAACGGAGAGTCCCATTTACGTTTATTGGTATTTATGCTATATTTTTGTATCGGCCCTAAAAACATACCACCTTAATTTTACCGTAGCCACATCAAACCTATATCTTAACCACCTCTGCCTTATGACTTAGCCACCTTTTGCTCCGTAACTTAATACACTTGGACCCATACTTTAAAAATTTCAGCCCAATAACTTAAGCACTTGAGACCTTTACCTTCACTATGTCAACCCTTTCACCATTTATTGATGTACGTGAGAACATTTAATAACTAAAGTTTTAATTGTAAGATATTTCTTTAAGTGTTGTACATTTCAGGATTGTGTGTGTCACTGGAGAAGGTTCCATCATTGGTATTGGCAAAATAGTTGTCACAATCGACAACCAGTATAATGCCACGGCCGATAATATTACATTTTCCTATGTGGTAAGTTTTATACGCAATTCCATATTACTATATAAATCAGACCTCTTATTATTAATAAAACTTGGAAATTGTCTGGAATGGGAGGAAGGTTTCATAGGATACTTTACAATTGGGGATTTTGCCTTTAGATGTAATATGGGCATGGATATTTTTAAATTTCTTCTTCAGATACGTTTCCTAATCATCGTACCTCAGGAGAACTGCGACTAACTCGCAATTGCTTTATGTACGTACAAGTATATAAAACGTATAAAAACTCCTAATATAGGTGTGATGCCTTTACTTACGGTTACATATTGCTGAGTTTCCATACCAAGGTCTACTCATAATTATTAATCCAACTTCAGTAATTTTACTTGTACAGGCGCTCTGTGGGCATTGTTCCTGCAAGTAATGTTGGATATTATCGCACCTACTTTGCATCTATAATGGTGCCTCTGTTCCTCTTAAGAGAAGCATACTGTGTGTAATATATAATTTTGTGTACATTTGCATAATTCATCCGCTCTAGTCGGACAATGACAGGTAACATTTAACATGGTTTGCTCCGTAGGGTCTCGTGTATGCCTGTTTCTATAGCCGATACTTGAATCATAATTATCTGCATAAGCATTCCATCATATTTCAAGACAACTTAGTCATTCGTACGATTGGCCTATGCGACATCACATAACAGGTTTGGGCGCGATGTTTATATGTGTGCAGGTCTTTATGCCCTTCAGGAACTTCTTACATAATTTTCGCTTGCTTAGCCTTGGAACGCCAAGCTTCAATTAGTATACGGTACATACCGTTCATACCTTCTCTACAGAAATTATTCACATTATTCAGGTAACCATTATATGTTATAGATATGTTCCCACATTGCATTACTTGTGCAGGCCCACATATGTATAATACACCTTACAGGTGGTACTAACATTATAGTTTACCATTATGCTTCATTGACTTTCTGTTATCAATTTATGCGTCAACTGTTTAAGATTTATCTCTGCACGGACATTGCGTTCCACAAGGCAAGTGCCGGGCTTCAGTTTTATACGTTTTTGTCAATTTGTCTTAGCGATTAAAACTAAGGGCGTGACGTACAACACGCAGCTCAGAACAAATATGTCCTCTGTATGTATACCGGCCTTTCTTCAATATGACATTTCTGGTGGACAATGGAAGTAAATCAACTTACCTTTCAGCTACGAAGCGCAGTACACTGACACACACTGAATGTGCGTCAGCACCCAGGTTACCGTCAAAATGCTCAGCCTGTTTTACTACTCTCACGACCTTGCATCCTCGGGGTTGGACTTGATTCCTACCGGGTAACAGCGAAGGACGGAGCAGACGAATAGCCAAGTTCCCTTTATCTCAACAGATATACTAAGGTTTCGATGTTGGATTTTCGTTTGTGTGGCTTTTTCCCAACAAACGGTTCATGGTTTATCTTCCCACTTCTACTAACACAGGGCATGCACACGACTCGGTCTCAAGAATGGCCCGAGTCCAATGAAGTAATCGCAGCCACAAATTTAGAATCGGTGGAAAGCGACTTAGTGATATCTGCCTATACTTTCCTGAAGGACCACCATAAGACCTAGCAAAGAGTTCAGCCATTATCCTCTAACCTAAATATCTTCAGTCATGTGCTCAAGAGATTAGGCAGTCGACGTTCTATCGGTAATGCAGAAACGGTCAAGATCCATAAGCCTACCTTCCAAAAGTGATACAGAAATCAAGATAATCAATGTGTCGTCTTATCCTCAGTGCACCACTCGGATGGGTAAAAAAAGTAGATCAACGACATCAATAATCTCACAACGTTAACTCCACGGAGAATTCGGATTTTCCCTCTTCAACAAATACAACCACGACGGCAGTTGTTTTATTCCTACTCAGAGCTACGGAACCTGCAATCTGGATCGTATGAAATAGGCCTTCAGAAATGCACACACTTCTCGGAACCAGTCGTAGATAAAATTGCTCAAGCAAGACGGTCCTCTATCTATCCAGGCATTTCTACTGCAAATAGCTAACCTCCTCTGGTCCTTCGTAGAGAGAAAGTTCGCACAGACTACGGTTTAAAGGTTACAGCTAGCGCGATCGATGACATCTTTCGTCATGACAGAAGAGATGATATCGGACAAAACAAGGACTTATACGACCAATTCTCCAACTTTGAGTATTCAACACCATAAACGTTAGCCCAATGTGGAACAAGTCTTGTGTATTAAATGGCTGACCAAGACATATTTGAACCAATTGGAAAGGCATCTTTGGCGTACCTGTTATACCAGACCAGTTTCATCATGGCGTAAGTGATAACAGACATAATTAGCGAAATACACGCCCAATCAACAGACACGAACTTCATGCAGTTCCGACAAGACGGGTCAGTCTTACAGCAATAGAGGTGGTGAACAGATGGATATGGCGGAAGAGCGGCTATTTTCCTTGTGAAACAAAATACACTTGGCTTCTTTTGTGTGACCGGCCCTTGTAACAAAACCCTAATTCTCAATTATGATGCCTCTAAGAAATTGTGTTGTTTCAATGAAGTACTATTTTATTTAACGCACATTACCCAATCCGAGCATAAAAACATTGATTTAGTGAGAGGGTAAACAGAGGTCAGACTGGGTGAATATGAGCACAATACTGTTGTGGCAATATTTTTCCATGTATGTACGACAATTTACCGTGGACAGAGGTGATATTAGTCTCGGCCACAAGCGCAAAAAATGTTGCTCTGACATGTCTTGAATGTAACATAGATCGAAGCACTTCACTACACCCTCGCTAGAGTCTCCGACGCCGGATCCAACTTGGTGGCAGTTGGGTATCTTCAGGAATTACCTGTAATTGTTCACGGACAAATCCGTCTTGAGGAGCTGTTGAATCTTGTATGTAGATTGTAGGCTGCACTGTATATTTCACCAGGTTGAAAATTGTATGTTTGGTTACACTCCAGATGGGATCAGTTGCTCTTGCTGCACTACCCTCAAGTTCATCAGGTCGATATAAAGATCTGACTGTCACATTACTGACCAGCACTTGTTTGTACGCAATTGCCTCGAGCGACTTCCAAGTTTAACGCGGTCACCATGTGAGGTAGTCTTGCAACCCATTCAGGAGATATGTCGTTGCTCAGAAATTCCGGCGTGTAATGATGTCAAAATAGTCGCTGTGCAAGTTTTTGATTAAATAGCTCAAAGATTTCCTGATCACGATGTAGAGCGGTGTGTCCACGTCTGATTTTAACCTTATGTTATTCCAATTGCAATGTTACCTAAATGAGGATAAGCCTTTAGCAACTGTGGCCGTTGCAGGCCGCCACGTTGATAAATTCATTGAAATGCTGCTACGACTTCAGTTGCTGTTTTAGTCGATAGCGGCTATGCTTGATTGTATCTACTTGCAACGGCTATGACAGTCAAGACTTATTTGTATGCGCGCCGTTTGCGTGATGTGCCAATGACGTCGTGTAGCAAAAACAAAATATCTACCTAATGAACTGTTTTGGCTTGCTGACATCAAACTGTCCATGCTGAATTGTTTTGGTAGGTACATTTGCAATATTGCCTGATGTGGCAACCAGTCTGCCGCAGCAGCACGTGTCACACCTGCTGTATCGCTCAGTTTTCTGATTGCTGATTTATCTCTCTAGTAACCTATTGAGCTATAACAAATCGACTTCATTATGTAGTTTTTGGAAAATGAATTGCCTTGAACCTATTCCTAGTTTGCCACTCATCGCCAGTCTTATCACCCAGCTGGCGAGTGATTATCCCATGTTTATATTCTTTATCGACTTCAACGTGTGAATTAACTTGGCGTCCTCGATATATCATTGTTGCAGATTAATCGCAGTTACCGGAAGTTTGCCTGGTTTAGGTTGATCTTTTTCGTCAAGTCTAAATTCAGTTGTTTTTAACCTGATAATGAGGTTGCTCGAATGGTACAAACTTTATTTAGTGGCACCATCCGCAGATGACCAACGATGCTATAATCTTCTTAAGGAATTTAATGAAAATTCAGCGGCTGAATATGATGTTATTGATTTTATCATTGACATAGATGATGCGCCTTCCGTCGAGGATCTTAAAGAGGATATACATATTCTAGCAGTTTGCGATGATGTCAGAATTGACAAACAAACAAATTCGGCCAGAATATTTTCACGAGGCACGCATAGAAAAAACACAGATCTCATTTTTATTACACAGAGGTACACTCAAATGCCCCAAAGTCATCAGAGATAACTGCAACGTTTTGGTTATTTTTAACGGTTTTGACTCAACTACACTGTTAAATATTCATCTGACATGGTGTTCCAGCGACATGGACATAAATACGTTCAAAACCTTCTTTGTATATGCTCAGAGAACCCCATATGGATTCGTCACAATAAATATACGCTATCCAGCAACACGCTATCGAATTGGTCTTGATAAAATCTTTTATTGTAGAAATAAATTTGTTGTATAATGAACCAGGAAAATGTGAATGAAAGTATCAACTTAATATTGTAAAAATTACCGATGATTTTGAGATGATAAAGCAGCGACGTAAATAGGGCAGATATACACTAGCAGCAGAGTATAGATTTATTCAATTACCTCATCGCAAAATGGAATTGTCGTTGGCGGATTGACACAAACAACACGAGAGATCTAAATTTGATCCACTGGCAAGCGCCATTCCGAAAATAGCATCAGTGTTGCCTCGACAATATGAAATTCGAGCATATGTAAGTGCGCGTGCGAGACAGCTAAAACACCTTGTGTTGGAATCCGTTAGGATTGCCGAACCTGAACCCGCTACGGTGGAATAGCACCGGTACCCAAAGAAAGCTATAAAAACCTGATATGTTATATATTGTGTCGTCCATGTTTTCTATTATCGATGGAATGTGATATTGTGCCGTTACGGTCTGTCACGTACATATAAATTAACAATTAATTCTTCACCGCACGTGTCCAATAAATTAACGTCAATGTTGGTTAGACGAAAACTTTTTCGTGGCAGCTATGGTTTACAGCATTGTAAATAAACAGTTGGCATCGACAATATCAAATCACCTGGCGGGACATCTGGAGAAAAGTTGTAAAGACCATAACCCTGCTGGGCACAGACTAGATTTACAGAAATCACCGACGTGATATTGACAATGCCCAGTGATACATGACAACCACCACCTGCTGGATCGTTGTTACATTGGAGAATATCTGGAGGGCCTCTTATTTTCCCCCATTCGAGATCAATCTTTGGAAAATATTCATCAGGCATATTATTGAGATACCGCTGAAATTTATCGATATCCAACCCGATTAGTTAGAACGTAATCAATTAGTATTCAGTGATCTTAAAATGATCACGAAATTCTACTGCCCTTCTTACTATCCTAACATCATCCCGGTGAATTACTCTTTCTGCCAGAGATTTCTGAAAGAATTCAACATCAGATTTTCATCAGGTTAAGATGTTTTACAATCACCATGAATCTGAGTTTAATATCATCATTCGGAAAATCAAGTATATACTGCTCAAGCAGCTTTCTCAGATCATCTTGTGTATTTGTATGCCCATGAGGTATTTTATAAATAAGTGTTTCATTAGGAACCTCCCCGTGTGTGCGTTTCCTCTAGTTTTTGTCGTCACAATCTGTTATCCCAGAGTGTCCAATTTTTTTCTGGTAGGACCTATGTCCGCAGCTCAATAAGTCACCCTTTCAGCTCGATCGATAGCTTCTTAAGACGAGGCCTTACGACTTCCGCTCGATTTGCGGGGGAAGCTGTTTCCCGATTTGAATGCGCTCCTCGATGGAGTCCCCTCCAGTCATATTACCTGGAAGGTGTCTCACATGCAATAGGGTGCCGGAGATGGTTTATCCAGGGTAAGCGGATATACATCTCTCCATTTCATACATATTCTCCTAAGGTATTATGACTGGGTAACCTTTGTGAAGAAAAAATAAATTTTACTAGTACAATATGGGTCTTCGAGAATACTTACCCAATTATAATATACCTACACCTTTCCAGCCTTTCGGCAGTTCCATCTATTCCGCTCCAGTAGTAACTGATGTTTCTTAAGATTTGCCGCCAATTATTATATATTAGAGGAGATAACCCTACCCGACAACCGCATAGGTCGACAGACATCCCTTTAACTTAAATAGTATCTTTGAGGGCTGGATTTGCGAGGTAGTAGTAGTTGTCCTAAGGTATTATGGTTGGATATGTAGTCTCGAAGAAACAGTTTTGAAATGCTTTCAACTCCTCATTATATTCTGTCTGTGCAAATGCTTGATCTCAGTTGTTCTGCAGGCTGATAGTATAATGTGCAAAACTTATGATTAACGTAGCTATTATCTTTATCAGAATCTAGGGACATTGTCCTCAAGAAAATGACTCCAAGAACATAATTGTGATATTTAGAAAAGTTATGCTTACTTCAGTCAAGAAGGACATATGTACTGGGTCATCTAGTTCACAAATTAATTGAAGTTCATATGCATAAACATTTATATCTGTAAAAAATGAAGTAGTTGTCTGATCCTTGTATGAAGGAAAAAATAACTACCATGCATTACAACCTACATAAAACATGTACAGATGATGACAAACGTGTTCAAATTGCTACAGATATAAAATATGTCACCTTGTCGTGAGATGCCAAAAGTGTGATTGTTTTATGTGAAAATCTTTTCATCCTGTACCTACAATACAGATACACGAAGATTGTTACATGCTACGTATTGTAAAGTCATTATTTATAAATCACTTCTAGAGCTTGACCTCATAACAAAAGGAAAACAAAAAAACATGAAACTTCTTTCTAAAATGTTGGGTCGTGATTGTCCTGTGAAATAAAATGTAAGAAAAAAATTGAAATTTTGTAATATTTGTATTTGAAAATCATATTTTTAGTCATTTATACAAACTCAGTCTACATACTGGAAGTCATGACAATATGTAACATCGTTACCGCGCAAAATACATACTTGATGGCATAACCTATCGGTAATGTATTTTTTAATTTGTATTGTTTTACCTTTGTCTATAGTTGTGGGTAGGGGTTGGGCCGACCTGACTAATATTGTTTTGTAAGCAGCATATTACATAGCTATCTTTTGTCTTTGACTGTAGATTGGATATTAAGATTGCTATGTTTTGCAGGTAAACAAATTTATCTTAATCTGTGTTCAGGACATTGGTATTCGCTGCAAAAAAACTAGTGTACCATATGTTTTGCATGTTCTTTACTAAATCGTCAATAAGAGATCTGACCTTGATTACATCTAAGAATGATTTTAAAATGAATTTGATATGAAAATGACCTCATCCCTTTGTCATTATTGTGTCTTCGTTGTTTATATAAGAGATAAGTAAAGATAAATTATTAATTCCTATCTTAACATTTAATTAGTGGAATCATTCTTTTAGCTGTATTCAGTTCTTAATGTGAGATGACTTGTTTATTTAAATTATTAACTGCAATTACACGGTCTTATGTAAAATTTGTGAATCATTCACTCTTTTGGAATTATGGTGGCTTCATTCAACGGCAATTTGCATTATATCATCATGATATATCAATACTGCTAGAACATCAACCCTATTCTAGGTCATTGATACATCTGAGCATACAAAATCGGAATTTATTCGGAATACCACTAAAATTATTTCGGAATATGATATACCTTTGGATTTTGATAGAACTATTAATGTAAGTCCGTTTTAAATTATTTTCGTTGGAAACTAAATTTTATGTTGAATTGCACAAAACTTGTTAGTTTTCAGTCTTTTCTGTTAGCTTAAGAGCATAAATTTATAACATAATCATAATTTAGAAAAAGAATCTTTTGGATATTGTCATCCTCTTAATGAAACTCTCTCCATTGTTTCCATGCTGTTATGCGTATCAAAATCTAGGATGTCACTGAGTTTGCTACATACTGAAGAACTATTGCTCATATAAAAATAATAGCTAGTTACACAGAAGTGTTTATTTAAGGAGGAAAATATCTAGAGTTGTGCAGATGAACTGGTATTTGGTTCAATGAGGGATGGGATTTGTGAGCTTGAAGAGTTATCTACCCCTTTTTAATAGCTCGTTACAGTGTGTGTATGCGTGTGTATATAAAGCTAATATAAGCTACATATGTGCCATGCTGAATACTGCATATGCAAAGAATAATCTGTCAAGTGCATATCATATATTTATTTCCTTTATTGCGTCATGGATTTCCTATATTTACTACTTCCATAACCTAATAGTACAAGTCACAACCAGCGCATTTATATAATTAACAAAATTCCTTGGGTTTTGGGGGTTATTTGGGCAAATTAAGGACAAAATATGTGTTATAAATATATAAATTTAACAATGACAACAAGCTTCACAAAAATTGCACAGATTTCAAACTTCTTAATAGATCGAACTAAAAGACACAAAAGATTTAGCTCAGATATTGGCAGTTAACCGTTCTTTAATATGACTGGTTATTGTGAAATCACATTTTTGGTATAGAAATCAGACAAAGTGGGGATGCCATACCTAATACATGGATATCAGGCCATTGGCTTTAATATCGACTAGGAATTTTGATTTTAATTTGATTGGTATGACGTAATTTTGATATAATGATGAGTTGTTCCCATGGTATCCGAAGAATATAAAGATGGATTGCGATGGACAAACATATACAGGGAGAAACAAACAATTTAAAAACATAAATCTATATATTTTCTTAAGACACTCGTGAAAGTTGCACGATTTCAACGCTCCAAAATTGTTGTTTGTTTTCAGCTTTTAACAATGTGTCAGTTATAAATGCAGAAGATTACTTTAATGAATTTTCTAATAAAAATTTAATTGGCACTTGTCAGTATTGATAACCTTGACATGGTCATCCATTTGTTTCACGTGGTGCTTCATGTTGATACGGTGTTATGTGTGTTTGTGTCACTACTTTTCATATTGTATTATTGGAGATTATGGTTTATTTTAAAGTTATGTTGATAATGAAGGGTAAATGTAATAGAAAGAAATGGACCTGATATTTAATATTTATTTCCAAAACTTTCCAATGGAGCATAATGTGTTGTATGCATATATTATTGCTCTGTTACGCAGAGGTTTAGAAATGTAGCTCATTAGGCTATGGACCAGAAGACTTTATGAGATGTTATGTTGTAAATTGTTTGAGTCCGTCCGTTACCACGAATTTGATATCAATTTTTAACATTGTTCCTCCGAAACTGCTTTAATGGTCACCATGAAACATTATGTAAACATTCGTTCCATGGTCTGTTTGCCCCTAAATGAAAATAATAGAGCCGAGAATTTGAACATGGCCTTCACGTTGTCCGTCTTTAACATCTTGTTATTGTCCTTCTGAATGGATGTTCAGATCAATATGGGGATTTCACTAAGAGGCGTATTTTGCCTGCTTAATCCTAAACGAATATGGGGCCAATTTGATTTCCAATAAGACTGCCACAGTGGTTATCTGTAACGCTTGTTGCAACTCGCAGTTTTTCCTATACAGTTTGTCATATTATCATTGTGCTTTCACCAAGAATCATTTGTGTATGTCTAGTTGTTACTAAATATAAATAATGTCAGTCTAATCTTGAACAGGATCACCGTGATATCCATCTTCAAAATCTTGTTATCATTTCTCCTCCAAAATGAAAAGTCTTATCAATATAAGGTCTCCATCAGAAGACCTATATGATGATATGTTGGTTCTAGATGAAATTGGCGCCAAGTTGCCATCCAATAACTCCATCATAGCAACTTATTTGAAAATACTATCCTCGCTGATGAATAGCAAAGATGGTTTCAACACACCGCAGTTAAACGAAAACAAAAGAATGGTTTTGTCTTGAACGTTGTGGAAATACATTCTTTTCAGCCAGTAGAGGATCAGGGATTCATATTTATTCTGTAGGACTGGCATCTCAGGAGATCACCGTCTTATATAATTTGCATGACAGTTTTTGAATGAAAAAGTCACTAGATATTATTTTCCTAATTCAGTAATATATTTTCCTTATACTTCTCATGACACATTATTTATATTATGACATATTCGCCTTGCAAGTCAATGTTTGTCATAGAAACTTTGTCAGTTAGTTTTAAATTTATTTATATACTCTAAACACATTGATAGATTTTCTTCATACTTGAAATGAATGATTAGAAAGCCTCAAACACTTGATGTCACTCTTACGCCTTTTTAACAATACTTAGATCATGAGCTCCAAATAAGGGCCCTGGCAACCCTGGTTTGGTTTGTGTCAAATTTGAACCTTTCCAGACAGAAATCATTGAAAATAACATTCCTTGTTTTGACATTCCGTTATCAATCTAGACCGTTTCGCTTATAATACATTTGACATGCCTACATCAATCTACTAAAATTCTTATTTCAGAATCCTGTCCTTGATACGATCAGCCCCTCCCGAGGTCCTAAGTCAGGAGGGACTCTTTTGACCCTCAATGGGATTTATCTGAATGCAGGAACCAATAGAAGAATCTGGATTGGGAATCACAGTTGTGAACTCAAAAGGTAAAATGCACAACCCTAACCCCACCCACACTCATCTCTCTTTTGTCACCTCCAGCTTTCACCCCTAGCCCCTAGTCATACTTCGACTGGAATGATTTTGCCTTTATTAGTTATGTTTGTTCAAATTTAGGTTAGGTGCTTTACAGAACAGAAAACTCATATAGGTTATCGAGTGCCAAGGCAATTGGTGTAAAGTACATAGCCCAAGGACACAGCATGGTAGCTGATCTAGGATGATCCGATGGTAGAATTCTAACTTGTACCCTTTCCGTTGTGAGTCCAGTATGCTAACTGCTGCGCCAACACAATCAACATTTGTAAGCTGTAATTACATTTACTTAAGCGCAAGTGTGGAGAGATCATATTTGATTATGATAACAGCCATTGGTGGTTTTCTCATGATGCCTATTCTATCTACACTTATGCTTCACCTTCTTACATAGCCGAGACAGATCCACTTATATAAAGTGTGTATGTGCTGAAAGAAACGTCAAACTCGACCAACCAGCAGGTTGGGTACAAGCTTCAAAACCCATGACTTGCTGCACAACTTTGTTTTGAAACTGTATTGGTTATAAACCCAAAGATTACCGTGAACCTTTACAAACACATTCACGCCATTGTGTAGTTGGTTGGACCTAAACATCGTGAAACTCTGATATTTATTATGAGCCGCCAAAACAGATCAATTGAAATGTGTGTTATTGTAACCTCTACTAAATAGATGGCCATATATGTATCAGCATAAGATTATTACTAAAAGATGTATTTTTATGTGTATTTGTTCCTAAATAAAAATGGTGCTAATCTGACATCCAACCTGGCCACAAAAGCCATCATGAAATATTATGTTATCGCTACTTCTCTGAACAATGTCATAATAACATGTTTTTTTCGTCTTCACAAGACGATTTCTTATAATGTCCAATTCGTCGTGAATCAAAAGTTCTGTACGGTGTTTTTAATGAAAGACTTGTTGTTTTTTTTTTTTTGTTTAGCTGGGAGTAAATGAAAATGGCACCGATTTTACCCTCATTATCGCCACCGCCATCTTGAAAACCTTATTATCACTCTTCTCCTAGATGACTGGTCATATGAAAGTATGTTTTCACCAGAAATTTTTTTAATGATAGCTAGTGGATGTTAAATATTGTTGTACGAATTAACACCATTTCTCAACACCGGATAGACTATACATGGTGACCGGTACACAGGCAAATTGACCCTCAATATTGCCATCACGGTACCATTGTGAGAACATTATTATATCGTTTCCTACAATATTGATGGTATACCAACTTCGGGATTTGACCAACTGACATGTTATCATATCTAGTTGTTTCTAAATAAACTAGTGCCATTCAGTCATTAAATATGGATGTCATGATGGGAGTCTTAGAAATGTTGTTTTTCTATTCCCCTAAATTAAGTGTCTTATTTAAATCCCGTTCTCATTAAAATATCTATAATGTAATTACTTGTTCCTAAATGAAAATAATGCAAATCTGACATCCAGTATGTTCAACAGATCAGCTAATGTATTACTGTTGCTGACGAATATCAGCTAGCGTTTCGACACTGTGCAGCTGAAAGGCAGAAATGGTCTTGCCTTGAATTCATCGAAATTATTTTCCCCCAGTAGAGCAATAATCCCTTCAAGATACCCTTGTTCTTTTTAATTGGTTATCTTTACATATAGCGGAATTTCGACTAATATTGTCCAACATATGGTCTGAAGCACCTTCAGCATTAGCTTTTTAAAAATTTAAAAAATGACCTTCTATATAAAAAAACTCTAATTATTTCTTCTTTATGCCTCTCTTTCCTGCTAGTGTTTACCTGAAGAAATTTTTCTGTCAGCCTTGACTGTGTTTTAACTATCTGTGCATGAATTCATTTCAGTTTCAATAGCGCAATGCTCACATGTGTCACCAGCAAATCATCTGACACGATGGTGAAGAAACTCAACGTGCAGTTTGACAAGCAGATGGTTACAAGCGGCTTAACTTACAAGTATACCCGCAACCCTACCATTATTAACATTAAACCAAAAGTAGCTATTGTCAGGTAATTGACATCAACCTTTTTGTCCATTTTCCCTTTTTTCTATTGCTCTCTTGCTGTCATGAGCATCTTTAGAAAAGTCTTATATTTAATGCCCAATGCAATCTCTTCATCATATAACACTGTAATGGGAGAACCAAAACATAACTACCAGGCATCAGGATAGTAGTAGTTGTATGTGGACAATGATAATTAACATTAGCCCATAAGTATATAGTCTTGGTCGCAATTAGGGACAAGTGGAAATACTATGTTAAAATTGTTCATAGGTGTACAAGGGAATATATTTTGTTAAAATTGTCATCTTCTGGTGTTTATACATGTTTGCACGAGGGTGAGTGAGTGGTTATGGTTGCATTTACCAACATAAACATAAACTTTTGCCGACGAACACACATTTTGTAATGGAATAAGATTTGAAAGCTATTGATGGGTAACGGCAAAGACGAAAACAATACATACTTAAACATACATGAACGCAAATTGTGTGACACTTATTAGAATGTATCCGTTCTAGAGACGAGAGTTGCCCTGTAAGGGGCCATTTTGATCTAGATTGATATGTATGTGAGAGATAGTGTAAATACAATATGTCTTTAACCAATAAGCAGGAACGTGTAGCCATTGTGTTTTTACAATTAACATTTTTTAATAATAAGAGGCTTCTCTAACTCAAAACCCAAGAGTTTGGGTATGGTTAGACATGGGTTAGTTTAACTTAACCTTACCGTAACCCTCTCCCCAGCCAAAGACTAATACGATTTTAAACATGAACATATTTGCAAGCTAACAATGTTGGGGAGTCACAGTTGACTTCCAATTATCTAAGGCACTGTCATTTTGCTATTGATAACAATATGTTTCCGATGTTAGAAAATACTTATCCATAATATTCGCAAAACCATCTTTTTTTACTTAGTCATTGCTTCTAGAGTAATGACGATCAAAACAAGTTACTAAATATTCCGAAATTGCATTGATGAAGAAAATATACAAAGTATTATCCATGCACCTTGGAATATAATTTTCCTTCTTCTTTCCGGAATCTTTTTCCTGAAGATGTTAATGAGCTCGGAAGGGACTTCGACGTATCATTCTGCTTCGTCCTAGCAGTCTCTCGTAAGTTGAATTGATACCATGGCTAGAAGTGTGAACCAAATTTATAGCGATATTTTACCGAGGTCAAAGGTTTTGTCCAGTTTGAAGCAAAGACAATATTTTTATGTTTTCATGAAGGCTTCATTTCTACATTGCTTGTCAATGAGAACATTTGAAGAAAGTATTGTCCTTGCGTCAAAGCTGCATCATTTAAAGCATGTAATTCTCGAATCACTATCAGTTTTAAGATGGCTGTTCAGTACGAAAACCTGATTGAGCATATCTCCTGAACTATGACCTCGTTGTATAGTGACTCCTTGGTACACAAGATAAATTCGATTTTACAATTCACTTGCTAATCGCTTCCCAAAAATTAGTTTCAATATGACATTTCCTGCAGAGAAAAGTTTCCTGAAGATAAGGAGAATGTACAAATGCACGATGAACATGTTACACGTTTCCAGCTTCATGGCATGCATCAATGGTAGAATTTATTTTGACGTGAATTGCTCCGATTACGGAGTGGTTGTGTTTCCTACCACGTTGTACTTGACAACATCCGAATACACAAACAATACATTCGTCCTTCATTAAATTCAACATGTTACAATAGATCATTGTTGTGAATATCGTTCATGGGAGTGAAAGTAGTATATCCACCAAGAATAGAAAACGAAACAGGCGAAAAGGAATGAGAATTATTATGCTATCAGAAAATGCATTGTACGACGACGCAGTTACAATTTCGGGGCTCTTAGTGAAAGACACGTCCGTCTAGCCAGGTATACAGCTTCATCTCTTTACAATTATGGAAAACTTACAGAGAGAGTTTCTGTCCAAACATGCCTACGGCTGCATACAATTACCATCACAGACCTTAGTGATATATTAGTCCGAATCTCCAGGTATAAGACTATCCAGCACATTATGACGGGGAATTTAATGATAGAACTGTCAGTCCAGCCATGCCTACGGTACGGCTGCTAACAGCACCAACCAGGCCTCCATCCCTAGGAGTAGTATCAGTGCCGGGTATATTCCTGGATAACCAGCCGTCTGTACCGGTATGACAAAATCGTCGGAATTCCTCTTTAATCGCTGCTTACCGCAGGGTTTGGGCCTTAAATTTATATAGAAACGATGGCATTGGGTCATGGGTGCCAATAGGGGTGGTTTATCAGTAAAAGGAAGTAATCCATTAACAGTATGGTACAAGGCACATTCCACCGCCATTCAAGATAAACTCCATGCATTAGAAACAAAACAAATCATTTTGTCGAAGCATATTCGGAACATTGTCCCCACATCAGTGGTGTTAGATTTGTACTCAGTGGCTATGTTTGACGGCTGAGAGACACAGACAACCAAATTGCCTGGGAGGCGATGGCCCAAATCGCTCAGGTAATGAACAGAGTTGCTCGTTATTGAATGGAGAACTGGAGATTCTGTATGTCAATTTTAACTTGCTAATAATGTTTGTGCTCCAAGAACATTTATGAAAAAACTCATTACAATCTGTCTTTAAGCATGATTCCGTTTATTTAATCATTGCTGTTTTAACTTGATAATACTGTTTGTGTTCCACGACATTTGAAAAAAAAAAAAAACATTGCGCTCTTTCTTTAATCCTGACTCAGTTTGGCTAGCCATTGTTGTTTAAAGACGGATTTGAAGAAGTTCGGAGGCAGGCAGCTCAGGGACTATCCGTCCAACTTACCGTTCCACCAGCAGCCATTGCTGTAGAAACCAGCCGTCCCAGTCACATGGGACGTAAGAAAGCGAGGGAATGTTGTTCTTATACGATCCAAGTGTCATTCAAATCTCAACCTTACGCGAACAGACGACAGCCGAAAAGTCTAGTTGGCAGCCTTACATTGTAGCAAAGAGACAAAGTTTCTTCACCCGCAATAACACTGAAACATCTAATTGCTGCGAAACAAATGTGTTTTCTGAAAGATGTGGGATGAACTTTGGATTTTGTATCTTCCATCCCCTCTTTCTTCCTCTCTAGTTCTAACTGATACTCCGTCAAATCTGGAGGACAACAATTCTTTTGCAGCGATCATCCACAAAAGGGTAGTGAAGATTGTATGAAATCCACAATTTCCGGGTTCTATTCATGGCTGTTTCGTTAATAACAAAGCCATTTGCAAGTTGAGGTCGATAGACTTCAGTTCCCTCTACAAATGTATTCTTACGCTAACGTTCAATATAGACATCTCAAGATTCGAAGAGACAAGTATGCCATCCGCTGTTATAGATGCCAACTGTTATTTTCTTATTAATCTGGCTTCGCTATGGTTTCTTAGCTTTGCTTAACTCGACGAGTTTACCAATTCTGAGTCCCTTCTTTCAGTCTAGATATCAACTCCAAGGCCTGGACCAATTTATTGACGTCATCAACGGCAAGGGCGACATATCTGGAAGGTTTTCCTCGAAAGGTTATGGTACGTTTTCTTCCATGGTGGATGAAGCAATTGAATCATCTCGGGTTTCTCGTGATTTAGGAAAAATCCAGCTTACACCCATCCCAGTGTTTTGTCCACCTGGGTACTTAAGTTATTACCAGTTTCAATCCTGCACTTCTCCCTAATATCTGCGTCATGTGGATTGTCGAACGGATGCAGTTGTTTTTAACAATACACGAATGACAGCAATGCAATATTTTAACTCCTCAGGTTATTCAATGTAGCACCAAATTTGTTCCTGTTGTGCTTTTTTATATACTGCGGTTGCAAATGACTGCCCTTTTTGTAGTCCAATGAATCAAAACGTCTGCATCAGGAATTACTCTGGATAAGCCCAAAACGGAAGTGACGTTATATACAGATGCCAGTATATACAGATGGGGACCCCAATTGTTGCTTGGCTTCAAATATGATGAACAGAAAGTAGAACAAGTGTAACTGCCTCAACGCATCAACCTTCATATGACAGCTGTTATTACTGACTTTCAGTTTTTGAAGTATGGACTGTGATAAACGTCAGTCCTGATTATGTCATATAATTCCGTTGTGGCGAATTACCTCCACAAACAAAGGAAAACAAATCTTCTGATCTATGCATGCTGGTATGGCACTTTCTTCGTCAGTGCTGCCAACTTCAAATCAACATAATAATCAGACATATTTCCAGCAGACTGGGTGTCCAGGCTGACGTCCTCCCTAGATTGGGTCAGGTTATCCTTACGGAATGATTCCTTTATCGATCATTTTGGGGGTTTCTGATGACCGCCCTTTTGCAACAAGGTGAAACTCCAAATGGACAACTTTGCCTCGCGGATTCTAGACCATAAATCTTGCATCAGCTGGGTAGGGTTATATAATTTGTCTTCCCCCTTAAGTGTTAGTATTAAATATAAATCAGGTAATCACTTGCCATGCCAGACCTTCGTGGCTTAAGAAGATTGTGTGTATGTCATAATATGACGTTTCAAATGATCAGAGACACCTCATGACAATTTCAACTCATGAAATAGAAGCGTTCTCTGACAGCCTCACATTTGCACACAACGCTTCGATTCAATACATCGTAGACGCTGTTGGCGAGCTTGCATGATCAACTAGAATTTATATCGGGAAACTGCAATACCCTGGATGCGACCAAGACGACTACTAGACCCAATTAAGCCAACACAGCCTCTTATCTTTGTTGTATTCCACAGAGAAATGTGATGGTAAGAAGGTTTCAGTTATTGTCTTCTTAACCTAAATGCACGGTCACGGTTCAAGTGACCATATGCAGAGTTGCTTGAACTAGGAGAGCGGGTTATCATTCAATGGAAAATCCAAACTTTATTCCGTAGAAAGATACTTGCGGTATAGGTAAGATAGACAGTTTTCCCTCCTCATAATACCAGTTATCTTAATGATAATGTATCTAGGAATGTATTTGAAGGATAAAGCAAATTTTTCATTACATTATGTTTCTTCAAGAATACTTACCCGATCACATTACTTAAAAACTCTTGCAACTAACCCGCCATTCAAACAGCCTCATTGGTATATCGCTCATCGTAACAACTAGCGAAAACTGGTAATGGAAAGTGTAGGTAATTGGCAAGAGTCATTGTGAGAGATAGAGTAGACGATTTTTTTGTCTTTTAAGCAGGGCTGGGTTCGGGAGGTAGGAGTCTTATATATCTAAAATCAATGTGATCAGATGAGTATTCTTGGAGAAACAAAATTAACTTAAGAAATTGTTTTCCTAATCGTTGTTTCCAAATCTTGACATAATTAGCATTCCTTTTAAATAAACCAACAACATTCCCACGCGATATTGAGTTTTTTTTGGGGTGCTTTTTCAATGCTGTTTTTCTTCTTTCGAATGGAAGGATTGCATTAAGTCGGTAGTGCCAAAACTTTCCAATGTTTAGCTAATAAAGGAGGTAGTCCCAATTTTCCCTTTCTTGTGGAAACGTTGTGTCTTGGGACGGTAAATAAAGAGTGTAGGTGTGTACTTCTTACAGACTTTGTTGTTTGTTTTCAGAAGCAAAACACTGAAGAGAATATTTTATCACACTATTTTTATACTGGAATTCACCGCCACTGATTTTTAGCACATCTTGTAAACTTCACTTTTGGGAGCACTCGTTAATGAGGTGTTTCAACGGATTAAGCCCAGCAGAATTTGTCATACTTGTTCATATAATTTTATCTTGAGAGAGGCCAGCAGCAGTTGCTGAAGCAGTAGAAGACTACACCGCTACTGTGGAAATAAAAGTTCATTTGGAAGTTAGTTTCCATTGTTTCCTCAAATTAGGAAACACTGTTCTTAAATCAGGTTTCTCATGCATCAATGTGAATGGCAACGAAGTGGATATGCTCTACCAGTCACACATGCTTCCATCATCTTTTCGAGGAAAACCTCCACGATACGAAATAGATTCCCCTTGACTGTCTTCATGTCATATGCAAGCACATTGCCACTCTCTCACTGTAACCCCTCGCGATATTTTGGGATGGATGATCTAAATAATGTAATTTCTGCTTAATTAAACATTGGACAGATTTGAATTTTGCCTGAACAACTTGGTCCAGCAATCAACATGTTAATAAAGATACAATACCTCCAAGCTTTCATGATCTCACTTCCTGTCAATCACTTTGAGATTGGAGGAGAATGGTATTGACAATTATGAGATTATCCTCAAAGTAACAAGGCATTTAACAAAAATTAATTCGAGTAGATTGCTTTCCAAAAGGCTAATATAAAGATCATGTTTACGTTTAAGTATAAACGAATAAAAGCAACATACATTTTGAATTTGGATTTATATGTAAGCCATATTTCAAAATTGTTTGGAAGTCACTTCGTACATCTCGGAATGTACAAATAATCTCCAAGTGCTACTGGAAAACACCTACACATCAATAAATTTGAGACGGCAAGAGCAATATAAGATTTCATGTCAATGAAAACATTCAATAAAACAAAACGAAATAGACATACAGTAAAAGAAAGAAGAAAATGGATCGTTCCAACGTGTTTTTAAATTTCACTGATATTGATTCAAAGATAATATACCAAAGTAAGAAACATATCTCCGTGTCTTAAATTATTTTGATAGTATGGATATGACACTTGATTTTACATTAATTGAATACAATCTCTTTTATAAGAGATATATGTTTGACGGAAAGTAACATTGGTGTTTTTATGAATCATAGCCAACTTATGGACTTGACTTCGTCCGATTTAATGGCTTATTCCTTCTCTATAACCAAGACCTAGTCTGCAATTTGCTGCTTCTGTTGTTGATTCGGTAGTGGTAGTAACTGCTGTTGCTGGCAACTCGGTGACGGAGAGAATAGATATTGTGACGGAAGGATTAGTAATCTTGGCATGTAAGGTTCAGTTTCATTTCGGTTGAGCTAAATATTAATAATATATTTTTTCTCAAATATTTAAACTCCTTCAAAATGTTTTGTAACAAACTTACCGTTTCATTTTCACTACCTTCTCTTCACAACATAAAGTTTTCCCCTTTTCTTCTTCTCGTATTCTTTGTTTATTTTCTCGTTATTGTTGAGTAAATGTTTCTTATGCTTCTCTCTGTTGTTGCAACCAATTTTCGAATTATCTCCTCTTTTTCGTTCTTAAATCAGAAACTTGTAGTGCATTCCTCTATGATATGTCCAGTTCTCAAGACAGCTAAACAATATATGGGTAAAACTAGTCTCATCAACCATTATTTCCAACATGCCCTTAAACTTAGACTATGTAGCCCATGTGAAAAAATCATGGACCATCATCAGAGCTACTGACATGACTACTTTTAAAAGAAGAGTAAATGCAGAAAATCAGGAATGTCTGAAGAGAATATTGTTTTTAAGACTGTCAGTGCAAAGACGTTTGGAAAGTAGAACGGTGAAGATATGTGGTATGTGTTGATCCCCTTATTTTGTTACCAAACGTCAGTGGCCCTTGCCAATTATTAAGCGGCAGTGGCCCCTTTTAGGTCGCACAAATCACTAGAAAATATAGATATTCATCATATTTGCCAAAACTTTGCCATTGGTCTGGTGTACATTTAGGATATATGTGTTGTGCATGTTTTTGCATTTCCCAAAACATAAACTTAAAATCCCTTTTGCTTTATATTATACGTGTATGTGCGTAAGTGTTAAGTCGTGTCTACAAACACTTCCTACCCTTGTGCGTGATTCAGTGTAGTATGCTTTTTTGAGTGTATCTCTTTTTCATCTCCTTGTTTTACGTCATGCCACTCTTTCGTGATAGTTAATTTGTATGCATGTCAGGGCAGCTTAATGGTATATACATTCCTGCCATTTTAGGTGAATGGCAGATTGTGTATATGTGTTGTAATCGAATATCGGTTTCTGTATAGTACGGTGTGTGATTGTAAATGGATAATAGGGAGTATATCTGAACTATAATAAAAAGCTGGTGTTGGATTGTAGGGTGTACATTTGGATTGTAATCAACATAGCTAAATAGTATAACTGGTGTGTTGAATTGTAATCAGAAAGTGGTTGCTGGATCGTAAAGGTGTTGGTTTGATTGTTGAGAAGCTTGCTGGGTTGAAGATGACAATTTTAACATTGCAATGTTTCCTCCGTTTAAAAGGCAGCAGCAGGGGGGGGGGGGCGAATCCGACATTTTGTCCAATCGTCATTTGGCTTAATTAGTACTTTCTGCACTCAGCGGATCCGGTGTCGTCAGCGCCTGGTAAAAACAAAACGACGTCGTCGTCGTTGTCATCGTCGAGGGGCCAAATCGACAATTGTCCGGACGTCATTTGGTTTAATTAATGCCTTCTGCGCGCCGATCCCAGCGTCGTCAGCGTCCGGTAAACACAGCGACGACCGCGTCGATGTCATCGCCCCCCCCCCCTGCTGCTATGATCTTACAAACAGAGTGATCACTAACTCCTCCTCTTGTAAATCAATTAGGTTATTTGACTGATCGGTAAGTCTGAAATTAATTCTCGTTAAAAGCCGATTATGGCATCGCATATAGACCGGATTAATCGGACTCTCAATGATTAAAAATCCCGGAGGGGCTGTTGGTGAAAACGAATAAAGGATATACCCCTGTTGAGCTTGATTTGATTGCTTGGTATCCACCTGGTAACTCCCTTCGATAACATCACACACTAGATTAATCGCTATCACCGATGCGATATTTACGTTGTATGGAGCAATATGCCTACCACCATCTCCGTTATCGTGTTTGAGGATATAAGTTGATGGACCGAGAAAATCATTAAGAGACTTTCTTAGTTCTGTCGCGTTGTATCCTGGAAACTTGAAATCGGATAAATCGGCTTCTGCGATATTATACTCGGTTAGGAATTTTTGTTTACTACCATCGCTGTTATCGGATATCATTTTAACGACTCGTTCATTGATATATTCCATGTCTGATATAAGTTGATTTAACACCTCAACGTGTTTTCGTTCTTTTGTTTCCCGTAGCTGTTCTAGTTGTAATTGGTAATAATGATTAATCTCGGCAAACATATCAGTGATATCACTTAAAATAAATGTTAATATGGCGACCGATTCAGTAGTTTTCTTATACTGAAAATACCACTGCATGATATTCCTGTGTTGAAATAAAAACCAACTGGGTGATAACGTGCTTTTTATAATAGATAAATTATTTCGATACCGGGGGGTAATTTCATGATACGATTGCTTGTCCTCGGGGGTTTCACGAGGTGGATTCTCGGGCCAACCTAGTATGGTTCTTATTGAACTGTTATAAATATCAACCATATACCCCGGTGTGCTTATTTCAATCGTCGACGATAACGTCGGTTCATGAACCGTAATAGCGATTTTTGATTCCTTTCCTGTGATCGATTTTATCCTGCGTTGAAATTCTCCATTGATTTGTTCTATTTGGTATGACCCAGTTGGTATTGTAACCTCATTCCAGTCTGGGGTCCCATCGGGCTTATTTGTCCACGCAAAAACCAGCGAGTTATTAGGTTGTTGTCCGTTAAATGCGTCCGCTCGGATATTAGGCCAACTGTGATATACTCGCAATTTTGCCAGCGCTATTTCCTTCACTGGAACCGGTGATGGGAAGTTCACACTAAATTCGGGTTTCGTTGACGTTATCGATATCATACTTGTTTGTACCGGAGTGGTGTTTTCCGCGATCCGCTGAAGTAATTGAGACCCTTCGGGGTTCAGCGACATTATTATTATTCGTTGTCTTTAGTGTCTAATTTCAACAACCAGGTGGTTCCGGCTTCCAGTTGAAAATCCTCGATTTTTGACATCGCGGAGCTATACAACTGGACCATCGTGGAGAATTCAACATCGGATATGAACAAATTATCAATCGATAACGAGATCAACCCGGATAAATTCGAGTACGCGTCGGATACGATTTGATGTTTTACTGTATACTCGTCGAGTTTTTTTCTGAAAACACAATGATATCTTTTTAGTGATTGCGTTGGCGACTCCAGCAATTGTTGTCATCGCGGAGATAGCGATTGGAACAGCGATCGTGGTTACCGTGGATAAAATAACACCGGTACCGGCTACTATACCCGACACCGAGTACACGACCGCGTCGATGGTGGTTATTTTTCTGCGGTATTTTTTTATTTTTGCGCGGTATTGTTCGGAAAGCGTTTTCAAATTCGCGGAGAATTCTTTTGCGGTATCGAATCGATATTGATGTGACGTCGGTGATATCTCTGATTCAATTACCCTGGTGGTCATTTTTATTTTAAAAGAGCTAGTGTTTTCAATTAATTAGATTCGCCACAAATTCCACATACCATGTAATGTTTGCCCGGGCTAGATTTCCATCAACGGCATAAATTGTAAACCGTTCAGTTGCGTTCCTGTCTATAATTGTTGATATTGTATTGTTAAACCCGGATGAACTCGACGATAATATATTAAACTGCATCATTGAAACCAGTGTCAATCGATAAATGCCCTTAACAGTTGCGGTAATATTTACTGTATTCTGTGTAGGAGTCCAATCGAATGATCCATGCCGAATTGTGTATACTGTGTTGATGATGTTCTCATGAGGGATTTTTATTTTTTCGAATTGCTCTGCTACTCTCGGTAGTCCGTCTTTAATCGCTTCAACATCAGTTCCGATTATTTCTATTCTCCGCAAATTTGCGTCTATATTATTCTTGTTCGCTGCAACATTAGTTTTGATTGTTTCTATTTCCCGTGTATTCTCGGTCATACTTTTTTTGTTCGCTGCAACATCAAGTTTGATTGTTCCTATTTCATATGTATGCACGTCTATACCTTTTTTGTTCGCTGCAACATCAGTTTTGATTATTCCTATTCCCCGCCAATACGCGTCTATATTTTTTTTGTTCGCTTCAATATCAGTTTTGATTGTTCCTATTTCCTGTGTATGCGCGTCTACACTCTTTTTGTTCGCTTCAATATCAGTTTTGATTGTTCCTATTTCCTGTGTATGCGCGTCTGCACCCTTTTTTTTTCGCTTCAATATCAGTTTTGATTGTTCTTATTTCCTGTGTATGCGCGCTCATATTATTTATGATCATTGTAACATCAGTTTTGATTGTTTCTATTTTCCGTCCATGCGAGTCTACATTATTTATGATCGTTGCAACATCAGCGCCGATTATTTCTATTTCCCGCTCATGTACTACTACACCATTTCTGTTCTTTTCAACATCAGCTTTGATTGTTTTTATTTCCTGTCCATACGCAGTGATATCATTTATAGTTGTTGTAATCTCATCCGGTTTGGCATTTTTTTTACCAAGGAATTTATCAACAGCGCTATCAACCCTGTTAAAATTGTTTCGTAACGTGTAAAATTGGCCCGACAGCGTTGCAAAATCCAAAATAGTATTCCTTATTGTTGCAAGATTCGGTTCGGTTACCGTCGGGGTCCCGAAAAAACTAGCGGTAGTGAGTTGTATATCGGTGATAGATTTTTTCACCTCGGTGGTAGATTTTTTCACCTGCGAGTCAAGTTCGGTCACCGATCTATCCAACCTTATAAAACCGTTTTTGACTAATGTTACCGCCGATATATGTTCACCCGGTTTGATTCGTCCGTCGCCGGTATACAACGCGATAGTGTCCTCGGCGGCGTCACGCTGTCGTATTAAAACATCATCCAGCGACACATTACTGGATTTCAATTTACCCTGGCGGTCTTGAAATACGACTATTTCGCCCCGGTCAACACTGGTTAAGTTCAACGTATCAGCGATTTCATCCTCGATTAGTTTTTTTATGTCATCGGTGGCGGGCGTTTCCGTGGGCTTTTTCAGCGCCGAAACCGGTCGTCCCCAGATATCAATCATCGTTATTGTAAAAAAAAACGGCGTTTCTAATTAACCCGCCGGGCCTCTACGACCCCACTAGTGTATTCGTTTACAACCACATGAGGTGGTTTCCGCGATGATGAAATCTCCGCGAGTACGTTCAATACCTCACGGCCGCATATCGGCGGGTCGCTTAACTGCTGTGTTGGCAGCGTGGAATAAAACGCCCGGGCTGAACACGCCCGGATATACCGCATGAACTCCTTCGGCGGAGCTAACCCGTATGAATCAAAATAGACGATCGCACGCGGATCAATCGCGTACGCAACCCAATGAGTTCCCGCTCCGGAGGACCCATCGAGGTTAATTATGCCTGTTTCAATATTTCTTGGCGCCGCCGGTAATTGATCCCTCATAAAAACACCTCTGAAGTTTTTTATCGCTAGCGCGTTTGCGGCGTCTATTAAATCAAAATTAGACATAGGAGTTAATAAACGGTTCCCGGTAGTCTTAGACCCTTTCCCGAGTACCATGAATACGGGGTTCCCGGTAGTCTTAGACCCTTTCCGGCTACGGGTCGTTTTTTTTATAGCCTTTCCCGGTTGCCTTCTTCAATGCCATCCCCGCCGCGGTACCAACGGCCCCCAACGCCGCCGCTTTCGCCACTGCTGGTGCGGCCGCGGCAATCAACGCTGGAATCGCAGCTAACAGCGGAAATATCCCACCGGTCTTTTCCATGTTTTTGATCGCTGCGGCCGAAAAATCTATTTGAACACCCTTTTTATTCTCCATCGCATTATTGAAATGTTTTATTTGACGCGCCGTCAACGATATCTTGTGATTACCACCCGCCATCTGCGACGGCTTCAGCGTTATTGTGGTCCCGCATTGTTTAGCCGACTTTGATCGTAATTTCTTGACTTGACCATCAGTCAGTGTAACGCCGACAACACTATACGACATTTTATTGTAAACGCGTTTGTGTTTTCAATTACATGTTTTCCACTGGCGCATCAACGATTCTCATTCGTCCACCAACACCTTCTAGCAGCATTGATTTATCGCTGAGAATGACAGCAACCGCTCTATATTCGGCAATACCACCAGGACGTTGCACACGAGCTCGGAAGTGTATATCAACGACGGATTGTCTCGTTAAATCGAGATGTTCCAACGAAAAATAATAAATCGGATACAGGTTTTTAAAATCAAGTTGTGATATTTGCAAACCAGTGTCGACGTTTTGATCACGACCCATATATGACAGGAATCGATGATGCACACGTGCGATATGGTTGTCACCGTAATTGAGTTGTATATCCTCGGATGGTTCCTGCTGTCCGTTTATTCTCAACGAGACCTCATTGACACCGATTTGATCAAATATCATATGGCTGCGTTCTTGGGAGCCTAATCGCGCCTTATTCTGTAGCGCTACAAATATATGACGCGGGGCTGAAACACCCTGTTTGGATGCCAGGTGCCATGTAAATATACCATCCATATTATCCTCTTTAGCATCAGTGGTTACTGTGAGCCAACTCAACAGTGATTTACCACCTGTCTCCATGAATGAGAGTAATCGCTGTTCTGCGGTGATTGATGGGGTCATTACTGGCATCCACAATACTATATTCTTTATATTGACCTTACCGTCGGCAACACCAGCATCATGCCAGATTGCATCATTATCATTGCCCTTTCGCACGAGTACTACTGTATGCTTAGCCCCATAGATGACTTTTCTGACGTTTCTGCAGAATCCGAATATATGATGCAGTGGAATCGCGCATGAAAACTGTCGGCGTTGTCCTTGCAACATCCCTGCTCGTGTTGCAAACCCTAGATTGTAATTAGTAATAACATTTATGACATCGAAGCTCCCAGCTGGTCTTACATACCCGGCCGGTGCTGGATCAACCGCGGTGTCATGTGTTGCCTTTACCCTGGAAAACTGATTGTGTTCAGCGTTATCGGTAGTATCCTTCGCAAACATCATAGACGGACCAGCCGACCTTGTATAATCATCTGAGTATCTCGCTAGCCCGATTATCGTCGTTGCAACATCAACATCGCGTTCTACTGATTCAATTTCTCGCCCGTCAATGAGATATTTTGCGCTCTCAAATAACGCCATTACGCCGTTGTTGACAAAACCAACTCGGATAGTCGGGTTGTTGTCGTATGGTGCATTATCGGCAGCATTTGTCACGAGTTCCCCCTCAATTTCGATAAACGCTTCACACGGTAGAAAGTATTTACTGGTATCTTGAACTTGAAGTTCAATTCGCGATCGTAGATTCGGTTGCGTTGCATAATAAGAATAATATTGATAATCACGGACAGAATCATCCCTGCGCACTGGGGCATCCATATCAAACGCGGGATCAGCGGTTCGCGCAAACATTTCTATTATTTATCATGTTGATATTTTCAATTGCGATTTTTTCGTCGTAGACCACTTCCCGCTATCGCGTTCATGAGCGCGTTAGTGGATGACTCAGCCGCCAACGACTCTAGTTTTTCTTCCACGGCGTTATTTATTACTTTACTGACATTTGCAGGCATTACTGTCGTTGATGGCATCATCGGTGGTTTCTGTTTTTTTCTTCTCACCAACGACATTAGTTTATCTCGTGCGGCTGAAAGCGCCTTTCCGGCAACATCAATACCCTTATCACGAATAACATCAATAGCCTTCATTCCTAATTGTTTGGCTAACGGCGCTACTTTTGGAGCCATTCTTGTAAATAACCCCGCAATGGTGCTACCGAGACCATCTCCATAGTACGCGCGGTAAACAGGCAATCGCGAGTTTACCACGTAGACGAGTACTGGTTTATCGTGGTTGTAGTGTATGATCATCTTTATTATAAAAACACCGGTTTTTCAATTAGTGATTGTGATCACCACCCCCTCCCCCACCGCCGTGTGGAAAACCGGAATAAATTTTATCAAAATTTCCTTGGGTTTTTGCCCTCGATAAAAATCCGGTTTTTTTCCGGTTTTTTCTTGATTTTTAGTCATTTTTGGTCGTGTTTTGTTGCCTATAGTCGTTTTTTTTCGATTTTTCAGCAAAAACATCGATTTTCTCTAAATGATTTCCTGGGGTTTTTGCCCTCAAAAAATTACCAAAAACGGTCAAAAACCAACCAAAAACGGTCAAAAAATGGCAAAAAATGGCAAAAAACGGCCAGAATTAACAAAAACGATAATTTTTTTAATCATCCACGAGTTCGTCTATGAGCGTTCGATACGCACCAATGTCCATGATACCGCCCGTAAATAACCGCTTGCAAATATCAGCTGCCTCATTGATTATTTCCGGGGAATTATTTCCGGCTCGTTTTCCTCCGATTAGTACCTCTAGCCGTGATATATCACTGAGAACACTGTTAGGACAGGTAACGCCGTAGGATTCTTTACCAACAGAGTATCCTTTTCCTTTTTTTTTGTTTTACCCTTTTTTCAACTTCCTTGTGGAATGCGTCGTAATCGGGATTACCACGATGTGATAATGCATTCTCGTGTTTACTCGCTAAATACACCATTCTTGTCCAATCCCTTAACGACTTTATATTTTTCTCGTAGCAGCTATTGATATGCTCCTTATCTCGCATGCTCTTAGCAAAATTGGAGGCAGTAAAATCAATTAATTCTTCCCTCCCGCCGCTGAGGCCTCTAATTTGATCTATTGTGCTCTTCTTGAGTATATTACGGGGTATATTCCTCTCTCTCTCTTTTTCTTCCGATGTTTCTTCCGATGTTTCTTCCGGTATTTCTTCTTCTGGTTCTCTTGCGGTGGCGCCTGGTTCTTCCTCGTCGGCCATTGTAACATAAGGTTCTTGTGGTTCGGTTATAGCGAGTGGTGGTGACCTCCGTGTTGTGGCAGCCGCTATTTTTGCAGGGAGTGTTTCTAAAGACCTTTTTGTTTGTTCGGTTTGAGCCGCTATCTTTTCAAGCGCATCGAGGACGGGCACAGTTGCCGCCGTAACATCTTTGGTCGCTTTAGTTACCGGGGCAAAGAGTTGTTCGCTTCCAACAGCAAAATCAGTTTGCATTTGTTGTCGCGTTTGAAGTTGTTCTCGGACCCTGTCTCGTAACGGTATAAACCTTCTAAGCGCCGCTAGCCGTTCTCTGGCTAGCCGAGTAGTAAGTGATTCGCCTACCATTATTGCAATTGCAAAGCAATTTCTAATTTCTCGCCGGAGTTTTCGTCTATAATCCTTCTAATGTTTTTGATCTTACTAGAAATCTCCCGGCGTCGTTCATAAACACGTCCGAGTTTTTTTCGTATTATTTCAACGGCAGTAAATAGTCCAATGAATGCATTTGCGTCATTGTGGTACAAGTTTTCATTAATCGTATGTTGTAATCGTTTTATAAAAAAGTACTCGCGGGCCAGGGTAAAACGCCCCCGTTTTGATTGCTCGTTAATAATCTCATAATCGGATAATATTTTTTCACTGTCGAGACCATCAGATAATTCAATTCCTTGATTTTTTAATTTTGAAATCTCGGCTAATATATTATTGATGTCTTCGATATTCATTATTCTTATAAAACATCTTGTTTTTAAATAAAAAAAAATGAAACCCCGCGTATCAATCCCGAGGTGTTTAATAATTCGTTTTCTTCCGGAACAGACGTGACCTTGTTACGGTGACTTCGTATCTATATACGAAAATCGAATTCTGTGTCCGGTCTTTTTTGAGATCGCTGTTTGATATACTCGTTCTGCAACAAATCGTACTGCGGGCATACAAATATCAAAATATTTTCCTGCCGCATTCATGGAGTGAAATGTTTTTTTCCTCGTGCGTTGTTGTATCAAACGATTTGACGCTCTTTGCTTTTTTTGCGTGCTTCCCTGTTTTACCTTTTTTGGTGTTTTCACTCTGAGAGATAGCTTGCAAATTACACAGTCTGTTATTTTGAGGGTATCCATCAATGTGATCAATAACGAGACTATCTTTGATTAATCCGTGGAAACATTCATAGATGATTCTGTGACAGAGATATTTTTTTTTTTCCGACACCAAACATTAAATACCCGTGATTGTTTTTCCATCCAACCGGCTTCTTCAGTTTGCGGTTTCTGACAATGCCGTCGCGAGATGCCTCGTAATTAACGAGCACAGGATGCGGCTGAAATTCTTGGTCCATTTATATAATAATACTACTTGTCTAATTTATTATTTGGTTTAATTATAAATCTTTCAACGTAGTCTTGGGGGGTTTTGATGACGAAGTCAGCGGTGGGGTCAATGACGGCGTTTTTTATTCGTTTGTCATAATAACGTTTTAACTCTCTGTATCGCTTTCCGCCACAATTAATACACAACTGCGATTTTCCTCTTACACCGACGTGGCAAACCAAGCACGGGAGGGGGCCAAGAGAACCATTACGAACGCTTTGTAAATGGTACCCGCAGAATTCACCTCTACATGATTTATTGCACGGGGTTATCGACCCAATCATCAACCATTTGCAGTGATTCATTATACTATATTCTTTCATTTAAATACTTGTTTTAATTATATGGATGAGTTCGAGAGATTAGCAGCAATTAAGCCCTGGAAAAATATTAAGTTCAATCTCGATAGAGTCCTCAGGGACACACCAAAAGCGTTAATAAACGATAAAACCCTGTTGAATAAAATACGCGATTGTATCAATGAATTCAAGCGTGATGGTGCATCTCATAGTTGGTCAACATTTCGAATTGATGGTGTTGTTGATGCTACCATGAACGACAAACGCGCGGCAACGATAATATCACAACTTGGTTCCAGCAAGTATTTCTTCAGAGTAAAATTCATTGTCCGGGTGGAATCAGGTGATTGGATCATACGTGATAAATTTGAACCAGTTCTCAGCGACAAGAAAACAGTCATTGTCAGCCGCGACTCCAAGCCGGGGCTGTTAACCGGAGTTGACAGACCATACTATGAACGAGCGTATCCTGAAACAGCAGTTGTTTATGGAATATACCCGTTAAATAAGAAACCTGATATCCGAAAACTGAGACCGATGAAACAGTCAACGGGGATAAATTGTGTAGCAGAACGAATAATAGAGCATTTTACAAATGCGTGTCGAGGAAACAAATTGACTGATTCACGACGTAGCAAAATCAACCAGTGGGAACTAACGGTGCGCGAGCGTGGAGCAACCATCAGCGACATAGCGAGATTGGAAACGTCGCTGAGATTCCCAATAACCGTTACAACGATAACCGGTGAAGTATTACACGAATCAAAGTATAAATCAAATGGGGCCCCAATCAAAATTATTGATCATAACGAACACGCATGGACGTCCGCGGTCACAATATTTCCACGGGACAGAACAGTAAAGTATATCCCGGGGGAATTTTTGGGAGAGGACGGTTTTCTCGCGGAGAGGAAACTATTTGATGCTATTGCTTGTTTGTGTAAAAACGACCCTGTATCAGTGTGGTTACTTCGCAGCGCTGATACCTTTGATCAGTTTGTAAGACCAAACGGTGAATTATACCGCACTGAAGCGTTTCACAACAGGATGACAAAAACCGCCACAGAATTTGAGGAGCATGATGAACAACTGCTAACAAATTGTTTTACGATTTCATCGGTTGCGGCTCATGTTGCAGCAAGGAAAAATGCGTGGAGCCCAACGCGCAAGGAATTTCTGCCGGATGTACAATCCAGTTGTTTGGAATATTATCACGGTGGACTATGGAACACTGAATACAACCGCGACGCTATGATTTCCGTTGATATGGTTGCCTGTTATCCAGCAAGTTTTCTCGGGTATGGATTCGCCGCTGAGTATTTCAAACGATTTGGACACCCCAGACACCCCAGACATGAAATGACTCGTGTTGCTATTAATGGACCACTGCCTGATTTTGATTTAACTGGATTCGCTCGCATAGTATCATTTGAATTCGCGGCAGGACTTCATCGCTGTTGCTATATTTGGATCGATAGGCACATGACTGAAAAGAAGTGGCTGCCAATAGCGCTGCTACGGTATATGATTGATTGTGGCATGCTTGTATCGTTGATTGTCAGTGACGCGATTATATCATACCGGGCGCAGACTGAAGTCTGGTTACCAGAACCGGAGTGTCTAGATAGTATAATTGACGAGGAATATATCATCGAATGGTCCAGGAGGGTATTCAACCAACGAAACAGAGAGGCAAAAGATCTTGGTAGAAGAATAATCGGTAAGTTCACACAAGGTGGAAAAAACTACGACTACAAACGATATTGCTCACGGCTGATTATAGATGACGCAGAATATGATTTCGTAATCAAGGACGCAGTAGCGAAAAATAAATACGTGAACTGTGAAACAGCTTTCTTGTCCAATGGAACAAAGTTGGGCACAGTTGTTACCTACAGCGACGGAGACAGCCCGGCATATCCACATTTGAGGGCATCTATGCTGGGTTATGCCGCTATTAATTTATTCTCGATGATAAATAGATTTCCCGACACCGCGGTTAGAGTAGCCGTTGATTCATTTTATATTGACGCGAGGTATAGGGGAAACATAGCTGAGTTTACTAGTCCGGACGAGAGTTGGGGTACATGGAGAATTAAAAATGAAATACGACGCGATTATTCCCCGTCAGCAGATGTCACCGTTGAAAACAACTACTTACGCGGTGATAAATTGTCAGAATGGCCTAATGCACCACCGTGTTCTGATCCAATTTGTAGACATAAAACAGTTTATTTAAGCGGCTGTGGCGGGTCAGGAAAGACGACTCGGGCAATTGAATTATTTCGAACGCGGGCAAGTATAATCGTGCTTACACCGACCCATAGACTTGCGCGAAAGATAAAACAACGAAATGTTGACGCCGTTACTTATCACAGCTTTTTTCGATACAGCGGCGGTGAGTGGACTCCTGATCGAATGGGTGAAAAATTTATTCCCGAGGTTATCATCTGGGATGAAATATGTACTGTTTCGTTAGATGTTTTACAAATGTTTCTTGATTGGTTGCTGCGCGCGAATACAGCGGTGATCATGTGTGGCGACCATGGCCAACCACCACCATTTGTCGGCGAGGGTCCACATGATTGGTTGAGCGGGTTCGTGGACTATTATGAAGAAACCGATACTGATTACCGGGCACTTGATGAACAACTGCGCGAGGTTAAAAAACTAATCAGATTACAGCCGGATAGAGTTCAGTGTGAAATAATCCGCGAGGTGATTCCGGAAACGCCGTTAAATGAATTCTGGGAAACATGGAGACCAAACGATTTGATTGTAGCGAGTAGAAAGATAGTCAGGGACACATTTCAGCGGAAGTTGTTTACGTTGCATAAGGAAAAGTTTCGAACGCGTCCAGTGCCGTTATGTTATAGACCCGCGGATACACGGCGGCAGAACATTGAAGTTGAAATCCCGGGCCCAACAGCGTCAGGGACAAAAAACAAGTTCTCGTGCTGAATGATATTGTGCTCGTTGATATCAGCGTCGTCGAGGACGCGCTACGTGCTGATAAATCCCCGTGGACGCTAGGATACGCAACAACAATACATTCCTCGCAGGGACTGACTATCACGGATACAATTGTTTGGATAGTTGATAATCGCATCGAATGGTCAAATCTAGTCCATCTTGCAGTGTCCCGAGTACGGAGGATAAATCAGCTTCGAAGAATTGTTATTGACGAAGCCACCGACGAAGCCGGCGACAAAGTCGCTATCGATGCAAGCGTCATTGATAGAAAACTCTCGGGTTACCGCCAACAGGATAAAAAAAAAAACAGCGGCGTTTTGATATTGATGCCGAATTAATAATTGCGTTACGACAACAACAGAATAATCACTGCGCGAGTTGCAATTGTATAATGAGTTGGCGCTATTCGGATAAAGACGCTCGCCAATTTACCGTGGACAGGATCGATAACAGTCTCGGTCATCTTAAAAACAATGTGAGGTTGACCTGTCTTGAGTGCAATAGACGCAACGGCGCTAGTTAAGACCACGCGGGGGTAATTGAGTATCGTCAGGTATCACTTGTAGTTGCTCGCGTGTAAATCCGCGCTGAGGAGCAGTTGAATCCAGTCTATAGATCGGTGGTCTACCAGTTGATCGTGTTATCGTTGATATGTTATGTGTGGTAACACTCCAAATAGGATCAGTATCTCTTTTTTTACCGCCTTCAAGCTCTCCTGGTTCATATAGATATCTAACAGTAACATCGCCGAGAATCGGCTTGGAAACGCTATTTATTGTTGATCCTCCGGGTATATACTCGTATTTAATCGCGTCGCTGGGCTTCATGTTGATTGCTCGGGTAATCTCGTTATTTAACGCGGCAATTACGCCTGGTAACCTTTTGACCCATTCACGAGATCGTTTTTCTTGGATGAATTCCTTCTCGTATTGATATCCAAATAACCGTTCAGCAAGAGTCCGATTGAATCGTTCAACAATTGCCTGATCACGATGTAGCGCAGTATGACCTCGTCGTACCGCGACGCTATGATGTTTCAGCGTTGATAAAACAGCGCCGCGAAATTCACTACCAGGATCAACTTGTAATAGATTTGGCCAGCGCAGAGGACCTCTTCGATAAATCCGCTCAAACGCATCGGCTACTTCAGTTGCCGACTTTGTTTTTAACGGCTCCGCTTGTTTGTATCGACTCGCAACATCAACTACGGTTAGCGCGTATTTGTAACCGTTGTCATGCGGCAGAAATAGTATATCAGCCTGATGAACTTCATTAGGTACGCTGACATCAAAGCGCGAGAAGTTGATTTGTTTAGGCGGTGGTAGATAGATTTGCCATATAGCCTGTTTGGATAACCAATTAGCCGCAGTGGCCTTTGTTACCTTTGCAGCGCTTGCAAGCTTACCAATTGCGGCCTTCCCCTTCCAGTATCCTCTTGGAGAATAATAGATGGATTCCATGTTGTTATTAATTACCAGCGCCAATCATTAATTTACCTTTCATAGCCGATTTTACCAACCATGAGGCCAATTTTTCTTTGACGGATTTATCAGGAATAGCATTTAATGCGTGAATTAATTTTACATCCGCGATATGACGCTGTTGCAGATCGCTACTTTTGTAAGCAACATCATGAGCATGACACGCCTTATCGATAGCGTTTATTGGATACTCACCGGGTTTGGGCTGATTTTGATCATCGAGTCTGATATCAAGTCTGGTTCCGGGGCCACAGTAGCTATATCCTGGGAGGTGTTTTTCTCCTGGATACTTTGCCCACGGTGTTCCGGGGAGTTTTGATAACTTGGCTGCGATGTCACCTCCTCGCTTTTTTTTAAAACATCTCCGGGTCTAATAGAAATAAATCTAAATTTCTTTGTACCGCATTGTGCACACTTACCAGTAAGCGCCGATCTATTATTTCTTGTTGTAACGGTTGTCATATCATTTGTGCCAGTGCGCACTTTACACTTCACACAATATAGATCCATAATTTATGTATAGAGATATGAATATAATTGATTTTTCGGCGACTAAAACAAGAGAACCAGTTAAGCATGTTGCAGCGTTACCAAACTCGATCCGGATGATTATCATCGGACCATCTGGATCCGGCAAGACGCAATTGCTACTCAATTTAATAATGAGATGGATGAAGTGGGATAAGTTGTATTTGGTTGCTCCTAGTGTAGATGATCAACGATGCTACGAGGTGTTGAAAGATTTCAACGAGAATGCATCAGCGATCGCTAAAAAAAATGTTATTGAGTTTATTACGGATATCAATGATGCACCGGGTATTGATGATATTGATGGCGACGTTAACAATCTAGTCGTGTATGATGATGTTATGTTGGACAATCAAAAGAACCCAGCTAGGATATTTTCCAGAGGCAGGCATAAAAACACTGACGTGATATATGTCACTCAACGATACACTCAGATTCCAAAAGTAATCAGAGACAACTGCAATATTCTTGCTGTATTCAACGGCGTTGATACACACACGCTACGAAATATTTGGCAGACATGGTGCGGCGGTGACATGGACTTTAATATTTTTCGAAACTTTTTTAGTCATGCTCAGTCGACCCCACATGGATTTGTAACGATAAATTTACATGATCCTCGGACACGATATCGTATCGGACTCGACCAAATATTCGGTTAGTTGTAAATAATTTTCATTGTAAATAGCCACTTAGCAGCGGGGGGGGGGGGGGGGGCGATGACATCGACGCGGTCGTCGCTGTGTTTACCGGACGCTGACGACGCTGGGATCGGCGCGCAGAAGGCATTAATTAAACCAAATGACGTCCGGACAATTGTCGATTTGGCCCCTCGACGATGACAACGACGACGACGTCGTTTTTTTTTTACCAGGCGCTGACGACATCGGATCCGCTGAGTGCAGAAAGTACTAATTAAGCCAAATGACGATTGGACAAAATGTCGGATTCGCCCCCCCTGCTGCTAAGGCGGTCAATGGACAGTATACATTATATGAGACATTCCATGTCCCAGAATGTCCCAACTGACCCAGAATTTCCCCGAGACAACGTACGTCCTATGTTAAATGCCCTTGTCCAAATATTGACCCATCTGACAAACAAATGTGATTACGTCAAGTATTACAACAGAAAATTACACACTCATTCCTCATCAAGGTGTCTAATTAAATGTAAATTATTTTTTAACAACCCATTAGTTTCAAAAACACCTCCATTAAATATGAACATTTCTTATTCGTGTAGAAGTGATGTTTTCTTTAAATTTGTTTTCATTTGACACTTGTTTTGTTGTTGTGATTTTGATTTGTAACGTAACTTTAACAATTGTTAAGTCATATCGCTACGATGTCTGCACTGTGGCAGTTTATAGTGATGTCTAGCATTGGGGCATCAAGCCACCGACATGTATCATGATGTCCCACCCAGTCACATTATCCTAACACCAAGCCGACCAGTTCGAATGCTAACCACTTAATGCTGAATTCCATGCGAGGCAGCTGTTAGTACCAATTTTGTATATCTTTGTTATGAGTCGGCCGGGGATCGAACCCACGACCTCCTGCATCCGATGCGGGCGCTCTAACCACTAAACCACCGGAGCGGTTTCATTCGACAGCATATGTCCAATGCATTAGTGATCTAAAAATAAATGCTACCTGACAAGTAGCTAATTGTTAGCGTTAATATCAAGGAAGTTGTCACACACTAGCAATTGTCATATTATTATTACCCATTGTGAAGAATGCTGCAGTATACCTTTTACATTGAAAATGGGATACACATCTTTCAACATGGAATGGTTATGAAATTCCATAGGTCATCAAAGTTCCTATACATTGTATGTACATTAAATTGAAGGTTTTTATGTTATGACGTCATCATTAAATACAAATCTGAATGTCATGTTTTAGTGAACGGGTTTTGAGTTTACGGTTGATTTTATCTCAATTTTGAAATATATGTGACAAAACTTCAATCCCAAGTTGACGTTTTATAAAGTTTGAAACAGGACAATATTGTACATTGCTCCTTATACCTGTGCATATAATGGAATTGTTAATTATTTTGTCGTAAAATTGTATCTGCAATTACTGCAGGTGTATATACACATTGAAAATATTTAGTCTTGCAATATTCATTCCAGCACATATAAATGTGCAAAAGGATGTGGTGGAATTTTCCTGATTGATATTCTTGGAACATATTCATATATCTCTAGTGCAGCATTTAAATAAAAATAGTACAAATTAAGGCTTGTGTGTATATTACAGAGGCGGAACGTCGATTGATGTGACAGGTACACAACTGGACACAATTCAGGAGCCAAAATTGGTTCTCTGGTATGGTGACACAAAAATTGTAGGGGTAAGTAATATTAATGAACCAGTCTAGAGTACAAAATGGTGACACCTGTCCATTGAAAATAAACAGTTCATTAACTTTACCGGTTATAGACCAGAATAGATTATGTGAAAATCTGTTGTCTGTCCTCTGCCATGTCACATGCAACAATTTGTTAGCACACGCAGTTTAATGCTAGTACTAAACTATTTGAATAATTGCGATAAAAATGAACGCACACCATTATGTTAAAGTTATCTTGGTCCTAAGTGAAAATGGTGGTGCTGAGACATTCACTATGGCCACATAGCTCATTTACAAAATGTTAGTGTTATTCCCTGTGAATGAATAATCATATCAACATAGGTTTACATAAAAAATGAATATTTAAGATGTCTTGATTGTTATGGTTGGATATGCTGTCCAATAAAATGTATCCAATATTGTTGTTGCTGTAAAGAAAGTCATATCGTTCATGAGATTTCGCCCGGATTTCTATAAACTTTAGTTGGCCCTAAATGAAAATGGTGCTATTATGACATCAAATATGGCTACCACAGGTGCCATTTTGAAGGTCTTATTTTCATTGCTCCACCTGAATGGATGGTCAAGTTGACATGGAATTTTCGCTAGAATGCTTATCACTATGACAGTGATGAAAATTTGACCTTAAAGATGTCCACCCCATAAGTCATCTTGAAAGTTTTGTTGTTGCTATTCAAACTGAACCAAAGTCAAATTGCATGCGGTTTTTCCTGGAAGACGTCTAGTCCTATCTAGCTGGCCATAAATCAGACAATCGGTATAGCTGTCACAGTGCCCTTCTTAACAGTTTTGTTTTAATTATTAGGCCAGATGGAAAGCTATACCAATATAGCATGTTCTAACTGGTCCTAAATGTATATGGTGTCAACCATACACCAAATATGGCTACCATTTCAATGGGATTGAAAATCTTGTTACTACTACTCCTCCTGAATAAAAAGTCGCATCATCAAGGACTTTTAACCAGAATGCCTCTTGTGTAATGTGCTGTCTAGTTGGTCCTGAATGACGATGATGTCAATGTAATGTCTAGTATGTTTAACATTGTAGCCTTTTATAAAATATTTATCACAATTGATGGTAGAGTTGTTTACAACGAGCAAATTTTGTACCGCGGTATAAAGAGATATATATGAGCACCTCGCGATACGTACCATTGTATGCGTCACTTCTATTAAGGTCCAACAATTCAATGTTATGGGGATAACACTTTGTTTACTTTCCGTTAGTCAATATCTGAACAAAGTATATTGCATACAAACACCATTTTATATCCATTATACTATAGCAAACAAACACCATGCAATATCCATTAATCTATAGCAAATAAGCACAATGCTATATCTATTAATCTATAGCAAATAAGCACCATGATAGTTCCATTATACTATAGTAAAAACACCATTCTATACGCATTATTCATTATATTCATTATACTACACCAAATAAACACCATGCTATATCAATTAGACTTTTTGGTTAAAAAAAGTATCAATAATCTTGAGATAAAGGAACAGAACATATCTCAGCTCAACGGATAATCACAACGACAATCCACCCCGGTAATACAATGTGAGTAGCTTATGGTAGATGAATTTGATACATGTATGTTGATTGTAGTACAAATTGCAATCTAAGGCCGTGAAAGACATCATGCTAGCATTAGAGAGCCTATTCATAAGAATAATAAATAATCAATTTGATATGATCAATTTATGAAATAACAGAGGACGCCCGTATAATGCAAGGAGAATTTTAAATTTATTGAGCGATGAGAGCATAGCAATTGAACATAATGCATCGGATCAGGTGAACTAAAAAATATAACAAACGTTTAAGGCAGTTAAATAAAGCAGCCAAATGTATTCAGTCGTTAAAACAACAACAAAGGTGAATTGAGGCCGCCGCCGACTCTTTTGACCACAGTGCCAATCACAGCATCAGGATCGCCGCCCTAATTGACTAGGACAAACGCATTTAACACATAGTCTTATTTTTGTCTGTCTTCGATAATGGATTTTTCCTCTGTATTCTAGCCCTAATGCTATTGTTAATAGGAAACATTAAAATCTTACTATATTGGTGAACATACAACCCTTTAATCTCGTGAGGATTTTATACCAAGTTTGTCATCCGTACTTTTTTCTGTTCGCTGGAATATATTCTACATGTTATCTTTGTGGTAAAAAGGGAATCTCAAGTGATCATAACTCTCATGACATTGGCAAAACGGTTACACGGTCAATGAATCTAAACAATTGTTTCTTCATTAGCATGGTAACTAGATGGCGCGACAGAAATCGCCGGTTCATTTAACACCTTATAACTTCAGTTATATCATTTTGTCTCACGTGACAACCGTTTTTATATTTTGCACTACTGGGAAAATAAACGTAACCCCCACCGCCTTACAATGCAGGAAAGCCTTCCGTTCGTTTCATAAGGTTAATAATTCGCCTATCGTGTTTTGCACAGTTCTCAATATTGTTTTCGCATGGGTGTTGTATGTATGTGTGCCTCTTTGCATTTTCTGTTGCAACGTTGTTCCATTTTATGTTACTTTAGCCAGGCTTATTTTTTGTTTGCTTCATTTCAATATTTATTTCTTTTTGCACTTGCTTGTTTTATTTGTGTTATGTTTGTTTATTTTGTGATTTGTCTGTTTAGTTTGTGCCTCCTTTGTTTTACACGAGTATTTATATTTTTATTTTAGATATTGTTGTTTCGTTTGTGTTTATCATTGCTTCACTTGCGTTTTTTTTTTACATTAACCTGTTTCTTCTGTACATCATTTGTTTTAGCTTGGTTATTATTGATTTTATTGTCTGAATGTTAATAGGTTTTATTTATTTTAGAAACTTATTTGTTCTACGTTAGTTTTTTACGTTTTTGGTTTTAATTTCATACTTTTGGCGGAGATTGCCTTTCATACTACAATGGCAGCATATATGATCGTTGTCAGACATGTGATTAAAGTATCATAAATGTAATTATATTTGTAATAGTCCACATAATTTGTAACATGAAAACCGTGTTGTATAAAATGCTTCTATTTTGAACTAATCAGGCAATAATAATGAAAACACACTTAATATCGTTGAAGTCGTGAGAAGATTCCTCGTGAATATCGATACATTATTTAGGAACATACAACATACAACATGCCGGTGCAGTGAGAAAGTATCATGGGTCGCACGAACGGAATAATATATCACAGTAAACCGTTTATACCAGAAATACCTCGCAGCTCTAATTGATGGTACTATAGAAAAAGAATTTTCACCAACAGGCTTCATAGACTGTTTATTTTGTCCTAAACGAAAATTGTACCAATATTACCTCCAATATGATCAATTGCTAACTTGCTAATTTGAAAATCATAATGTCTAGAATATCAGATATGATTCCAGTGATCAGCATTTAAAGAAAAGAAATGGTCACATCTGTGACTCCTGGAAAGTCCTTTCAGAAAGTAGCGCAACTGTACCTTCGAGCGATTCTTGATTTCCATAATACGCAAAATATACTTCGTGTCATTTAGGTTTCCACAATTATCTAACATAATCATTAACCATGAGAATATATGAATGTAGAAATAAAGAAACACAAAATCATTTCTTAAGGCTAGTGATGTCAAGCATTTAAATAAAATGTGAAGAAATTGTCCGCCACTTGGAAAGTTTCAGAGTTTGTCTTCCGATTTCTGATCATGAAATATAATCAACAAGCAGCTAAGATATCAAGACGAGGTACATGCGATAGTGACCAATTAATATGAGTGGTTAAAAATTACGAACACATTTCTGAACGTATGTTTCTTCTTTACAATTGTTTTTCTTAGTCCCTTGAGCTTTGTTATTTATGAATATCTCTGAACTTCTGCCTGTTTAGATGTTGATGATTTTTGGAGTCTCTTGGAAGTTTGTTAAAAGTCATATTTATTATATTTTGCCTGATTACGTGCTCATGAATTTGTTTTTACTTCAGCAGAAAAATTATGAAACGAATCCGAGCAAAAACGTCCGACATATATATTGTATTATAGATAGCTTCACAAATAAAAATAAAAGTGTGCCATGAACCTTTTTTTATTGGTGTCACAGGACTGTAAGACTAAGAATGCAACTTTGATGCGTTGCTATTCTCCGCAAATGGAGGCCGTTAAAAAAAGAGACAACACCAGCCTAACCATGAAGGAATTGTACAGCTACGGATTTATTTTGGACAATGTCAAAGAAGTTTTAAATCTGACAGGGAAAAACAAAAATCAATTTGGAACCTTCCGTATCATACCTAACCCAATTTTTTAATCACTTACGAGCAATTTGGACAATATCTACCAGTATGAATCAAACAATGTCTTAATAATCAAGGTAAGTATATTTTGATCATTTTTTGCTTCACCACAAATGATGTAGAGATTTATAGCGTCACCCTTGTGTGTCCATCCATGTGTATTTAATCCTTTTAAAGTTTATTTGATGTTGGCTTCTAATATCTATGTACTTCATTATTTGGTGTGATTGGTAATGTTCATGTGTTTGTGTTTTAAATGGTGATGGGTAACAATTGTGTTTGTTTATTTCATGCTGATTTGTAATAATTGTTTATTTTATGTTGGCTGTAACTATTTATTTGATTTGTGGTAATATTTATAAGTTTGATTATTTGATGCTAGTTGGTAATATTTCTGTATTCGCTTATTTTTTATCGATTGGTAATAATTGGTGTTTGTTGTTAATATGCAAGCTATGAAATTATGTTAGTTATAAACCAATTACAATGGAACTCCCTTCTAAGAATCGTTTTTGAAATTTGCTTTGTTTTCAGATGGCTAAAATATATATCATCTTTAAGTCCATACAATATTCATTTCCTTGATTTATCATTGGAAAACATAAATAGGAGAATAATACTGATAAAGCAACAAACTTGGCACCTACAATAATATGCTAGCACTATGGTAAAAGAAGCAAATTTACTATATTTGTATGAACTGTAATCAATAAAACTGTAATAAATAAAGAACAAACAAGGCTTATGTGATTGTCGTATTTGTACATATCAATCCACCTGCAAAATGCAGCCATACCTGCATTAAAGATATGATTGTATGTGCTTGAGTCGTCATCTTAATAATATCCAATTAGCATCAGCTATACAAGTTTCGTTCGTGAAAGTATACAATACAGAAGAACTTAGATTTCATCATTGTGTATGAAAGTAGAGAAAGCATAGTCAAAAATATGTTATTGTATGAATGTCATTATCTGGTGCCTTGGCTCACATTATTGTGATTCATAGCATTATATGAAAGTCATTGCCTAATGTTTTGTTCACCCGATTGTGATTCAAATAATCATGTGAATATTATAATTTTGTGTCATGATTCACACTATTGTGATTCATAGTCTCATGTGTTTGGCATTCATGATACAGCCTTACTGTGGTTCAAGTCCTACTTGGTCAACAGGACACAAATTGTATCTGCAAACTGAATACACTCCAGCCCAGTTGAGCTATGTTGTGCTGTTCCGCAGGGGTCTGTTATTGGACCTGTTCTCTTCATTATGTACATTCAGCCGCTCTTAAGTGTCTTAGATCATTATTCAGTGCCTCACCAATTTTATGCTGATAACACCCACATATACAAATCTAGCGACCCAACTGAAGTTGATGCTAACATCCAAGGTGTTGAGAGGTGCATTTTTCTGATGTGAAATCATGGATGACATGTAACAAACTGCAGATGAATGATGATAAAATTGAGGCCATTCTGAGCACAACACAAAGACTTCTCATTCACATACCTTACCTCAAACAATGAATATCAGCAAACCAACATTAAATTCATACAATCAGTAAGAAACCTAGGTGTTACTCTAGACAGTGCACTCACATTGCACCAACATGTCATGAACATATGAAGGCTGCATATCTTGAGCTGGGACGCATCAGCTCAATTCGCAAATATATTTCAGGTAATGCCACTAAAACACTTGTGTGTTCATTTGTACTTTCAAGACTGGACTATTGTAACTCAATTCTGTCTGGTTCATCTCAATATTTGTTGCAGAAACTTCAAAAGTTCAAAACACAGCTGCTCGGATCATGCTTAGAGTACCACGATAAGAGCACACCTCCCCGCTGCTCTGTATGCTACACTTTCTATTCATTCGATCCAGAATCAAACACAACATTTGTTATCTGTGCTACGTTTGACTGTCGGACTCTAGTCCAACATACTTATCCGACTTCACCCATGTGTACACACCAATTAGAATCAAAGTGTATTATCAAACTATGACAGTCTTTAAAATCCATCGTCCATTTGTAAAACTATTCCCTACAGTATTAAGCTACGTGTGCTTCCCCACACAACGTACCTACACATTTTAGTTTTGCTAGTGTAAAACCAGTGTAACATATTTACGTCTCTAGCAGAATCACTCCCAAATAGCACATATGATATGGGAATATTCATATTGCAAAGATTTATAGGTTACTGCATTTGTATGGGAAAATGTTGATGAGTATTTTGGATGGGATACTGCACAACCTAGGGAGTGCAGGATATCCATCCGACAAAACGATTTCATATTTTCCTCTATAAATGCAGTAACGTTTTTAGATTATGGTCATTGTCTTATTCTACCTAAGGATTACTTATAATAACGAAATACACTACAGGAAACAACGTAAATGAATGTATGCCCTACTCCAAATTGAATACACAAGCAAAAAGATTCATCATTACCCAAAAACATTATTAATGCGCACGTAACACCGCCCAGATACATCTGAACTTAGTAGTGCGCTCGACACAACTCTGGATAGAAAATGACGTGTCTAGTTAAAATTGAAATTTGCAGTCATATAGTGAATACATGCGCATCACAACAACTTTTCCATTAGATCTGGAACGGATAGATTTTGGTATTTTGTTTCGAATGTACGAAACTTCGTGACTTTGGACTGAATTCATCTGTGCAAATTGTCCATTATATATATCGGACTGAAGAAGTGTGTTTGTTCTGTCATTAACTATTTCCAGTCATAATGTGGGAAAAATACGAAGTATTTCAATTACAGTTATCAAAAAGGCGATATTGAGTTTAATGATTATTTCATTTTGAGTGCAGTAAGAGAGATGTAATTGCACTTGGAATAAAGTCGAAATTACAGTACAATTTCGAAATGTGTAATCAAGCTTGAGAACCCATGACATGGCTCATGTAAGTCGGATTTGCAGAACTAAGAAAGTACATTTTTGAGGAAATTGTGGATGTAAAACTAAGTATATTTGTTTGCCATTCTTATTACCAGCTAAAGGAGACAGTTTATATCTGTATAGATTTCATGTTATTTGTAGGTACCAAGCAATTTTATTAAATATGGTGTCTATCGCAAAATCTGAATGTGTCATAAACTTAACGTGGAATGTAGCAAAGCAGTTGGTATGTTGCAGTTCACGAAACATCTGCTTTAGTTCATTCAGAAACAAATTTAGTCAACCAAAAGGTATTGCGAATACTATGCTAATGTTCATGATTTGTTTACAAAGTAGTTCCTAATACACTATTGGACACATGTGTCCTGCGTGTGGGTGCAATATGAAGGTGTGCACTGTCGTAAAATATAGAACGATTCTGATAATGTAAAGTTAACTGAGAAAAAAATGAGCTTATACTAATATAGTATTTTTCCTTTAAGTGTGGATATATCATGTGTCTAATTCTAAGACATAAATGGCATTGTGCAGAAACCGTTAGGATAACAACGTCAGCATTTCTGCGATTGGTGACCGTAACAAGTATGCTAAGTTGACAATAAACATAATCCCAGATGCGAAAAGGTGCTGCAAATCCCTAAAGGTTTTGTTATCAGAATAATCTCATTTTAACAAATTTATTATTTTACAAGTTTATGAAGGGGGTCAACTTCTCAGTTTTCTGGGAATTTTAATTCTGTACAATTTCATTAGTTGCACACAGGGATTGGAATGCAAGATTTATCAAAATTGCCAAGGATTTAGAAATGGGCTGCCCTTTTGGGGGACATTTAATTCTGCAACTGACATGCTACGACGATTGCTGCTACAAGGACCATTGGGTTCTGGTCATAAGCCATCAAACAATGGCTAATTTATGTTACCACTCAAAAATCGTTGCTTAATTGGTCTGCTTTTGGTCAATGTAGATATAATTCATTTTCAACATATATATGTATTTTTGATACTTTCACTAAATACACCATCATTGACTTGCTTATTAGCCATATCTGGAGGCATTTCATGCAAGCCAAATTATTCTTCCTAGTCTTAATATCCGCACAGACACCGTGGTATAAGTCGATGAGACTGGATTTGATCGATTGTCGACTGTATGGCATTTGTTCTCCTTTGGCTGCCATAGGATACTTCCATTTTACTGACTTTGCATCCTTCGTCTCAGTGGTCTTCAATTTGATGTATTTATTTCTTTGTTGTTTCGGCCTCTTAACTCCTTTCACCTTGAACAAAGGTGCTTCAGAATCGCTAAAATAATCTATTCCTTATGGAATATTCCATTGCAAATACACAAAACGAAAATACGGTGTGTAACGACTGTAATTTGGACATCATCTAAAGCACGCTGAAACAACACCACATTACGGAAAACCAATGCCTACCAGTTAAATATCTTACCGTTCATATGCATCACCAGAATAAATATTAAACACATGCTTCAGGTGCCTAGTTTATACATCACACAGCATGTACTATTACGAAATTACCTTTTCTTTGAAGAGTACCTGCTTTTTGCAATGACATAATAACATAATATATATATATATATATATATATATATATATATATATATATATATACGTGAGGAGGATGACATTAAGAAAATAATGTATTTCTTAATACTATTAAGTGCGTATTCACAACACGTGAGGATGATGACTTTAGGAAAATAATGTATTTCTTAAGACTATTAAGTGCGTATTCACAACTCATTAAATTATACTTGATCAATGTCTAATTGTCAGTAAACAACTGAAATATGTGCTAGCAAATGAGAGACAAGGTCACCTAAGTTTATGTCCATATATAGATATGTTCAAAAACTAAGGTATTGTAAAACATATTCTACAATGTTCAAGCATTAAACTATAATTTGGCAATTTGTGATGTTGCAATACATATATAAAAATGTGATTATTCGTGTTTTGCGCTGAAATTATATCGGAAATATATATATATATATATATATATATATATATATATATATATATATATATATATATATATGTGTGTGTGTGTGTGTGTGTGTGTGTGTGTGTGTGTGTGTGTGTGTGTGTGTGTGTGTGTACTACACACATCAAAGTTATACAATCATTTTCTACATTAAACGAAAGAAAATCTTAGCATTTTTTCAGACATTACTTACGCACTTCATTTCAAAGGATTCGTTTATATTTAAGTGATTGCCTGACTACTGTGACACATGAAACCAAGGGCATATTAATGACAATCTACTACCAAAATAAAAAGGGTGAACTGAAAAGAGATACAGACTCCTAGTAACCATTATGAATTTCCATAGTTCCATTTTACTTCAGAAAAGGATGAGAAGTGTTCTGAGTGGATTATGTCTATTGAATGAAAACATAACCAGAGTCTCAACGTACCTACATACATAATGTTGTACCTACTTCTTGTGGTTAATCAGATTTCGTGCACCTTCCTCTGTGTAAATGTGAACAAAATTTGGATACTTGTATGATACATGTCAATGATTATCACAAAAATCCTTTTAAAGTGAAAAACCAGATATATCAAAGAAAGGCTTTGTATTATTTCATCAAAATTACGATTTGCACAAGTGATGAGGTTCTTACATTAACATCAGCCAAAGTAGAAGACGTGACATGTTGTTGTTGTTGTTGTTGTTGTTGTGGGGTTTAACGCCATTTTTAAGCACACGATAGGTTATACATGGCGGCCAGTATTAATGGTGGTGGAAGAACCCGGGAAAATCCCGGAAAGAACCACCGACCCACGAGAAGCTACTGGCAATCTTTCTCACATGCCCACATTGGCTGAATCTTAGACTCGAACCGCAGCAGACAGAGGTGAGATGGCAATGATCCGTAACGAAAAGCGCTTTAGACCACTCGGCCACTCGAGACGTGACATGCGTAACCACATCAAGCTGTGAAGACACATTATTAAATATCGTTAACACCACACCAAAACTAAAAATGTTACTAGTGATCACAAGATGTTTATAAACTCCTAATTTTGAACTGATTCCTAAAAAGATTTTATTATATATTGTCATCCTGAAAATTAGAAATGTTGGTCCAAAATTATATATTTGGCTCCCAAATTACAGGCTGTTTGCTTGTTATTTCAGGTTTTTTCACTGACACTTGCAAACTAATATGCATGTTTTTAAAACTGAAATATGTACACGGTCAATTAATTTTTTTTAGCGAAAAACATGGCTGACATGGATCTCTTGTTGCGTGAAGATCAGCTTATTTCTTAAAATAAATCGTGCATTTCAGGCCCAGTCTCCGAGTGTAGTGCCAAAACGAGATGTGACAGTCAAGATTGGGAATGGGTCATGTACTGAAATATCTGTGGCAACAAACATAGTCATTTGTAAACCACCAAAAGATCAGCCCAACTCACTACAGGGGAATGCCTATCCAGAAGTGATCGTAAGTTTTTAATCGAAATGGTAGTCTGTATAGATTCCAATCTCATTTAGTGGAAATTATTCTGGTTAACCACTTATATAGCTTCAGGTTCAAATTTTTCTGACAACATAACATGTAAGTATGTGTTGTTGTTGGGATCCAGTGTCAGTGTCGTGTTCCTTAGATCATCTGCTTTCCTCATCTTAAAGGTACCTTATTATTAAACCACACAATTTTGAAGGAATACTTAACCTTAGAGGCAATAACTTGTTATGTATGCAGTAAATAAATATCGTAATAACACCACTGTGTAAATCTAATATGAGATCATATATGTTGTTCTGCATACCTGTAGCTTCAAGACATTCTAGCCACGGTAAACTGAACAAAAGTTTAATTGGTGCAGTATATGTGTAATGTGTATCATACGCTTTCATTTGAGATGATTCCTGATATTTTTATCCAGGTCTATGTTGGTCGTAATTTCTCGCAGCCGGTTGGATTTTTGCGTTATCAACAAGAGGTCCCGATCCCAACAATAACGGTCCCGATCCCAACAATAATGGTCACGATGCCAACAATAATGGTCCCGATCCAATCAATAATAGTCCCGATCCCAACAATAATTGGTGTGACAGTGGGTGTTGTGGTCCTAGTCATTATTTTCTGTGTGGTATTCCTAGTCATCAAGAAGCGTGAGAAGAATTCGAAGAAGATGTGGCAGATACAGATGGAAATTCTGGAATCAAAAGTCGCCAAGGATTGTAAAGAAGGTATTTACGATTGTATAGGTCACAAAAGGAATGTAACGAATTTATTTATGATATTCTAGGTCAAACATAAATTAACGAAAGTTGATCTTATTGTAGGTCGACAAGAAATTAGCGAAGGTATTAATTATATTCTAGTTCAATAAGGAATGTAAATTTGGTATTTATGCTATTATAGTTCAACAAGTAACTGACGAAGGTATTTGGGATATTCATGGTTGCACAAGAATGTAGATTTATTATCCTAGGTCAGCATGGAATAACAGAAGGTATATATTATATTCATGGTTGCCAAACAATGTAAAATATGTATTTATTCTATTCACGGTTGCCAAGCAATGTAATGAAGGTATTTATGATATTCCTTTGAGCAACAAGGGTTCAGTAGTTGGAATATACTGGACTAGTCAAAAGAAGGTTTTGGTCTCAAACTTGTCCAGGCCAAGCCGTGTCAGGCGCTGTCATGTATTTATGAGTAAGAATCCAGGCTATTCATACATTGATAAATAGTAGAGTCTATGTATAATTGTCAATTCATGCTTGACTCTCCAGAAAGCCTCAGTGTCTGAAATAACACGTGTAAATTACGTCTTGTAAGGGATTTAGTTATTCATATTCCACATATCCATATGAAAAGGCCTGGAAACAATGACATCTGGTTAAACAGGGCTTTAGTGTATATGTTTATTCACAATAGCATCTACATCCATTGAAATTCTGTTTAAACAAACTTAAGTAAGTCAGTGAAATATCTGTTTTGTCAAGAATCGTGACCAAAATGATATGTGAGCATTATTTCCTTATCACGTCATTGTGTATAGATGCCACAGAGTATGCCAGCTTATGGTGAGAGTGCCTTATAATGAAATACATGATACAGTATTCCCTCACTATAGCACTATCAGTGGAATCCATCGGGTAAAAGGCACTTTAGTGAGACCCGCTTATAATGAAGTGCTCTATATAGTACTCTCTCAAAAATAACACTGACCATAGGATCCTTTTAGACTAATAATGTGGACTATGATACATTTCATTTTACTAGCATTCCATGACCATACTTACCTAATAACATAAGTTGTGTTATTAATGAAGAAGCTGATACAGACATTGAAATGTGTAAGTTTTTCAAACTATGCATTTCATCTGTATTACATTCACGTTTGCATTTCAACTCTCATCTTGATTGTTATTCATCACTTCCTTTCATTATTTCCTTTCAATTTTATTCAAATGCATTTACCAAAGTCTGGATTTCCGTATTAGCTTGTAGTCATGGATAGAAAATACTACTGCATTCATATCTTGTCTTATTAAAAGTGTGCTTAAGTAAAAATAGAAGTTGCATAAAATTTAAAGACAGCATTCAATGTATTAATTATAAATTATAATTGCAATAAATGCAAAATATAGTTGTGTAAAATGATTAACCAATTTTATTTCTTATCTCATTTCATTCAATTTGTATAGATAGTTACATGTGATGACATCAATCCAGTGATGTCAATACAAAATCGCAGTTTTTAGATAGTGAAAAATTGCATCTCTCTTTCAAGACGATCTCAAAGGTCAAGGGCACTGTAGCTAAAAATAGAAAATGTTTCTGCACAATATCTAGAGTGCTCCACAGCTCCCATGCTCTCTACAGGTAGCCTGCTCTTACAGTAAAAATGAACCCGATTTATGTTTTGTTGCTGAAGGTCAAGATACCTGACTGTAACAAGAAAAACTGTATGTGCCTCCTAACATAGGTTCTGCACCATCTTTGGTTTCTAAACTTTATGATTTCTTGAGTTTGCTACAAATAAAAACTGTATTGATTTGAGAGTAAACAGGTCAAAGGGTCAGATTCATGTAACTGAAAGAATAAACAAGTAGCTTATATGCAATAACGTTAGTTCTACATAAGCCTCCACCAGCGTCTATCACTGGCATGATCATAGGTCAAACTATCAAAGGTTAAGGCCACTGGTTGAAAGAAAAATTGATTTCCACACAACATCATTAGTTATATATCACAGACGAGACGTACCCATTGTGAATGACTTGCAATCATGATAAACTAAATCTATCAAGTTCAGGGTCAATGTTGTAGCCACTCTTATTTAATGAAGACATTGTTTATGTGCCAACATTGCAGCTTTATGCATAATGGTCTACTAATTGTCACAGGATGAAGCCGGGTGAGGACTGAATTAGGGAAGACACCAAAAGCAACTGCGTTTGCAAGATGTTTATTTATAAACGCAATTTAAATATTAACAAATCTGACACCATTATAAAGAAAAAGATAAGGAAAGTTATAAAGTTCCTAACATGGAACTATCAACAATTAACTCTAACGAGAAAAAACTCAAGCATGAAATTAACAAATGGAATTTCAAAACAAACGTGAATTCCTATCACCGATCAACAAAATAAAAGTGATCTACACCCAAATATAAAGAGTCTTGAATGTATCATTCAAATAACAATTTAGAAAAGAATGTAATTATGAATGTATCGTTCAAATAACGATTTAGAAAAAATGTAATGATGAATGTATCGTTCAAATCACGATTTAGAAAAGAATGTAATTATGAATGTACCGTTCAAATCACGATTTAGAAAAGAATGTAATTATGAATGTATCGTTCAAATAACGATTTAGATAAAAGTAATTATGAATGTATCGTTCAAATCACTAGTCAGAAAAGAATGTAATTATGAATGTATCGTTCAAATAACGATTTAGAAAAAAGTAATTATGAATGTATCGTTCAAATCACGATTTAGAAAACAATGTAATTATGAATGTATCGTTCAAATAACGATTTAGAAAAGCAGGTACATTTGAAAGTATCGTTCATAAAACAATATTGAAAAGCAATATAAATTACGAACCTATCGATCGTTCATATAACGATAGGAATGAATGAAATTACGAACATATCGATCGTTCACTTAACGATATAGCAATAGGGATGAATGAAATTATGAACCTATCGATCGTTCACATAACGATTTAGAAAAGCAGGTACATTTGAAAGTATCGTTCATAAAACAATATTGAAAAGCAATATAAATTACGAACCTATCGATCGTTCATATAACGATAGGAATGAATGAAATTACGAACATATCGATCGTTCACTTAACGATATAGCAATAGGGATGAATGAAATTATGAACCTATCGATCGTTCACATAACGATATAGCAATACGTGTAATTATGAACCTATCGATCGTAAACCGATATTGAAATAGGAATAGGAATTAATGAAATGATGAACCTATCGATCTTTCATATAACGACATAATAGGAATCAATGAAATTATGAACCTATCGATCGTTCATATAAAGATATAGCGATATGAATGAATGAATTTACGAACCTATCGATCGTTCATATAACGGCATAACAATAGGAATGAATTACATTATAAACCTATCGATCGTTCACATAACGATTTAGCAATAGGAATGAATGAAATTATGAACCTATCGATCGTTCATATAACGACATAACAATAGGAATGAATGACATTATGAACCTATCGATCGTTCATATAGCAACATAATAGGAATGGATAAAATTACGAACCTATCGATCTTTCCCATAACGATAGGAATGAATGAAATGATGAACCTATCGATCGTTCACATAACGATATAGCAAAAAATAGGGATGAATGAAATTATGAACCTATCGATCGTTCATATAACGATAGGAATGAATGAAATTATGAACCTATCGATCGTTCACATAACGATATAGCAATAGGAATAGGAATGAATGAAATTATGAAGTGCATTTGTGGAAATAATATGGAACACTATAACTATCGTGGCGCCCATTTGACGACCAAGATGTTAACTCCGGTTCCACGCGCTCTAGTAAATGGCCAGAGAAGCACCCACGCATGGTCCGCTCCTCTCAGTCTGCTGAAGGATCCCTTACATCACAGACCCGAAGGTCGAGAAGACCTGGTCCCTCGCATCGAGAAGACCAGTCCACTCTTCCGATCCAACGTGACCAAAACACAGCGTATACGTCACACGAAACCCCACAGAGTTATGTGACTCCACATCAAACGATGTATAAGGCATGACAGGCATGTATAAAGCAGCTCTACAGCTGGTGACTCCACATCAAACGATATACAAGGCATGGCATTTGGGCAGCTCTACAGGAGGAGATTTGCTTCTTTAAAGGGGTAAGCTTCCTGACAAGACTTGGCGTAATGTGAATTCGTTATAGAGAATTTGCTCTATTTGTACACTAGCTGTGACAGATATGCGCAGCTAGATACTTAGGTTTCCCGCTGTAGGCAATTTGTTCGTGCAGCATGGTCGGAGTTTCGCTCAGGATTTCGAAATAACTAAGCCGAAAATATATACTACCCTCGGGTGACGTTGTACGCGGCAAAGAAACCCGAGTACATTTTTGACAACATATACATATTGATATAACTCCTACACAATTTCGTGACATTAATCGTGGTGTGCATATTATGTGCTGTTCATGATACGTATGCTCTCATTTATCTCATGAGCTATAACTGTCTTTAAAGAAATTTTAGAAGATTTTGCATACAACTGTTCCTATGAAGATTTAAGAACAGTGAAAATTGATATCAGAAGTTCATAATAAAACATGAAAAAGTAATTGGTTGATGTATTTTCTAAAACGGCAGTGTTTGCTAACCCTTTTTTGTATTCTGCTTACTGTATGTCAGTCATTATTTTGTGATCTGGGACATGTATTCTTTATAAACATGTATGTGTTCTGCGATATGTTCTACGTCATTTCATCTTAAATTTCCTGCTCCTACGGCACATCACAAGATGACTAGTCATTTGATTGGTCAGTATGTTCTATTTGTTTCACAAGTTAAAAATACTTTTGATATCAGAATTTCATAATAAAAAATGATAAAGTAATTGGATGATGTATTTTGTAAAATGGCAGTGTTTGCTAACCCTTTTTATGTATTCTGTATACTGTATGTCAGTCATTATTTTATGCTCAGGAACATGTATTCTTACAATAGCCTTAAAATACAATGTTTGGGAAAATAAGAATCGTTCGGACGGTGTGGAGTAGCTTTGTGTAACTTTCTTCATTTTCTGCAAACATTTGGTTAATGATCATTAAACTCATACTAAACAACATATGAGGCAGCAGTAGGTAGTATTCTATTAAGAAATGGCAACTCGAGTAGCTTCACTGAAATTAGAATTGCTAGATTTAACGAGAAGACTTCTTGTAGGAATTCCTACTTCACTCTGTTAATAAGCACGATAACACACCTGGTGACATTCCGGACAACAGCAGTGGCAAGGGTGACATCAACATTGTTTTAATTCTCCTCTGGCCCTATCCAATAATTGGCATCAGTTATGTTATGTGGTAATGATATAAATGAACATATTCAGGTCATAAAATAGTGTTTGAACGTTGGGTAGCAGTGTGGTACCACTATTAATCCAGCATTGGCAAAAGTTGTGAACCAAGAGCTCAGAGCCTAAGTGTCCTATGCCAAAATGACAAAAAGTATTTCAGACCACAATTGTAATCAGTTTTCCGCAAAGTCAGTCAGAAAATTGGGGAGTAATAGGAAAGAAATCGCTAGTCATCACATCTACAGATTGCTAGTCATCAAGTCTTTTGAGTGGGTAGGTAAGTGAACACAAGTATCACACTAGAGTGGACTGAACAGGCTTGGATCATACCCATGTTGTAACCAATATTTATAGGTGAAAGGATACTGTAGATGGACATAACCATGTTGTATGAGGCACCATTTAAGAGAAATAAATAAAGCATGCACATGTATTAGAGGGATAGCAATATAATGAGCTTACTAGTATGTATAGGTTTGGGCCAATGTAGGTTGACATACTCATTTTCTTAGGGGATAGCATTATAATGAGGTTACTTGTATATATAGGTGCGGGGACACAGTATATTATCATATCATTGTTTGGGGGATAGCAATGTACTGTGGGTATGGTAATCATTATGAATACAAGATAAGACACTGTAAATGTATATGAGTGAGATTTTAATCGTTAACGTAGCTTTAAAAAACATTCAGTCATTTCGCTAAGATGTCTGCAGTGTAACAGTTTATAGTGATGTCAAGCACTGGGGCATCGTGCCGCAGACATGTAGAATGATGTCCCACCCAGTCACATTATCCTGACACCAGGTCGACCAGTCCTAACACTGACCTCTTAATCCTGAGCGCCGATAGAGGCATCTGTTAATACCATTTTTGTAAGTCTTTGGTATGACGCGTCAGGGGATCGAACCCACGATCTTCCGCATCCAAGACGTAAGCTCTAACCACTAGGCCACCGGAGCAGTCACACACTGCAAATTGATATACCGATGTTGATTAGGGGTTAGCAGTAAAAGAGGCTACCAGTATTTGCAGGTGAATTGACAATGTTGATTGATATACCAATGCTGTCTGGGGTAAAGTAATATAGTGGTTGTTGTTGTTGTGGGGTTTAACGCCATTTTTAAGCACACGATAGGCTATGCAAGGCGGCGAGTATTAATAGTGGAGGAAGAACCCTGGAAAACCACGGAGAAGAACCACCGACCCACGAGAAGCGACTTACAGGCTTTCCCACATATCTACATTGGCCGAATCCAAGACTCAAACCAATGCAGACAGAGTTGAGATGGCAGTGATCCGTAACGGAGAGCGCTTTAGAAGACTTGTCCACTCGGGGCCCCCAATATAATGATGTTAACAGTAAGAATAGGTGAGAGAACCATGTAAAATTGGGGACCCATATAATGCCATGTCTGGACTTTTTGACAAATGCACTTTTAAAGAAATATTTTGAATGTACTATTTATAACACCTCATCATTCCCGATACCAACATTACTAATTCTCTTTCTTTTAAAGAATGTGCAATGTGCTTTACATTTACAGATAATGCTGTTATCAGTGGGACAAGTGGGCCAGTTATTGACAAAAGCACACTTAGTATACTGAAAGATGCCAAGTTGATAATTAACAGAAATCGGTTGCGTCTAGGAGATATTATTGGAAAAGGTTTGTGCTGAATAGCATTATAGTTATACAAGCATAGTTTGGCCTGTCTCGAGATACAATGTTTCTGGCAGGATAAGATCTTTTCTAGGCAGGTGCTATATCTGTAGATATCGTAATAAAATGAAACTGCACATTCAGATTGGGGCCTGGATAACTTTTGACAATCATCCAAACAGTGTTCGCTGATATCTGTATAAGATATTTGGATGTTATATGTTTTAAAAGTTATATAATTGTCTTCTGGTTTATTATTACGAAAAGTATATCAGCTTGCTTTGCAAAATGTGATCATACATGCAGAAAGACAGAGAATATCATATGTCAGTTTTATAATGGTGCTTCCTCAACAATCTTGCAATTGCTGATATCTTACAATTAACCCATAATGTCCACACAGGGTCCAACGGTTTTTGTATAGTTACTTGTCTGTTATACCAGTGTTCCTGAGAATGTCCAAAGAAAATGCATTAGATCAAGTTTGGATTGAATTTAAAGATTAGAAGGAGAGAAAGCTAAGAGGATGTGATATTAATTCGTCATATTTTTTTCCAGTTGCATCCACATCTACCCTCTCAGTAAGATGAAATTAATTATTTTGTATTAGGTCATTTGCACATAAGCTTAAATAACATGTATGTATATCATCTAAAGGTACAATGACCGAGAGGAAAGCATATTTCATTATATTAAACAAAATGCCTGCTCTTTATTTCTTTGCCACTTTATTCATCCTTTCAAACCAGGCTACAAGACAGGCAGACGTTACGTATGTATGTATGTATGTATGTATGTATGTATGTATGTATGTATGTATGTATGTATGTATGTATATGTATGTATGTATGTATGTATGTGTGTATGTATGTATGTATATGTATGTATCTATAACTCTAGTTCTTAAAATATGTAACATAAAGAAAGTGAAGCCAAGAAATTCAAATAAAACCAACAAGCAATTTAAAAATAGTAAAAGACCCTTACAATATTTTGAATTAAATTCCAAACAATTTTATGTCATCGCACAGTTGCAACAATATTACATGTTCTACTTGAGTTCCGACAGTCTTGAATGTCCTGACATAACACAATGATGCAATCTAGAATTTCTTTGAATGACACCACACAAATCAAAATCAATGTATTAATCCAAAAACCTGTAAAACTTTAGTAATTTCAATGAATATTTTTAATTAAAAAGTTCTCTCAAATCATCTGATTATTTAATAAGCATAACTGTAAATAAACTCTGATCACAAATGATCTTTTTGGAGCTTGCTCAGTTTGTAGGAAAACGGCACACTGGATGATTCACACCATTTGTATCTTCTTAATACTCCACCAACCTCCAGCCATTTGCATCAACACACATTGTAAATAATAATAAATTATTTCCTGCTGAACCGTTTAGCAGGGTCTTTATTTTGTTAAAGGATTTTACACGTTTAACGTTAACTTGGCTCACACAAGTCCTAAAATGCGAGACAAGCACACCCAGATTTATATATCTGAGTCGATTAAAAAATTCCAAAGATTCCAAGTAATCTTCCCCGGTGGTGTAGATGATTACATCACCGATATATTCATCACAAGAAAGTAGTCCGGATTTTAACATGTTCATCAGACTCTGTAATGTTTCTAGAAATTATCGTTCCGAATAGTATCGCTTTTCATCACTTTAAACTGATAAAGTCCCTTGACGGTCGTAAATGCCAACATTGTATCATTGACATCCCCACTGTGGGATGGGTGCAACTACAGCATTAAAAAAAAGTAAATATGCCGACTTTAACATATTGTTTCTGTTTGCGCCTCACATGAGTGTTAATGGTATACTATAAAGCACTTACGTTCTTTCAATTTGGTAAGAACCCTACAATTTAGCCCAAATATCATTTTGAGGTATGGGCAAGAAAACGAGAACTTTGTCACCATGCTGAGAACAATTGTCCTATGTATGTATGTCATACCGTAAATTCATTTTTGCCCGAGCAGAGTAAACATTACTTCGTACTACTTCAGAAGCCTTTCCCAACGTACATTTGAAGTCTGAGGCAGTCAAGAAGATTAAAATTTGAATTTACATTCGAAAAATATTCGATAGTCCATGGACAGTATGTACAAGAACCAAGTTAAGATTTCTACAACCTAATGATTGCCGACCTGATAACCTAGGAACAAACAACAGTAAACGATCACACTCATCCTAATCCTTTCCCGAATCAACGCTCTCACAGGAATGGGAACATAGCGTAACCTGGAATAACGATTTGTGGTAGAGGTGTAATTGAGGAAGTAGTGGTAGAAAAAAACTTTATTGACAAATTAAGCAACTTTGCCAAATACTTCTGTGAGTTAACTAATAAGCTGGAAAATGTATGTCTGTATTATCTGACACAGGCATTTTGCTAATTTTCTAGCATTAAATTTCTTGTTCTTTGCAATTGTACTAACACGTGTATATTTGGTAAAAAACATAATACATAACAAAAGCAAGAAGAGTACAAATTATATTAAGCTATTAATGAAAGAACACCGAGAGGAAGTTATCTCATCTCCAATCCCTATGTGATTAGCACATTCTGTTTAATAACCAAACAAAATCTCTTCAGGCTAATTATTTCAGTTTGTACGTTACTCGACGTTATGTAAGTCATGCGTATAAATGTTTGTTTATTTATTTTGTGAGTCATGTCATCAAAATTATACACAGCTTATGTTGTAGACCATAGTCGTGCCAAGAATATTTTTATATGTATCCCTATTGTCGATAGAATTCGTAGCCACTTGTCATGGATTATATAACTATTTATTTTGCGGATGACTTCTTATAGCCTGCTTATCAGTTTCTGTAATTTCATTTATTTTTAATATTTATTAGAGCATTTATTTATAGATAAAATGCATCTGATGACATTTTTGTATTGCTGTGCCAAATAATGTTAAAAGTTTTCATTGCTACTATTATTACCATCAACAGCACAGCATATTATTAAGCAATACAAATATCCCATTACCACATCACTAGGTGTTGCAAATATCTCATTACCATATCATTGGGTAATACAATTATATCATTGTCATATCACTAGGTGATACAAATATTATATTAAAAAATCACTTGGTAATACAAATATTCAATTACTATATCACTAGGTGATACAAATTGTTTCGACCCTATGGTAATATGTTAGGTAACATAAGGAAGCAAACGCTTTTCAAAACTGAATAAATAATTTAATTATCATTACCACAGTTATAATTGTAAATGCTAGAGGAACGTACCCATATCATGGTGCAAGTTCAAATTCTATAAAAGTCCAAACGAATGAAAAATTATGTACAAATATTAAAACCGGAATTGTACTGTTCAGCCAAGAATCAATACATTGTCAAGACTAAATTGTCTGTCAGAACTCCTTTGAATAATTCACAACAGTTCCAGAATAATATTAAAATCAAAATAATTAACACTTTATATTTCCCCTTAACAGTTCAAACAATTGTTTTTCTCTCTAAATATATATAAGTACAACATAAAACGCGTCTGCGGACCAAAAACAGAATTCTAGAAATAAGAATGACCCAACAGTAGGAATGAATCTGATTGAGCAGTTTTATCATTATGTACACCTTATATTACTACTATATTTCGCAACATATCCCGCTTGACAGGCCATACCACTCAATTTTGTTCAGAAGCCGCCTATTCATGTGCCTTAGCCCATCCAAAGGGGAATTACTTAACTCTTATAAGACATCTAAACCCCATCAGCTAATGAAAATTAACCCAAAGTCATCATGAAGAATTCTAATTAAGAATAATATTTTTAATTGTCAACACATGCATTAACATCTGTTTATATATTATTTAATTGTATGCTCTGAATAGACCAAGATCACGTAGGCAAAATCTAACTAAAGATACAATTCACAACCTAGATTAAAGATTATTAAATGAGATAAAATCATGTAGCAGGAGTTAAACAAAATAAATAAACATAACAAAATAGTATATTACGTTCAAAGGAATAGTTTTAAATAGCTTTTGAATTTAGAATATGTTAATGAAATTTTTGTCACATTTTTTAATCTGAAAACAGTAATGTCTTGACAATTTCTATAAAAACAAAACATCTTTTGTACAGTGTCTTGTATGGTAGAAACATAATCTGCAATATATGTTATCTTTTGTGCTTGAGCACTTAATTAACACCTATAAGATATGGCAAATTGATATAGTCTAAATATTTCTTAGTATTCATAGTATTCAGCATCATAACATGGCTTTTTGAGCTTATGACATCATATAGTGATGGTTATGCGCATTCGACATCGATTGGTGTTTCATATGGAATTGGTTGTGCACTTATGACACTAGATGCTGCTGGTTATGCACTACAGCATCAGATGGTTCAGGTAATGCATTATGAGATCAGATGGTGTTACCTGTGTGCTTACGGCATCCGATTGTATTTGATATGCACTGACATCATAATATGGGGTTTGTTATGCGTTATGACACCATATGGTGTTGGTTATGCACTATGACATCGGATGGTGTTGGTTATGTATTGTGCCATCATATAGCGTTGCCTAACCAAATATCTGCTGTTCATTTTTGGCTCTTCGAACTATTATCAATCCAATATATTTTCTTTATTAATGTATCTTCAGTCACAATGAGAAATATGCAAATTAGTAAAAAATTGGGTACAAGTGTTTTAAATGAATATTATTTATAAAGTGTATCCCATGATACCTATGTTTTGAAACTCCATATAAAACGTTCACTGATATTCATTGTTTCAGGTCATTTTGGCTGTGTCTTGAAAGTATACATAACTCTGCCTGGCGGTAAAGTGGACATCCTTGTGGCCATTAAAACTCTTCATAGTAAGTACTCTATAATCTTCTGGCACACGGTCATTATACCCACCTCAATAAGTTTCAATTATAATGCCCATTACTAGAAAATAAAGATATATTGTAACCACTGTGCTCCCGTATTTTGTAGAAGTGTTATTCCCTACTTAGCCAGCAGCTGAATGCACCATTTGACATGATTTTCATAGCAATTAGCTTCATAATTTTCTATGGATCATATTTAGTATATAGAATGGACATTATCATTATAAATCAATGTATTCTCAAAACTTACGTATGAGTTATTGACCCTTGTGTCGTGTTGCTGGATTTTGGTGATAACCGACTCAATCTTGCGAATGTAACCAGTCTCGCAGGGTTTTTGTTGGATCCCTTTGAAACTTAGTAGATATTGCAGTCTTTATTAAGGATGTTAAAAGAAATCAATCACATTACTGTTCCAGCATTTATTAAAGTTAATGCCACACGTGACATAGAGCTGGGTATATCGCATCATATAATCTGGTGACTCCGTTCGTTTCAATTTATTTTACAGTTATATTTGTTCATATAATAATCGCAATTAGAAGATGATGAACACTGTTACCTGTGCAATATTTGTTGTCGAGCAGCATTAAGCGATGGATGATCAAATCGTGTGAATGCAGCTTGTTTCTTATTTTGATACATCACTGAGAAACTTGGTACTTTGTTTAGCAGTTATATACAATTGCTCATAATGACAAATAACTTGTCTCCATCACTTTTATACATTAATGTCCTTTATTCACATATACCAGGGTGCAATGTAAGACAAGAATATATGAAAACTACACTGGCAGATTTCAATGGATTGCTCTGAATCTTATTACTACATCAATGATCAGATTTGCATGTTGACCACATATTTTGGAAGCTACTTGTTTGAAGCTAGTTATAGTTGGATGCAATATATTACATACGTTCTTTTGAAATAGATTAAATTGATTTTTTTTATAGATTTATCTCTACCGTCAAAGACACAAAGAGCTTGATGGATGGCATGATGTTTGTTTTCTGTCTTATGGTACAAGTGTGTTATCGCTATTAAAACTAAACTACTTAGAGGATTGCCATAAGACTTTATAAGCGCACTCGTCACAAGGTCCAGTCGGTCCCAAAATGAAAATGGTTCTGCTTCAATATCTGATATTACCAACAGTCTGGCCATCTTGAAAACAATTCATCACTATTCTTCCTGAATCGAGGATTATATCGCCATGGGATATTCACTTAAATATTTGTATGATGTCTTGTCCGATCTAAAAGGAATTGGTAATGATTTAAAGCTCTTTGTAGCTTCCTATGCAACATTATTTCTAATTATATTATCACTGCATACTTGATGGTCACATTAAATATGATTCACGAGAGGACATATTGTAATACCTAGTTCGTCCTAGATGCAAATAGTGCCAATCTTAGACCAAATATGGCTGTAATGATGATTGTGCTTTTGAAGAACCTTTTGTTGCTACTCATCCGTAATGTTGGCATGGGGTTATAGTCATTAGACTCACCTCATTAATTAGTTAGTCTCACCATTGGTTATACTTGAAACAGTGCATTAGATTCAGCTCTATACTTAGCTTGTTTCACCGTTAGTTTTGATAGAACTGTACAATAGACTCATCCATATCATTGGATATTCTGACCTTAGTGATTCAAACTACACTTTTATATTCTTGGCCACGAGATAGCTTAATACTTGAAAAATGATGATGATGTTTTACCAAGCATTGATAAAGATACAGCAAAGGTCGAAACAGTTAAGGAATTACTTAAATAATATTTCATTTTTTCTCCAGAAATTATGCTACTTAGCCAGATTTTATAGATATCTGCACTTATGTTTGACTATTAGGGAAATATCAACACTTACATTTGACTATTAAAGAGATATCGGCAGCTTGACATATCGGACCTTCTTGTGCTACTTGTTTCAAGAATAGTATTGACCCCTTGACAGGCAGCTCAATGGAATGTGTAACAGTATACATTAAATTCAAGCAGTCTGACATTGTAAATATCGACATACCATGAAACGTCCGTATTAAACAGGGATCATTAGCTGTAGATCTGTTCATGGATATAAATCTATGTTTACATAATTGTTATTGGCAGCTCGTGCAATACTTTGTACATATCATGATCATCATCTGATAATATCCGTATAGATTAATAACTTTACCATGTAATTTGTTTGCCCCAATTGTGATAGGAGGGAGCAACTTGTTTGGCTGCGGTCTGTCCATACCTTGGTAAGTGTGAAGTGTATTTGTGTGTGTGTGTGTGTGTATTTGTGTCTTTGTCCAAGAATAGTTTAATACCATATTCTTTTTAACATAAGTAACATAAAAGAGAAGCAACAGGCTTTACAAAATTCGACAAGTAATTTATTCCCTAGAAAACAAAGTGAAAATGTAAAGAAAACAACACACGGTAAAGCGAATTAAATCCGAAATAATCCTAGAATTACATAACATGTCCTAAGAATTAAAGTTCTGAATACACTTTTAGTCGAAATCCAAATTAAATGCAACCCTGAAAGTGTTGATGTGTCTGTGGTGACCGTGACTTGATACCAACAGTGTCTTGATGTTTGACAATAATACAATTGAGGTGTGTGTACGAAGCGACAATTTCAGCTTAAATTAAAGTTTTATATTCAACGAATGTTATGTGTGGAGAGCACTTTCTCTTTCCAAAGATGAATGAATTGAATTAAAAATTTAAAAAAAATCAAAGCCCAAATGAATTTCTGGACACAACAATGCCACAACTGATTTTGTTAAGATCTTAAAACAGAAACGAACAATATTTTCATGAACAAGATTATATAATCTACTTGCCCTCAGGTCACAATCATAATTTTCTAAACAAAAATATTACCAAGAAACTTTGGAGATTGTACAAATGGTACGTGATCTCTTTAATACATTCATATTTTTATTCATATATCTATCTATCTATCTATCTATCTATCTATCTATCTATCTATCTATCTATCTATCTATCTATCTCTATCTATCTATCTATCTATCTATCTATATATATATATATATATATAGAGAGAGAGAGAGAGAGAGAGAGAGAGAGAGAGAGAGAGAGAGAGAGAGAGAGAGAGAGAGAGAGAAAGAGATAGAGAAAGAGAAAGAGAGAGAGAGAGGAGAATGATTGTCAGAGGCAATTGGTTAAATGTTTCATTAATGCTGAAATATGTTTAGGAGTACACAGACTCCGAGACATGAAACATGTGTTTCGCATGACATGTATTTAGGTGAATAAATGTATTTCCTTATGTTTGTTAACAAGGATCATTATTGCCAATATATCCCAATTTGATTAATTCTGCTTAGTATATCATAATATTTGAATCCCTCAGTTATCAGTGTGTATAACATATTTGTTTTGTGGTTTGTTTCCTTTGGTTTGATAAGTCAGTTTCTTGTATCCAATATTCATCCAATTATATTTGTCACGACACATAAGTTACATTGTCATTTGAAGTTCAACATCAAATGGCAATGTGCTATCATGTTTCATGCACACAAATTGTATCAGCTGTATAGTTTGATTTTTTTTAAAGCAGTTCCTTATAAAGCCTGTGATCAATATGTCAAAGGTCAGGATTACCAGATGTGAAACGTCAAATGAACGGCATTATTACTCTGGTAGAAGCTGTAGTTCATTCGAGGCTTAGCGTTTGTTTTGAGGGCTATTTTTGGATTTGAGCTATGGTCTGTGACCAATTATAACAACTACAAATGGTCATTATCTGAATATGTGCATATTGGTCAGTCGTTGTACTCGCACTATATTTGTACGAGTTATTGCTTTTTTTATTTAGTTACGACTGTACTGTATGACAATCTTTGATTGCAATTAGTTTTCAAGTTACTCGTGCATTTCAGTGATAATTAGTTCATACTATGGTTTCTTTTCGGATTTTTATAAGAGTTATTCCTCTTGTGTAACTTGCAGCTACAAGCATTACTAGTCGTAATTGTTTTGAATTGAGGCTGCACTAGACTGGGTAGGAGTGGATGTTTACACGTATTACATGTAACAAACTACTCACCATTTTTCTTGTTGATTGAAGGCCAATCAACTTTTGTCCATGTTCATCAAGTTTTCTAAAATACGTTACCCAGACATTTTATAAAATATTCAGTGATTTAAAACTATTTTTAGCTTAAATTTACATCATATAACAAGTAATTGTTGCATATTACTCTTTTACATCATAGTTGAAAAGATAAAAAATGGTCACTAATGTAGCTGAAAGTTTGATTGTGTGGTTGTTTTTTTATTGAATGACTGGTAAATTATACATGATTTGTGCGTGTTTCGGTACTAAATAGTAAATTTTGTCTAACTACTACTTTAGATCCCATGACTCATAAATGTATTTATGGAACCATTATGTGTAGGTCATTGTATGCAGAATTAATAATTCATGACATGAAGACATATGTTCATTTATTCAGTTATGTTTGCATTTTCACAGAAAAAAATCTACGTGACATCGACGTTGATGCATTTCTGAGGGAAATTATGATAATGAAAGAATTCCACCATCCCAATGTGCTACAACTTTTTGGAATATGCTTAGGACTGAATGATATACCGATGATGGTTCTTCCGTTCATGGAGCACGGTGATCTGCTGTGCTACATCAGGGATGATACAAATGTAAGACTTTCGCCTAACCCTAAAATTATCTTGCTTGGGGAAGTTTATATATTGCTTATATATTTCTAGTTTTTGCTGAATTTATTTTGTTTCGGCACTATCTACAGAGACATGTTTTAAGATTACCTTCTAAAATATGCAGCATCTTTGATATCTGCCTGGTCAATTCTTTTATCTATGACGATGTTTTCAGTCATTGCCAAATAAAAATTCAAAAATTTCCCCATATAAGATCAATTTTTTTCTTGTGTTATTGATATTTAACAAGCATGATATGACGCATTTACTTATGAAAATTGGCTTGATTTGATTCTGAAAGGTTCACTCCGTTGTTCCTTTGACAGTTTAAAATCAAACGTATCAGCAATGATACGATTTTCTTTTCTGTATTGAAAAGAGTCAAACCATTTTAATACAGTTCAAATTTTGAATTTATATATATGTTTGTCTTTCAGACTCCAACTGTTCAAGATCTAATTTACTTTGGGATCGGCATTGCAGAAGGAATGGGATATCTTTCAGATCACAAGTTTGTCCACAGAGACTTAGCTGCCAGAAACTGCATGTAAGTCCGTCTAACAATATACAACCTGTACGTCTTATATATCCATTAAGCGGTTTTGATACTGTGGAAAGTTTATGCTTTTTAACCAAAGTAAGATATTAAATCCTATGTTAACAGAGATGATTACATTAAAAGTGTTTCCCATCACACCAGTACAATCCCAACTATATAGTACTAATTGAACGTTGAGCTCTAGAGATATAACAAACATTTAAAAAAAAAAAAAAAACGGTAAACACTATGACATGTGCACACAAATTTGTAGTCTTTCAAGATGATAGGTACTGAATTTGAAATAGGTTGAAAAATGTAAACGTTGAAAAAATGCAAATCAACTGGCCTAATAGGAGATCATACTGCCTTTCTTAATTCTCAGAATTAATGTAACCTTCTTTTATTTTTTTTAAAAACAGCATTCTATTGGTATATTTCTTCATTGAACAGATAATATAGCAAATAGCATGACTAATGTTGCTCCTTTGCTCCAGAGCGTGAAATAGTATTACAAAGACATTGTAATACATTTCAGTTATGATTTTTTTGATCTTTCTGTGGGAATGATTTTATTTAAAAGGTTGGATAAAGAATTAAATGTGAAGGTAGCAGATTTTGGACTATCCAGGGAAATTTACGAGAGGGAGTACTACAGCAGTGACAACAAGAAAACCAAACTCCCCATAAGGTGGATGGCACCAGAGAGTATGGAAAAAGGAACTTACAGCTCAAAGTCAGATGTGGTATAAATATTATTTACTTACAAGTAAATGTATAACATAAACATATGGGGAATTTTAGCAAAGCGAAAAGCCAATATGCTTATATAAAGGTATTTCCTAGGTATGAAACTCACGCAGATGTTCATCCCAAACTTACTGACTAGATTTAAGAAAAACGTTTAGCTAATATTGATAAGAGAAAGCACGAAATATATTATAATGTACCAGTTAAAGATCAGTTGTAAAAAATATTATAATGGCAGATAATTGCAAGGTACCAGTCAAAGATCAGGTGCAATGATAGCATAAGGGCAGATACTTGCAAGGTACCATTCAGAGATCAAGAATGGCTCTGAAAGTCAAGTCAAGTATGATTATGGAACATTATATCAAGTATGCCTAACGAAAAATCAAGTCAAGTATTCATATTGAAGATCGAGTCAAGTATGCCCCCTGAAAATCAATTAAAGTATGCCTACTAAAAATTATTTCAAGTATGTTTTACACATTTAATTTGTTTATCATTGTTGCCTTAATAGCGTTAAAACCAGTCAATTATTTTCTGTGTCCTGAAAGTTACAAATATTGTAGACATTTGAAATATTACCGTAATGTCTGAAGATCTAAATATGCCATCTTTCAATAACCATAATAAACTGTTCAAAGATGATTGGCTGCCACAATTAATAAACTGTGCATAGTGAGTTGTATGCACCCCATGCAACCACTTTGGGGGCAAAACATTGTTGCTTTGAATAGGTTTGGAGTTATCCTCTTAATATACAAGCGTCAGTAATAGATGGATGAATAGATGGCAAAATATTTAAAATACTGAAATCGAGGCATTATAAAAGACAAACGCATATATTTATTATAAATCTGATTTACACATAAAGGCACTTCTAGATTTCTATGTGGATCAATTATCAGCCAGTTTTAATTATTTGCACCAGGGAGGAAATTGAAACTGAATCGACACATCTTGACCATTAGTATAATTTGTAAAAAGCTTGCATTGATGTATCTTTAACAATTTTAGAGTTTGGATCCAGAAAGGAAGTGTGACTGTTAATTGATAAACAGAAAAAAAGACAAAAGCATCCTAATACGATAGTAGAGTAATCACCCAGTTATATTAGAATTGTTCAAATGACTTTTGCCAATGTATGTTTCGGTATTAATGGCATCAGAATATTTAAGAAATACAATGGGAGAATTTTGAAGTAAAAATTTTCAGTGGGTTTGTATTAAGGATTGAGGTACTTATCATCTCATTTATGGTTCAGATTCAACATGATAGGATGATGAGGGATATTTAAAAAAGTTCTGAATGTGTTCTTATACTGTAACGTTGTTTTCTGTATGCCTCTCACCAAATATCAAAAGAGCCGACTATAATTGTTTAAATGAAATTGTTCCAGTTGATGAAACATGGATTTCCCTCTTTGAAAACAGAATTAAGGCGAAAATAGTTTGAATTGGAAAAGACAAGCAGAAACCTCAAATATTTCGATTAAGTCGGACTGTCAATTTTTTTATTTGAATGATTGTTTCGATGCAAAATGTCTGATCGTCCTGGTACCTGCTCATACATTTGCTAGAGTCACTGGACATTTATACTGCAAAGTTGTTTTCCAAATATCAATAGAGCCGACTAGAAATGTTTAAATGAAGTTGTTCCAGTTGATGAAACATGGAATTCAGGCGAAAAAAGTTTGAATTGGAAAAAACTAGCAGAGACCTCAATAATTTATATGTAGTCGGACTGTCTATTTGTTTTATTTGCATTATTGTTTCGACGCAAAATGCCTGATCGTCCTGGTACCTGCTAATACATTTGCTAGAGTTACTGGAGATGTTAATGCCTCTAAAATGTTGCCATATATTCTGCAATAATGCCAGCTTATGTTATTCACTGGTATCCAAGTGTTATGCAGTGCACTAATATTCAGAATTTTGTAATACCTTAGTGTTTATTGCCTTGCATTTGTACAACAATATTTATACACGTACAGATTTGCCTTCTTGGAAATCATCTACATTGCTATTTGTTCAACTGATACTGACTGACATGTTCATAAGTATTACCCACATATTTCTAAAAGTAAAACAACGATAATGGTGTAATTTGTATTTTCTTTTCTTTGTAGTGGTCTTATGGGATAGTTCTTTGGGAATTGGTGACAAGAGGGTTAACTCCATATTATGAAGTTGACAACTGGGACATCGTGCGGTACTTGCAGAACGGGAGACGACTTCCTCAGACTCAGTACTGTCCAGACAAACTGTACGAACTATACCAATTTTTATATTTTGTCATTTATCCCATAGTCAATAATGCAGTTCAACAATGTGTTTTAATAGAAACTTAATTAAAAAACTGATGAGAAGAAGAGGACCAAATTTGACAGATATTTCGGTGCCTTTCAGACGGTTACACCTGCTGAAAATATCCTATCAAATAGGCCACCATTTTAAATAATATTCATCTTATACACCACACAATATAATGTGACCACACTTGACAGAAGAAATTTAGACATTTGTTGACATTGTTTGATCGACCATAAAACGCAGCAAATGATGCTAAAATTAGCAGAAGAATAATGTTTTCTTGCCAACAACCATTCAAAAGCATTGGACCATCTTTTCAGAAATTATCATAGCTTAAAGGATTTTTATCTGTACAAAGTTAGTCCAATGTTAATTATGTAAGGCCACAATTTCTAGCGAAGTATTATAATAACTTTATACAATGTTTCCGACAAAATAGACCAACTTTAACAGAAAGCAGTGAGGAATAAATTATTTCAGTACCATAAATGATGATGTGTTATCAAACATTGATGAAGTTAAAACAATTGAAAAGCCCTCAACACAATTCGTTTGAGATATGCAAATGCGAACACTGGTGGAATGTATATAGACCTAATTTATTAATCAAGAAATATTTCATTTGGTTGTCAGGCAAATGTCAGCTAGTTCAACAGACTCAAGCCTTATTGTGATATATGTTTTAAAATGTATTATTTAATCCAGAAAGGTTGGCAAGCATGCACTGTACAAATATTTTTTATGGTGAAGCCACATGGAGCCAACTGCAACACCTGAGCCAGAAGGTGGTGTTCCAATAGCAAAACTATTTGGACAACATCTACATGGAAGTACTTGATGTCGCCAACGATGTACAAATGTGTTTACCAGGTGGTCACAATAGGAAAGAAAAACATGATGTTTTACCATGGTGATATAATTGACCTTCGCATCTGTGCATCAGTCATATATTACCTAGAACTACTAAGTGACACCCACGTGCAAACTTAATTGCACTTCACATCATATCCTCAGTCACCTGTTACATATAACTACTTAGTGACACCAATGTGCAAACTGAATGGCCATTCACATCAATACATCAGTCACGTGTTACATTGAACAACTTAGTGACACCCATGTACAAAATGAATTGTACTTAACATCAATGCATCAGTCATTTATTACCTAGAACTACTTAGTGAAACTGATGTCCAACCTAAACTACAGGGTTGCCCATATCATGAGGATAGGTATTAACCTTACCATGGCAAAGGACCAGCCCTTAAGGACTATGCACATAATGGTCTTCTGGAACCAATACGTTTAAAGTGTGGGACAGAGATTCAGTCATCATGTGGTATTATTAGTCAGGAATACCTGCAAGTACATACTGTCAAGGACCATAGCAACTGCATACATGATGTTAGCTATATAAATCCACATGGTAACATAACTAATGGTGTAGTAACTAATCTATCAGTTGGTACAATATAAAGAGAGGCCATGACAATGGCGGAAAGATTTAAATGGCATTCATCAAAGTCAAGAGACAAAAGCCTTCACAGTTGTTATCTGGTAGCCCCATTGTTGGACATAAATATAACCTAAACCAATTATGTAAATACAATTTTCAATATTTTTCATGTACAACTTATTATTATATTTAGTAGTAGTAGTAGTAGTGATAGTAGCAGTAATAGTAGTAGAAGTAGTAGTAGAGTATACATAGCTTAGGTATAAACCTATACAGCGATATTATTAAAGAAGTAATTTGCAAACAAAGACATAAATAAGCAATTAGATGCCATATTCAGCCTTGGATTACTCAACATTATTCGTGTGAAAGAAAAGATCGGCATAATTATTTTAGCTTGATGCTTGCTAGCAATGCAATTTGTTATCTGATTTAAAACAGCCATTTTGTATAGCATATCACCATCATTTGCATACATTTGCAAAACATTTATACCAGGATGCCTTCTTTCCAATTTTGTAAAATATTATTCAGGTTGGTTGGTTAGTATGCTTCCTAAAAGGCTTTTAATGATTTTTATATATTTTGTTACGCTACCCAAATTTGATGGCTGATTAAGATTGTTTATTAATAGCATATGAAGTAATCATCTCATTGTGTTCTTAGTCAAAGTTGAATAAATTATATCTTGCAGATGTCGCCAAAGCTGCAATATTTGATATAAGATCACCATAATTTATTCAAACTTGAGATGGTTTAGGTCAGGACATTTACTTTCAAAAATGGTCAAATGTATTTCAGCACATTTAAAATAGTCATCTAAATGTGTTTCAATTAATTGTTTAGATCATAGTGGTTTGTGTAGGATTTCTATTTTTAGTAATGGTCACCATATTTGTCGCAGGATCGGTATAATTTATATATGATGATAAGACTTGTATGCCGGGATTTTTGCCTTCGAGTTGTCATGTGTCACTCAAACACCAGTCTCAGGGTCATACAATAATCGAAATTGGACATATGGCCGAGGGAGCTATACATAATTATTTGATGTGCAGAGCACATTTCCTTTCTTTAGTCCCTGTTGAAATCAACAGTAAAAAGTGTATAATTTAGGTTATTTAGCCCTATGACCATGTGAGCTAAAAATGAGTTTTGGCTGCACAGAACGAATTTGGTTTGTTTGGCACATAGTGTCATTATATACATGTTCAAACATACATCTGTGGAGGAAAGTCTGACAATCAGTTTCTCTATGTAAAAATCAATGGCTAAAGGGTCATTTGTTCGCAATACAATAATGGTGTGGAAGTTTTACTGTGATAAATACGTATAGAATCAATAATGTATGTTATGAACTCCTTTGAAATGCGACTAAAGTTCTATATATTGAATCGATGCACATGATTATTCCACCTAGTGCATTACAAACGTGGTGACATTTTGTATTTCAATTAATAATGTTTAATCAACTATTCGTTAAATTTATACTAAATATGTCGAATCCACTTACATCGATACTTTTATTGTATCCTCAGTATCTTGGATCCATTTACAAAAATACGTTTTATTATATCCTCAGTATCTTCGATCCATATATACTCTGTACTCTTTTTGTGTTATCAACATATTGTATCCAGATACACCTATAAACTTGAAAATAATATGCAGTTAATATTCATGCACACTATTTTGATCGTAGAAAATTGAAGTCATTGTCAGTTAACTTTTTGATTTGAGTATTCACTATGTATGTAAATCAATCTTGTTTTATTTCGCCTTACTATTGTATATTAATACAGTGAGGTGAAAAATATTTCCTGGAACATTATCACTAGTACATTCTAAAATCTGTACGGCGAATGTATTGTTGTTAAGTTTCATGAAAACTACCTTGATGAACCGTTGAAGTTGCCACCACCATATATCATTACTACCAGAAGACACTTACAACATTGTGTTCATTGTAGACAGTTCCGAAGACATCTTGCCTTTAGTGATTTGTCCCTCTCCAGTGCAAAATCAGATAAAGGATTGTGTCTTCGCATAGGATACTGACTATATGATAAGCAAGTTATCTGGCCTAAACAAACGTATATCAGTATTTGAGTGTTAAGAAGCATAGCAGGATAATTATGTCTGACACACTGTCGGTATCATGCTCTATGTTCCCAATGTGTGACATGTTGGTAACGTGTGCTGTGTTAGCAATGTGTGCTGTGTTAGCAATGTGTGCTAATGTTAGTAATGTGTTCTAATGTTTTTGAACCAGCCTAGGCCAATCATATTACGTACAATCATCAAGATCTTAGTTTTAATCATTAACTCTGTATGACACATGGGATGAATTTACTTGCTACTGCTAATTTTAGTTGGATCGCATGGTATGCATTTCTAATTGAAATCGTAAGAGATTCGAACCACACCATGGCAGCCAATCAGGGATTGTCCTGGCAAGATCCAAACCCACACGTTTCTGTTCAAGACACCTGCATGCTTGCAAGTGAAGCCATTCCACTGCATAGCATGGGTGCCATCAATAAACGATGATACAGCTCAATGAATCTTGACAAAATGCAATAGTATATATTCAATTGTAAAGCCTCTCAAAATCTGTAAAATAGATTCTTGCAATAAAATAATACAGCCGTTAGTAAAGCTAGAGACAATGAAAACAAATTCTACTAACAACAAAACTGCTGAACAAATTCTGACCAAAATAATATAAAAACTATACGGCCAAAAGTGCCCTTTCAGAGAAACAATTGATGCTGATCTGGGATCAAATGTGGACCAAACTGCTGTTAACATAGACCAACATACATATAGATAATGTTTAATACACCATTTAATGGAATACGTTTACAAATGCACATGCGCAAACACATTTGGTTAATGATATTACTTATCAACAACTGCTCGATGGTCTGTTAAAATGTAAAGAGTAATTGAAATTCGTCATCATATATGGCCATCATTAAGAACAGAAGAAAAGCATTCAAACAACTCGTTCTCAAAACCTTGCCAACAGAATTCGACCAACTTTGACAGAAAGCATTCGGCGATATGGCCCTTCAGAATGACAAATACTTAAGATGTGGCGTCTCATATGGATGTAAATTTATAAAACAAACTGACGAAATAAAACAATTTTGATAATGACATTTGCCATGAAAACACCGGAATAAATGTATACAGCCTATGGTTTAGTTTAGCGAAATTTAGGAAAATGTCATTCAGTTGAGTAATATCGGATCTGATTGCGCCTCTTGCTTTTAAAATCAATCTGTTTAAAAAACATATATCTTTTTCAGGTATAATATTATGCAGAAATGTTGGCTAGTTGAACCACAAGATCGACCTACCTTCAGTGTCTTAGCAAGCGAGATAACAGATATTGTGTCTGTTACGGAACATGACGTGCAGCAAGGTTTGCTGAGAATAGACATTCATTGTGCTCAGTTTAATCAAGTCGACTCCGCAAAGTACCATTCCGCATATAAGGACACCGATCTGGAACTGTCTACAAAACCTGACCCTATAGGTGGCGCTAATTGTGGCAACGACTACATGGCAGTATTTGATGCCACCAATGATGTGCACATTCATCCAACGGATGGTGCTAATGGCAACAACAAAACTGAGCCTTACCATTACGCATATGATGACACCTTCTTGGAGCCGCCTACAAAATCTGAACCAAAAGGTAGTGATGATGGTGGCAACGACTACGTGGAAGTACCTGATGCAACCAATGACGTGCAGATTTATGCAATGGGTGATGCTAATGTAAACAACAACAGTGTGCCTCACAATGATGCATATGATGACATCAATCTGGAGCCACCGACAAAGGATGCACCATTGGCTGGGGCTGCAAACAACTACATGGAAGCATATGATGACGCAAACGATGAGCAAATTTGTCCGCCCGGTGGAACTAATAGCAGCAACAAACATGAACCTTACTATGACCAGTTAGTGTCCATTGACGTCGATGCACCAGGCAAGTTACCTGAAAGTACTTAGAGACACTCACGTGCAAACAGGGCAGTTTGGTAGCACAAATATTGGAGGAAACGCCGAGCCAGAGCAATGAAACAGCCCTAAAAAAATGAACTTAATATTTACACAGGAATAGCAAATGCGGTTAACTTGACATACTCTTTGCAATACAAGTGGTGGTGAAGAAAATGCCAAGATCAGGAAGAGGATTCAAGATTTAAACTGCATTCATCAAAGTCAGGATACATTAATCTTCACAATTGTTGTACATTTTGAAAAGTATGGAGTTATTCTAATAATCCCATTTTTGAAAACCAATGTTTTACGTGTAATGCATCATACACTGTTTTATATTCAATCAATCGTTATTATTATTATTATTATTATTATTATTATTATTATTATTATTATTATTATTATTATTATTATTATTTTCAGCTACTTTTTGCTTATTAAAATAAACAAAGTTTTATTGTGAAAAAATTTATCTTTGAAATATCAAAATGCAAAATTGTAGCTAAAGACCATAGTGAGCATAAAATCTCTTACCTTGCCAACATCTTTATAAAAGATTAATACAAGACTGGTAGGCATATAAATATGGTTAGTAAGATACTTGCTGGTGATGAAACCTTTTTCTGTTAAGTAATAACTTCCATATTTGACAACAAACTGGATTGGTATTCATTTTGGGAAAAATGTTGTTTATCGTAGTTTTCTTCCAAATTTTTACAAGTCATTTATAAGACTTTATAATTATTTTTTTAATGGCAACCACACTTGATGACGGATTGAAATTTTTGTTTGGTATAAACTTGAGACACCATCATATCGGGATTCTTCCTGTCAGATTTCATCCAATTCTAATTTGCGTCTTTTAGGATAGGTTATTTTAACGTTTTTCTGTTTTTAAGTAGCAACTGCAATATTTTGCATTGGATCTGCATCATTTGTTATAACTAGAACATACTTTATGCCCGGATATTCCTTTTGAATTTTGGCAAATTTTAAAAAATCTTTTTTTCTGAAAAATTATTTTTTTAAAAGTTTTAGTATAGTTGTACAAAATTAAAGTATCTGTATTTGTGAAAACGCCCTATCTCAAAATCTCTTCAGAAGTATTGATAGTTGTTTCTGAGAATAAATGTATGATAAGATGTTTCTATTTTTAGTAACGGTTGCCATTTTTGTAAGCAGATCCGTACCAGTTGTAGTAACCTCTTACGCTTTCATTGCACAATAGGTTCTGTCAAGTTGGCATACAACACAACACTTATGCAGAACCATTACATCATCTCACTTGGCCGGATGGCCATGTAAGCAAAAAGTGATAGTTATGTGGATAGAACAACATTCCTTTGTTTGGCACTTATCATCATTGAATACATATTAACCGTCATTAGAAAATAGTGATAGAGCCTTTTAGTTCCTAGCAACAATCAGCAGTCAACACATAATGTCTTCCCACTAGATTGTATGTATGATTGTCAAGGATCGTTTATTCAACGTTAACATTGATATGAATACAGTTCACATGAAAAATAAATCGTTTAGCTTTTAATACGTGACCATTAGCATGCTTATCTCCTTGACAACATATGTTAATTCTATACTTAAGAGCACATTCCTCACACTGTCAATGCAAAGATGAAGTCATATCTCCTTACTATGTCAATAAAGTCTAGCTAAAGTTACCTAGCCTAGGCTACGTGGTGCATGTATGAATATCAAGGTTTTTGTATTCATAATTCAAATTATATATGTTGCATGTGGCACATCTACTTGGTAACTACATTTTGAATCGAAATTGTAATAGCTACAGAACACGCCATCGTGCCCAATCTTGATCTTTCCAGGAAGGATACAATGTCATTTCCTACTAGTATTCTTAAAAGATGCTACTATTACTAAAAATAAAATATTTTTACAAAAGCTTACTTCCAAACACATAACATAATTGGACCGAGCATGTACTATGATCGCATCTTCGCTGATGCAGATCAAGATCCAAAAATCGATGCTATTAACTAACTAATTATAGAAAGATTCACATCACTATTGCACCTGTCAAATTTCGACAGAAAGCACCCCCCTCTAAATGCTCTAATTTCTTTATTTTGAGAATCATACTTGTCCACCCTTAAATATGGCAACAAATGCAAACTCTCTCAACCACTGTTCAACTCTACTTGACAAAATTTGAAAGAAAACATCAAATTTAACTAAAATCTTTGGAACTATTACTCATACGGTGTCATTTCTAAATTTGCAAAAACAAACTGTAATGATCCACACTCCAAAATAGAATGTTTTCAACAACGTCTTCTTAAATAGAAAATAGTCATCAATTTTCAGCATTTATTTAATTATGTATTTACTTGAGTATGTTATCGCGCTGGTGGGCTAGTGGTAAGAGCATCCGACTCGGAAGCGGGAGGTTATGGGTTCAAACTCCGATAGAGTCGTATCAAAGACTTACAAAAATGGTACTGATGCTGCTTTTTTGGTGCTCGGCATTAAGAGGTTAGTATTACGAATGGTCTGCCTGGTGTCATGATAATGTGACTGGGTGCGACATCATGCTGCGGAATGATGCTCCAGTGCTAGATATCACTATAAAATGCCACAATGCAGATATCGTAGCGATATGATTGAAAAAAGTTAATGCTACGTTAAAAATCCTCATCACAAAGGCACGCATACACTTATTTATGTAACAACTGATGCCGATGTGTCCAATATGGCCATCACTACTAAATATAGAAAATAACATTTTACATTTTGTTCTCAAAACAATTGAAGATAAATTGAACCAAAAAAACTAAAATGTACCTTAAGAATTTGAAAAATAATTCCAAACTTTCATCCAATATGGATGCTGGTTTTAAAAATAGAATCTAACTGGAATTGACATCTCAAAGATATCCCATCACAATATAACCGAAATTTACAGAACACATCCTGGTGTAAAGCCCTTTGAATTTGATACAAATGTTGCTAATCTGTCACGTATTTGCCCTTACCAGTTATTGTTTCCTATACAATTTCAATTTATTTTTGCATTAAACTTTAAGTTATTCCAAACAAGATCTTTGTTAACCTAATTTATGAAACAGGTCTTAATCTTAAGCTTTGTACAAGAATATGTTACCTAATGTAGGGGATTTTTTGTGTGAAACGTTTAAATTGTTTTAAAATTCAATGGCAACCTTCTATTTAAGTAGAGAACTAGTCACATCTTTACAATTTTGTTTCTATTTTCATACTGAGATACGTTAAAGATTGACATGTCAAACGAGCTGAACCCTGTCATAAAAACAACCACATATAGCAAATGAACCAATGATAAATTGATATTGGTAATGGTACTTTGTCAGTGGCCTAAAATAAGAATAAGTATGTTTTAGTATTTAGTCAAGGGAAAATACAATGGAGCTAACATATTTTAACTAGAAAAAAGCAAAGGAGAGAATGTCAGTTAAACAAATTATTGCTCTTTATTAAAAACACCATAAAGATAAGTGCATACGTTTATTGTCTTCAGCTGACATAACCCAGATAAATGTTTAAAAGGAATTAATGTTTATGCAATTAGGATGCATATGTCAGACAATACTGACACGAATTTACTTAAAGCATAATTTGTACAATCAGTAAGGAAATTAGTCACATGGTCAACTGCAGTAGAAAGGAACATTTTACATTACCTCTTCGAATTTTAGAACATGTATATCTACCAGTCTCAGTTTTTAGTACATGCAAGCTTGCATCAAATTTTGTTAGAATATATCTTTTAAACATGTCATTGATACATATTCCATACAATATTGGTCTTAAATTAGGAATAAGAGAAAATTCTCCTATGGTGAGGAACTGTCTGTTTTCTATTTATTTATTTCTATTTATTTACAGCAAAGTGACCTATATCATGATTTTTATGTCATGTGTTTTTGAGGTTTTTTTGTGTATTCTTTTGCTGTTATGGAAAAGCTACTTTATGTAATAATAAAAATATCCGTTTCTAGCAAGTTAAAAGGGTGAGTTAAGGTATGCCAGTATTATATTTCTTACAAAAGTGTCCAAAAATTAAAACATAAGAGCAAAGTGGGAAATATAGTTTCCTACACCCAATATATACTTTGCGAAACGGATATGTTGGAAGGGAAGACACTTAGATGTTTAGACGAAAATATATCATCACGTTTATAGGGCAGAACGATCCAAAGTTTAAGCTGAAGACACTTTTTGGATTGTTTCTGTGATCAAAAGAGTGAAGACGTGTTATTAAACTCTTCATAAGCTGAAAAGTTGATGGTTTCGTTTCAATGGCTTACATATAAATAGTTGTCAGCTGTAAGTATAATAGCAGATTAGATGAAATTTTGAGTTTAGAAGCAGTTCAAATAAATAACATTGGTTTGTGTGTTGTGTGTTGCAAACCATAACATGCCAACAAATTTGATAAATAGTGCAGACTAATAAAATAAGATCATTTATTGTCCAGTTCAATAATCAACGTTGAATTTTGTAAATACTTTTTCATTTTAATTTGTTATTGTTTTTATATTTTATTTTGCTATTAAATTTTCTCATTCATTGCATATTATATTCCAAAATAATGCGTAGTATTAGCTACACTAGACATGGAATAAAATAAATTGTGCCAGGTTTGAGTTCATAGACAGTTTCACTTAGTACAGTTCAGTGATCAAAATTGGAATTTGTAATTTACCTTTAGTACACTTTTTCAATTAATTTGTTATTCTTTTCATATTCTGTTTTGTTATTTAATTTTAACACAGGTTCCATAGTATATAAGTTTAATTCTACTGGTCTTGGATCAAAACAAGCCTATGCAATACCCTATTTAATTGTCCATTGTCTAGAGGATTCTCGTGAAACTGTACAGAACATCCCAATTTCACATTCACCCCAAACAGAATTAGAGATGCATCGACATAAAATAAGGGAGCAATATTACCAACACAGCAAACATTTTACGAATATTTGTATAGCTGAAGAATACATACCACAAACCATCATATGTTTAATGAGCATAATTTTATTACTTCTGCTATTGTGGACAAATTAATTATTTCTATACTTGGTAATATATTTTGTCCAAATAATGTAACATATGTTTGACTAAGGGACTTATATTGTCATTGGTCGTACTAATGCCATAGTTAGGTCTTAGTAGTAGAAGTACTACACTATCAGTCATTATCTTTTAGCTATTCCATAATATTTCTACTTATATCGAATATAGACCTTCATTTAGTTTTATTCTTATATCCAATGTAATCGCTATTGTCATTAAATTTTACATGTCGCCGTTTTGCATGCTTTTGTTGAATATTTTGTTTTCAACTGTAGATTAATATTAGTTTACAGGATTGAATTTGCTGTCAGAATTTTGTAAAAGATAACTTTATATTCTTGATATGTAAAACAAGCTAGCAAAACCTAGCCAAGACAATTATATTTTGTACCAATTTTTATGCATGCATTTCTTTTGAAACTGTTTTAATAAAGAGAAGCAAATTAATACACTGATTATAAATATCATCTTGTGTAAGACTGCAACACTTACATGTGTAAAGAGATTTATTTACTGTAAATATTTACAAAGATCTGAAACTGTGCAAAAACTAACATGCCTTTTGATGTCATTGATGCAGAAACTACCAGCCATTCCAATGAAATGATATAAAAATGCCCACTGATGTTAGTGATGCAGGAACTACCAGTCATTCTAATGATATGATATAAAACATTTTGCCGTAAGAGCACCTATGATAAACATTTTTTCAACATAAGTTTTGATAAGTAGCATCCTAATTCAATCAAACAAGTTTGCATGACACTGCATAGTTTCTTAGTCTGTATGTTTTCTACAAAAGCGTCCTATGCATGTGTCATGGCAGTTTGTCTGGTTGCATTATCCATTGTGTTCACCATTGACGTGTCTGTAGCAGTATGAAGCAATATGATGTTGATCTTAAGGTTGCTTGAAGTACATTGTCAACAAACGAAATGAGTCATGTCATAATACGAAGCAAAAGACACACAGCCTGTGAAACTATTGCAAGTTGATATAGGTATGGCGCCCCATCGGTGGCTTATACAAATAATAATATGTTATTAATTTGTCAGAGATCCACAAAGGACAAAAGAATGGAGCTAATACCTCCTACCTACAAAACAAACAAATCAGAGAATATCGATTACACCAATAAATGCCTCTTGTATTACAAGCATCCGGTGCATAATTGCATAAATTTAATGTCAAATCGTCAGCTGACATAATTTAGATAAATGTTTAAAATGAATTAATTAAAATTAGGATAAATACTACAGACAATGCTGCAAAAATATCACTTTCTGTAACATAATATGTACAACCATTAAGTAAATGAGTTAGTCGTCAATGCATAATATGTACAATCATTAAGAAGATGAATTAGTCGTCAATGCATAATATGTACAATCATTAAGAAGATGAATTAGTCGTCAATGCATAATATGTACAATCATTAAGAAGATGAGTTAGTCGTCAATGCATAATATGTACAATCATTAAGAAGATGAATTAGCCGTCAATGCATAATATGTACAATCATTAAGAAGATGAATTAGTCGTCAATGCATAATATGTACAATCATTAAGAAGATGAATTAGTCGTCAATGCATAATATGTACAATCATTAAGAAGATGAATTAGTCGTCAATGCATAATATGTACAATCATTAAGAAGATGAATTAGTCGTCAATGCATAATATGTACAATCATTAAGAAGATGAGTTAGTCGTCAATGCATAATATGTACAATCATTAAGAAGATGAATTAGTCGTCAATGCATAATATGTACAATCATTAAGAAGATGAGTTAGTCGTCAATGCATAATATGTACAATCATTAAGAAGATGAATTAGTCGTCAATAGCATTAGCATAGCACTATTCATACAATCTCTCAGAGTGTTACGAAATGCAAATATTCCAGTCTCAGACTTTAAATCATATTTTCTGAGTAGAACAACAACATTCAATTATCTGCGGTGTATTAATAGTACTTAAATTTATAAAAATGATGAAATACATGTAAATTTACCGCTTTTATTTCGTAATGTCTATCCATTTTTAAAGCATTAGAAGGGTGCGTTCTTAAGGGAGTGCACATATTTGATTTCTTACCAAAAGTGTCCATGAACAAGGATGTCTAACTCAAACATAACATCCAAATTGGAACTATAGTAACTTACACCCAATATCTATTTCGCAATAAGGATGTGTAATTCATCGTCAGGGAAGAATAGATGTAAATGTGTCATCAACCCGTTATGGAACAGCATGGGCCCAGAGTTCAGGAACACAAAAGATTTGGTTTGATAATGTAATCAAAAAGGTGGAGACTTGTTATACTCGACGTAAGCTGACAACTTGACTTTTCTATATGAATAACTTACATATAAATAGCTGCAAGTTGTAAACCTAGCATGCAGTTTGGGAGATGGATTGAGTTTAAATTGGTTCCATTAAATGGCGTTGGTTTGGTTATTGTAAAACATAGGTTTGAAAATTTTATAAATGTTGCAGCCTTAAAACATAGTTAATTTGCTGTTCAATTCAGTAATCAAAATGTAATTTTGTAAATTATGCTTATTAAAACTTTTCAATATAATTTGTTATTGTTTTTCTATTTCATTTTGGTATTATGACTTCAGTTCTATTGCATAGTATATTCGGAACAGTATTCAACTGTATTCCAAGTCACAAGGGTCAGGTAAGCATTCAATGTCGATTATTTCAGTAATGGGTGTAATTTATAAGAATTTGATTCTACATACCTATAAGTCGCAAGTATTCACTTCATTTAGATTCGAATACACCCATATTCCTTTGGAAAGTCCTTGTTTATACGCCCTGAGAGATGCATACGCCAAAATTAATATTAAAGTATACATTTATGGACAAATTGAACATAAAGGTGTTATCCAGCTTAATCTGGATTGAATGTCGCACGCTGTGATGTCCCTATGAAAGCTACGCATATTGATAAACAAATTCGTAATATTAGTACATGACCACTATTGTAAAGGTCCTTAGTATTAGGTAATTTTCATCTGGAAGTTTCTTGCTGACAGTTAATGTGCAGATAATTGAATAATCTGGATTGAATAGACTTTGCTTACAGAAAAATATGTTAGATTTTGAAAGAACAATTTATATGTAATTTAAAAAATAAATGCGCATGCTTGGCTCATGTGACTTGTGCTATAGTAAAGGATCGTAAAACCTTATGCAACATCCTATTCAATCATCCAACATCCAGATGATTCCCATGAAATTGTACACCCACATCCCTGGATCTCATAGGTCCTAACTAAAACGTTCTGCTAGGACATCCAATATGGGTGCAAGGGTGGTTATCTTGATGATCTTGTTATCGCTTTTAAACGTATGGTCATTGGACTTTCACCAACATGCTGGTCATAGTGTTTTGCTGGCCATAGATGAAATTGTTACTGACCTAACACCCAATATGGACACCTTGGAAGTCATATGTCTAATTTATACAGCTCATCCTTGTTACTTGATGGTCTTAGAAATGGTATATATGATGAGTGTCTGACCTCTAATGTTTGGTAAATTAAAATGCTACTGATACCCAATAACTGGAAACATTGCTACTCAATGCTCCGTAATGGATGGTGATATCAACATTGCTACTCAATGATCCGTAATGGACGGTGATATCAACATTGCTACTCAATGCTTCTTAATGGCTGGTGATATCAACATGGGTTTCAAATAAGAGATGCCTGTCTGACATTTTCCAAGATGTTTTTTTGTCAATAATGGATGGAGATAATGATATGCCGTTTTAAACAAAATACATCACATCTAGTTTGTCTATGAAAACCGGTGCAGTTCTGACATTCAAAAAGGCTGCCAAAGTGGCCACATTGAGCTATTAATGTTACTTCTCCTGAATGTACTGTCATATTGACATGGGGTTTTCTATAAAAGTCCCCTATCTTATATTAATGGTTCTAAATAAAACGAGTGTTAATCTGACCTCCAAATTAGGCTGCCATTGTTGTTATCTTGAAAATATCGTAATCGCTTACCATTTGTAATATATGGTCATATTTACTTGGTGTTTGCACTAAACATTGGTCCTCAGGTAAACAACATTACTAACCTGATATCAAATATGTCCACCATGGTAGTAATCTTGAAACTATCAATATAGCTATTCCTGAATCGATGGTCATATTGAAATTTGGTTTACACTAAAATACTTCTTATGACCTTTAGATGGTCATTAAAAAGAAACGTTGCTGATAAGATTTTCAATATGGCCTTATGTGATCATATTAATCAGACTTTCGATATGGCTTTATGTGATCATATTGATCAGATTTTTAATATGGCTTGATGTGATCATATTGATTAGATTTTCAATATGGCTTTATGTGGTGATCTCGATCAAACTTTCAATATGGCTTTATGGATCATATGGATCAGACTTTCAATATGGCTTTATGTGAACATGGTCTTAAAGCTACTAATCGCTGATGGGTGGTCATATCAGCATGGGATTTTCAACAAAAGACATCCTATGGTGCCTAATTGGTCCCCGTGTCACCAAGAGAACCGTCATGAAAATCTTCTTCATGTTTCTCCTCCGAAATGATGATTATATCGGCATGGCAGTTTCATCAAAAGACAACTTATGATTTCATGTTCTTCCTGAATCCAATGTGACTAGCAATATTTTATCTTGAAAAATATTGCTATTGCAATTCCTCCGCAATTGTAGTCCAATGTACATAAGGTTTTAACCAGGACACTGCTTATGATGTCGAATTGGTCAATAATTAAAAAATGGTGCTGGTTTAACATCCAATGTGGGAACAACACAGGTAATCCTCTTTCATGGACAGACCTACATACTTGTGAGTCCTACTAAAAGATTTTAATGACATCTAGTTCACCTTAAACGAAAATGATGCAAATTGGATAGCTATTCTATCTTCTACAATGAACATTTTATATATATATGTATATATATATATATATATATATATATATATATATATATATATATATATATATATATATATATATATATATATATATATATATATATATATATATATATATATATATATATATATATATATATATATATATATATATATATATATGTATTGTTATCGCTATTGATGGTGTACCATCTAATACAGTGGCCATACCAGCCAACCTGAAAATCGTCTCATCACTACCCATGGGTAGTTTAAACTATAAAGATTCCTATGACATCTTGTTGGTCGTAAATAAGAAAGGTGCTGATTTGATTTACAATGTTGTCACTATATGGGCATCTTCAAAAGATTTGTATTGCTACTCATTAACAGATTTGTGTTGTCATAGGTTGTTTACTAAATTACTTCTTATTAGGTGTAGCTGAGTCTAAATTAAAATGATTTTAACTTAATAAATATCCAACACGGCTGACATTGTCAATCTGAGAATTTTGTTATTGCATCTCTTCTTGAATGGATAGCCATGGGATTTTCACCACAAGAATTGTAAAATAGCTTGATGGTCTTAAATGAAAATTGTGCCACTCAGACATCCTACATGGTTACCACTCTGACCTTCTTGAAAATCTTTAACCTACAACTACTGATAAAGATATGTCATGTCAACATGAAATTTTCACTAAGAGACTTTATATGATGTCTAGCTGGTCTCAAATGAAAATAATGTCGACCTTTGCAGGCATCTTGAAAACATTATTATCGCTATTCCTCGTTACTACATTGCTATGTGGCCGTTGAGTCGTCGCCAATAGACTTCCTAGCGATCTAGCCGGTAGAAAATTAAACTGCTACCCATCTGCCATCTGCCGTTGCTTCAGGTTGCAGTTGAAATGTCACTATTACTGCTTCTGAACATATTGTTATGTGTATATTGTTCAACCAAACGACTTTCTGCGATGCTAAGTTGAACCTGAATGGAATTATGCCATTCCGACATTCAATATAGCTTCCAGGTGGCCATAGTGAAAATCATGTCAACTTCTCTCACCCTCTTGAGATGGGTACAGGGGCATAGGGTTTTCTACATAAGACCATCATGTCTAGGTGGTCTGGAACGAAAATAGTGCCCACCTGATGTCCAATATGATGAACCTTATTGCAATTAGTATTGCCATTACTCTTGCATTGGTAGTGATATATAGCTTAGTTGATCCAAAGTTAAAAGATCTTTAATCTGGCATGCAACATGGCCACCATGGAAGCTTCATGAAAATTATGTTGTAGCTTCTCCTATATGGATTGTCAAATTTACATGGCTTTTCCATTCAATTTACATGGTTAATCCATTCGAGACTTCATATGTCTTGTTGACCTAATAAAAATGGTGACAATTTGATAACGAATATGGCCAGCACAATGACTCCTTAGCATAGTATTATCGCTTCCGCTCTGTTAAAAAAGGTGTCCTATTTGATCCTAAAAGAAAATGGTAGCCATCAGGAAACCAAGACGTTCAACATCACTGTCAAGGTATATTTGTATCCATTGTTGCATATTTTATATGATAGCATGTCAACATTGTTTGTTTGACATTTTTCGCCCGTGTGAAGAAATTAAACTTGTATGCAGGGAGTATTTATCTGGTTCGCTTATATAATTTATAGGTAGTTTGGTCACCTAACCTGTCCTTAAATTCAGAATGTTTTATTTTTATTTTGTTTCCTTTAATTTGACAATACAAGTGACTGATGTTTATGAAATTAACTGTACTTTCAAGATCGTATATCACAGTGCTTGTTAAATAATGTTTCCTTTTGTGTTTTTTATTTTTTTGTTCTGCACTGTCTTTAACGTCTGCCATTTATAACTGCATTAAACATCCAAACAGTTTGTTATGCTTGATAAGTTTTCCATGGGCATGACAAACAAACAAAAATAATCTCCTTCTACATGCCACAGACATGTTGCATCGTGTCCCACCCACTCACATTATCCTGAAACTAGGTCGACCAGTCCTAGCACTAGGTGTTAATGCTCCCTCATGTGAGGCGGACACCCGAACCACTAGGCAGTTTTATCTGCAATTCCACAACGAAATAATGCATTCTTTAACACTTTTTAGAGGACAGTGTCAACATCTGTTTCAAAGCCTAGCAGATATATATACATATATTTGTCAATTTTATCGAAATGTTTCGTGCAATCGTCAATAATGCTACATATATGTGTTTCACAGTTGTGTCATTTCAGGAGGTCATGTTGGTTGTCAGATATGATAGAAAAGTATCCAAGTACTTCGTAATATTACAATATACAATATGCTGAGACACTGTACACAAACACGATCTAATGAGACTGGGCAGTAATGATTAGCCATTGTGCTAAAACGTTTTGGTTGTTGTTTTGTCTTTTTTGAAGAGTGGGCATATATTTGCTGCAGGTTAATCCTTACTGGTGTTGCTGATGTCAGACAAATAGCAAAATAGTTTTGTGTAAGCATTGCTACAAACCCTGAAGCAAGTTCCTTAAATATTTTGGATTTATGTCACCAGGACCAATCTTTGAAGATTTTACTCCATGCAGCAACTCTTGACCCCTCGTAAACTTTATTATTCATTTTTGGCACTTGTGGACACATGCATTGCGAAACAACCTCACACGAGTTAGCACGTCATACAAATGAACAAACTAATGGGACCAAGTGTTTGGAACCATTTTGTTACTCTTAACATTCAAATGTGACCTATTAGGTGGTCGGCATAGGAATAATGTCCAAAACTGGATAGTAAATCGCAAGATTGTAGGGACTCATTGAATGGCGTCGATGGTACAACGTGCAGTTAATGATGGTGGGGTACACTGTTCTTGATAATGCCTCTCAAGAAGTTATAGTCGGAATCTTTTCGTCTCTTTTGACGCGAATAACGTTTTCTAACACATGCTTAAAAAGGCTGAGGATATTCCGACTGAATCTTAGTTTCTCCTCCATCATAAAATATGAATATATTCCAAATGTCGTAACCTAGTCCGAATGGAACATTGCTCGGCTAGGTGAAATTACCTTAGAAGTTTTTGGACTCGTGTCACAATTCATTTTCCTATGTAGTACCTACATTGGTTACTCAATATTGATCATTCGACTCGATCCAAATTATAATAAATCATATCATATTTTAAAATACATTCAAAGATGAATTCATGGTGAAGTTCTTGTTTTCGGCTCTCTGGCAGTTTTTTTAGAGGCTATTTTGTAAACAAAGCATCGTGCCACATGTTTACGATTTCACTTCCGGATCAGCAACAATACCTTGTTGTTCAATGTGTACTGTCGCCGAAATACACACAGATCTCCAAACCAAATTATTCAAATTCTATATAAGACAAATTACATTTAACTACCCGAATGTAAATATTGTGACCCGTGGGTCTCACTTGACCGTTTATTTGGTTTTTTTTTTTTTGGGGGGGGGGTAGGCGGAATTTTGCTCATACAATGACCTATCAAAGAAAAAAATTAGAATAATTTTACATTCAAGATACAAATAAAACGTAACTAATAATTTTTGTAGAAACCATGCTTGTGAGGATTTGAAAAAGCAATCAGGTTAATTCCTTATACGACTGGTGGCTTTTATACTGAACAGACACTGCTACAAACCCCTTTTTTCACTTTCATTGTGGATATCAAAAAGCTATTTTGAATATTTTCCTGTGACAAGGCAGCGAAAAGAATCAGAATGTGCCTTATGCATTATTAAATTCATTAGTACTGTTACAAGTTAGAGTATTTTTCATCACCCCTCAACCATCTCGATATTTGCAATATTAGCTCTGTAGCAGACGTATGTAAATACCTAAGCCAGGTCAACTGTTCATTTGCAGCTCAAAATACACGTTTGATCTCCAGTGCTAGTCTAACCGTGACAAGCAGTCACCAAATAAGCCAGCCTATTTTCAAACCCAACTCAAAGTAAATGTAAACCACATAACATATTCAGCTTCTCTGTGAATGTATAAACACTAGGCTTATGTGCATTAGGCTCATACCTTCTACCTTAACAATTAGGTGTCAAAATACGAAACTGTCCAGTGAGACGTTAATTTATCTATTTCAAACAACTCATCAAAACTCCAATGAAGTTGATGCCGATACACTTGTTCAGGTAAAAGGTCCACAGCAACTGGTGTGCCTGACTGATAAAATCTGTGATGTCGTCCTGGCTGGAAATATCACTTCGACAGTTGTGCTACCATACAAATTGAGGCCTAGAAGAAAAGAAAACCCTGAACTTGTTACATAGTAGTAATTATAACTAACATTTCTGTAAATAAGATAAAATATATGTACTGAAATATTACTTAGTATATGCTCATTTTTTTCACCGTTAACTTTACATTATCAGAATCATTCAATATTTTACAATATTGCACACCTTCATATTGCATTCACGCGCAGGACACGTGTGCCCAATAGTGTATTAGGAACTACTTTGTAAATAAATGATGTACATTCGTATAGTGGACGCAGTACGTTTTGGTTGATTAACTTTGTTTCTGAATGAACTAAAGCAGATGTTGCGTTGACTGCAACATATCAACTGCTTTGCTACATTCCACGTTAACTTTCTGATACATTGTTTCATATTTAGCGATAGACACCAGATTTCATACAATTGCTTGGCACCTACAAATAGCATGCAAGCTATATAGGCATAAACTGTCTCCTTTAGCTGGTAATACGAATGGCAAAAAAAAAAAAAAAACTTAGTTTTACATACAGAATTTCCTCAAAATGTACTTTCTTAGTTCTGCAAATCCGAATTACATAAGCCATGTCATGACTTTAAAAGCGTGATTACACATTTCGAAATTGTACTGTAATTATAGGTTACTGCATTTGTATGGGGAAATATGAACGATTTTTTTGAACGGAATACTGCACGACCTCAAATGAAATAAACATCAAATTCAATAGCGTCTTTTTCATATTTGCACTTGAAATACTTCATATCACAGAACAAACACACTTGCATATGTAAACACGCTTCACCCACGTTGCTTCAATCCGATGTATTTCTTGTACAATTTGCACAGATGAATCCAGTCCAAAATCACGAACTTTCCTAGAATCGAAACAACATACCCAAATCTATTCATTCCAGAACAAATGGAAACGTCGTTGCAATGCACATTCATTCTCAATATGACTGCAAATTTCAATTTTAACTAGACACGGCATTTTCTTTCGAAAGTTATGCCGAGCGCGTGACTAAGTTCAGATTTATCTGGGCGGAGTTATGTGCGCATTAATAATGTTGTTGTTGTCTAGTGATAAATCTGCGCTTGTGTATTTAGTTTGGAATACGGCATACATTCATTTACGTTTTTTCTTGTAGTGCATTTTGTTTGTATAATAAACCTTAGGTAAAACAAGACAATGAGCATATAATTAAAAGGGTACTGCATTTGTATGGGAAAATATGAACTCGTTTTGTCGGATGAATATACTGTACTCCAAAGGTCGTTTAGTATTCCATCCAAAAAACTCGTACATATCTTCCCATACAAATGCAGTAACATATAATTATTGAGTAGATTTGAATGAAAAAATCATTACATTTAAGCAATCATCGTTAAATTAGGACGATGTACAAAGTTCGTACTGTAAATATTAATAGACTGAGTATGTATGAGTAATACTTCAAATAAACCTCTTTTTATGAAACTTATAATGATTTTGTTGTTCATTAAAAGAAGGGATGAGAAGAAAAATCTGATAACTCTTGGCAGTGCTGAGTCAACTCCCTTCTAATATGATATAGTGCTATAAAAGCTATAGAAAGTGTGTGTTTGGAATACCTTGCTATGTTAGATTCAAGATATCAAGGTAATAAGGAAACCATGTATGGCACAGCGAATCACATCTGACAAGACTGAGAAAATGACAGCGTTTATTAAGGACTCGCTTGACAGTTATTTTGTATGAATTTTCATCCAACAATGAGCTATCACAGAACAATCAGAATAATTTTACATTAAAGATAGAACAACAAAAAAAAGTAACTAATGATTTATGTAGAAAGATTGCTTGTGTGAATTTGATTGGGGCAATCGGGTTAATTTCTTATACAAATGGTGGATTTTGTACTGAACCGACACCAACCCCTCTTTTACATTAATTTTGACAGCAAAGAGGAATTTTGAATATTTTTCAGTGACAAGGCAGCTAAAAGAATCATTTAGTGCCTTATGCATGAATAAAGTTCATTAGTAATATAACAAAAATTAGCATACCCCAGCAGCATCTCTATGTTTAGATATTTACCTCTATGGTCACAGAAGTCTGACGTTTTATCAATCAAGTACGAGGACATCTCTGGCAACACGACATCGCCTTATCGGGGCCATACATTAATTTGATTGTTAGTGTATGGAACCAATAAGGTGATTTCGTGTTGTCAGAGAGTTCCTCGCACTTTATTGATGAAACGTCAGACGCTTGTGTTTTAGCAGACATACGTAAATACGTAAACCAAGTCAGCTGTTTATTTGCAGGCCAGGTTACGCATTTAATCTCCAATGCTAGTCTGTGACAGGTAATCACTAAACAAGTTAACCCGTTTTAAAACCTAAATCAAAGCAGATGTAAAGCACATTACAGATTTAGCTTCTGCACGAACTTATAAACGCTAGGCTTATGATAATAAAGCTTATACCTTGTATGTTAAAAATTAGGTGTCAAAGTACGAAACTATCCATTGTGACCTTCTAAAATTATATTCCAGTCTGGTTTGGGATAAAGCTGCTCAGATTCAAACCATGGACAATTCTGATTAAAAAGCAACCTCAATAGGGAGGTGTCAAAATACGAAACTGTCTAATGACACCTTCTAGAAAGACACATATGCCCATGTGAGGTCTTTTGTATATCACTCGAAGCTCTTGTCTTTGACGGAAAAGGCCGGGAAAGTTTAGATCCAATCGGAATATCCTGGCCCTTTTCGTCAAAAATGAAGCATCCTTTTGCGTCAAGAAATAAGACCAATTCCAAAATATCCGTGCGGCTAAAGAAAAGGCTACTCGTATGCCCCTCTAACTAAATTGGGATGTTACTTGCACTGATTTCTTTTTTGTTTAATTTGGGACAATACTAACTATAGATGACGATATAAGCATCTATAAATGGAAAGTGAGTTGCAAGCCCCAGGGTGTGTAAACCGTTATAAGAATGTTAACTGTAACCCCGTGACCGGTAGTCCTATAATGTAGCTTCTGGAGTGTATGGTATCGTGGGTCTTAAAGTTTGCGATCGACTAATAAATAAATAAAAACTCCGACCTTCAAGATAATACATATGTCTATCTTGTTATTTGCCGTATGTTAAAATGCATTTAATTTCCACTGTAAATCGTATGGCTGGGATAAATCATTTATAAACCGATGCCATGTAGATTTTAGGTTATGCAAGGGTAATTGCTCTGATATGGAGGTAATACCAAAAAATATTTTACGATGGAATATACTTGTCCTAATGTTGAAAACTTGTGTAGATGCTGCATAAAGTGTCAATTAACTTGAAAAATGAATGCTACTTCCATGGTACTCATTCTGTCAGTCCTACATCGTAATACCACGACCCTAATATTTATATATCTACGCCCAAGCTCTTAACTTGTAGGAATCTCATTCTGCCACCTTTGCCGTCCAACATAAACTTAGAGAGAATTAAAGAACTGCATCTGCAAACATCTCTGATGGAGAGTAGCGCTGGGATTGTTGTTGCGAATGGATCACCAATATGAGGTGTTCAAATGAAAAGTTATAAATCATGTACACAAAGTTTTTAAAGTCAACATCTGTCAAATGCAAAAGCCACCAGGTAACAACCGTCCATGCTTCACATTTTGACTCTTATTTGCTACCACTGATTTGATTTCTTGGTTGTTTACAAATATAGTAATCATGTGATCAGACATTTGCATAACATCATTGGACATTATCACATGACAAACTGGATAACCAGTTTGTTTCAGTGATAGCGATTTTAAGACGATATAGATTATAGTATGCAGAGACCATATAATTGTGCTCAAAATGAAACCTATGACTGCATTTGTTTAGCAAATATGAAATATATGAATATGGGTCGATGCAGTAGCAGGGAGATTTCTTGAGCAATGGTTGAGTAAATCTAAGTTTTACATCATTATAACAGTTCATTAGCTAAATAAGCACTACAGTGCGTTTATTTTGCCAGGTAAGCCTGCAGTCAACAACAGATATGGCAGCGGATTACTAGTGGTGGCAGTGTCACATCGGTTGGAAAGATGATAGAGGCTGATCACAAAATTGTTGAATGTCATATGATGACTGAATTAGTCTTTGATTGTATGCACCACTTTGATTTTTGCTGGAAGTAATTACTGCTGGTAAATTAAATTGATGTAATAATTTTATATTTCTCTTCAGAATGCTGTCTCTAGATAAAAGATAATGTCTGGATATGCATAGAAAATGTCTCGTCTGGCAGCGAGGATTTTTGGGGAAGTTGCCAGACCTACAAATAGCAAATCTATGAAAGTGGCAAAAATCTTCAGTGAACAGCCCCTTCGCCTGAACAAGGCCATTGTGCAGTATTACCCAAGGCATGACAAGTTGAGCCATCTAATGAGAACACTTAGAACCTATGACCTGTACATGTGAGACGTTATTTTCATAACTTGAAATATGAATTTCAAAATGAGTGATTCAGTTTATGGTGCAGAGAAAGAGCAGATGTATGCTTTCGAAATTTAGCTTTAGTTTTCCGGCACTAAAATAAAACTTCTGATTTTTGTAAGGATAAGAAATTGATTAAAACTTTTGCTTTTCGTTTTATATGGCTCATATCTGTATATGGCTGTTAAGAGGAGAGTGTTGGTAAAACATTTTATTTAGGATGTGAGATAAAGCCTCCAAAAATAAATGCTTAGTGCAATCTGCATCAAGATTGCCTGTTAAAGGTTTAATCTAGTAGACCTAGGTTTGATAGAGTTATTGCGCTTTTCTCAACTAATTTAAATCTCTACTAGGGCAAATCCTTATAGCAGGCATACAGAAAATACATGCATTTCTCTGTTTTAAAAAAACAAATACCTTCAAAGTCATAATTCATTCAGAAATCATCATATATAGTTTGAAATTTGGTGTTTTTTTGTGTACATTTTCACTGTAATGAATATACCAATAATTTGATATTTTTATATATTTTGTGCCGCTTGTCCTCATATGTATTCAAGCCTTGATTGTTTGTCTACAATCAAGGCCTGGCATGGGCAAACAAAAATATATGGATGACTGTGACTAAAGAACAGTGGATGATGTCAGTAGATAGCTTATTGCATTGCTTGTCTCTACTTCCAAACAAATAAATTAATCAAATGTGACCATCATCGTTTTGTTTAAGGATAACTAAATGCAATATCACTACTCTAATTAGCAGCCAAGATGTCCTAATCTATGCCATTAAACAATATTACATCAAAGAGCCTGTTTGAATTAGAAATATTGATCAAAAAGTGCCCTTGTTGGCAGTTTTATATGCAGTGGATAAAGGATACAATTATCCTATATTACATTTATTGTTCTAAACTTAATAAACCAGTTCTTCACTTGATGGACAAGTTAATTTAGAAGAAAAGAAAAGTAAAAAAGGAAGAAAAACAATGACTGATAAGTTATGTTTTAGTTGTGTATCAGCTGTCAATACTGAAAATAAATAATTAATTTTGACCTGAATGAATAAGACTATGCTGTTTGTCAAGTGTGATCATCTGCATTTTGTTTAAAGATAACTAAATGCAGTATGACACTTGCAATTAACATTCAAGATGTCCTCATTTATCCCATTAAACAGTATTATATCAAAGAGTATATGGATTAGTAATTTCAAATGAACATTGAAACAAAAAATTAAATATCCTTGTTGGCATTGTTTGATACAGTTGATAAAGGGTAGCATTATTGTTCTGCAGTTTATTAACCAGTTATTTACTTGATCGACAAGTGAATTTAAATTAAAGAGAACTAAAAGAAAGAAAGAAATTTAACGGTTGGTTAGGTTTTATTTGGAATTTGCCGTATTAATCACACTGAAAATACTAATTAATATTGCTTTTTTTACATACAGCACCACCTTTACCCTCAAGGAGCCTCTCACTTTTTTTGCCTTTAGCTGGCCCCATTATCTACTCTCAATAGCAAACATACATTTAACAAACTTGTCAGAAAATCATAATTGACTCTGAAATCTTTATGTATAGTTTGCTTTCATTTATTTCTCACACAGTAATGAAATTTTATAATTTTTGTTGTGTAGATTTCGCTCTAACTAATTAGATAGCAGAGGATAATGTGAGATTAGTAGCATGCACGTTCTCTTGGAACGTACATGAAGTCATGGCTGTAACACATGTAGTGGCTGCTTTCTCTAGTGGAGGAACATTTATCAGACACAAAGAAATAGATGTGACAAAAAGAATTTCAAACCAGTAGATTTACGAAATGTGATCAGTAGAATGGCTTCAAAACCAGTATATCTTTATATTGAAATAAATATTATGTTTCAAGGGGATTTAAAGCCAAAATAAACAATGTTTCTCTCTTATATTTTTTCTGTTCATTTTTAAATATAGCTTCAACATTTGAACAAAGAGATAACTCATTGTTTGTTTTACGACAACGAATAATAATTTTGTACAGCCTGGAAACACACAAAAAATACAGCATGGAAAATTAGTTTGATATCTTCTCGTGTGATTTAGCTTGTAACGAGCATTTCTCAAAAATCATTGAGAAGTTATTGTGAAATGTATATAAGTTAGCCTTTATGTTTTTGTCTTGTCAACTCTTTTTTGGACAGAGTTACTGCCCTTGAGAATTCACTAAGAGATCTATAGATACATGAAATGTTTAGTGGTATATACACCACACTTATGGATTCAAGCAACTTGAATAATGTTAATATATAGACTGACAAGTAATCTCAGGGTCACCAGAGTCATAGTACAGATGAGAATATTTCACTCTTTGCAGTATACAAGCTTAGCACAATGTTGTTCCCGTACCCTTTATAAAGTATTTATATATTTATTTATGTTGAAGCAAGAAACAGCATATATAATGGGCTACTTTATATGCAGCAGATATTTCCCATATGTGGGTAATATAAATCTAACAAAATGCCCTACTCCTTGCTCTGCTGTTATGCAGTTACGGAATTTTTTCATAGCGAGCGACTATGTGACAGATAGATCCATTTTTTAATATTTCGGATGCAGTTGTTACTGCTTTACATATGAAATATCTATAGTTTTAATTTGTATAGGTTCATGTTGGATTCAATATAGTTTTATGAATTTTCATATGAAGAATGGAACATAATTGATGAACCTTTAATGGCAGTAATCTTAGAAGGAACATATTTGCCATGCCAAACATTTTACTGATTCCAGTTCTCCATCCTCTAATGAGTTTGGAATTGTATAGATGTTTAGCTTGACATCGGGTGGCATCAGGGATACCTTTTATCTCTGATTCCACCCACTGTGAAAATGAAACATAAAAAATATATCCTCAATCCTGTCTATGTCTGACGACTATATTGTGCTACATTTGTCTAAGTTATTCCATTTTAGAAGAGTGATTTATGATGTGTTCTTGTTCTCAAATGGAAACTTATAACATTGATTGCAGTATATATAACTCAAAAACCATTCAACATATTCTGATGGAATTGGGTCAGAAGAGTTTTGTCTTGTCTTAGATCAGAACATTGTGGGTTATGTTTGTTTTTTTGTCTTGTCTGTGCGATTTTGGACACTGTTACAGTACTTGTTTGTTCGCTTTATAGCTTTACATGGGACATTGTATTCTGCATAATTTAATGATATTTTGATGTATTTTTAAAACGAAAACTATTTCTTACAGTGAGAAGTGCGATTTATGTGTTTTGTGCCATTTATTATTTTGGACAGACTTATGTCAAATTATTGGAATATAATTGCAGTTTAACACAGTACAAGGGATCTGCAGAGCACTTCATCTTGCCAATGTTAGATATTTTAATTAAACTTTTAACCTTATATATATCTTGAATTTAAATGTCTCACATATATTCAAGGTTATATGCTGTTTCAAGGTCATGGTCCCAACAAGGGATAATATGAGACAGTGGTCTGTTTCATGGCTGTCATTTTTTAACCCCCATAGATATTTTGATGAAATTTTAGCAGGGTCCACACCTTAGCTTACAATATAAATATCCCTAGCTCAAAAATTAAAGTCATGTAAAGTACTATTTGTCATACTTTTGTTTACACATTTTTTGGATTTTGATATCTTTTGTGGGGGGAGGCATATATATGCATGTCATACAATACAAATCTAGATAATATATTCAAACTCCTCATAAACCTTTCCTAATCCTGATTAATCTTTCAACCTTATCACAGCAAGCCATTATATTCACTAGTCAGTTCTTAATATTTCCATTTCGATGATATTCACCAGTGAATTCTTTATGTTTTCCATTTCAATGATATTCACGTGTCAGTTCTTGATATTTACCATTTCAATGACATTCACTAGTCGCATATATTTTCCATTTCAATGATATTCACTAGTCAGTTCTTGATATTTACCATTTATGTGATATTCACTTGTCAGTTCTTGATATTTTCCATTTCAGTGATATTCACTTGTCAATTCTTGTTATTTTTCATTTCAATGATATTCACAATTCACTGATATTTTCTATTTTAATGATATTCACTAGTCAGTTCTTTATATTTTCCATTTCCTTGATTTTCCCTAGTCAGTTCTTCATATATTCCATTTTATCTTTAGGCAAAGATATTTTTTTTCATTCATTATCTTGGAATCAAAGTTCTCTTTCTCATCCATGCTAAAGCGTGTTTGTGCCAGAATCCTGTTGAATATTTCTGTATACATTATGTAAAGCTCATGTTTAGATTCCATATTTTGGGCTTTTCCATGATTTCCATTGCTTATTAGACGAATAAACAATAAAACTTTGTAACATGAAAGAAAAACACACAAAACCCATCATTTGATCCAGCTAGCAACACCAAAAGAAGACAGCTTTAAAAAATCTGAAAATGCTGACAGAAAATATTAAGAATCAGATCTGGTAGATTATTGTATAGGGGGGTATAGTGATCATTATACAGCTATATTCAATCATCTGTTATTTTGTTGACATAGATACACATACAGATTTCAAAGAGGAAATGAATCGTCAGAGGAGCTTACGAGGGAAAGGAAAACCCAAGAAGGGAGAGGGCAGGTAAGTGACGAAGAGAAAGTAAAAAGACAAGTAGACATGGATTCATATGAATAACATCTCTTTGTTGTTATAGCGTCCTCTGTGGGGATATGGAAAAGAACAACTTGGCTTCAGTGTGCTGGTGATTATTTCAGTGACTAAATTCATTTTTAATAAATAATGTTTCATCATCATGGTTTGTCTAGCCTTGATTGACCACATATTCAAATACCGCTGACTTGATGTTGTATATACTGTATTATACACTGGAAATAATGTAACATTTCCTGACAGACACACTGTTATGGAATACAGGAATTCATATTGTGGAACTTAGAGATTTCTTTAACAGTTTTAACCGGAAAATCTCCAAGAGCAGAGATGGCATACTTTTTTCAGCTGAATAAAATTAGGCCAGTGTAAGCTATTTGCAAATTTCTGATAAAATTAACGACATCTGTTATTTAAAAAAATAACAAAATTAAAATGGTTCCATCATCTTTGTTAAATAGGACTCACTAATACTCGTAGATTATAAGTGAGGCACGTGTGAACCACGACGTTGAGTATTAATGTAGATATTATACATTAAGATAGTTTCATTGAATTGTCCAAATCATAGTATTGCATCAACACTGAGCACAACGACATTGAGTAGTAATGTAGATGTTATACATTAAGATAGTTTCATAGAATTGTCCAAATCATAGTATAAGGAAGAAATTTATTTAGCGGAAGATAAAGAGAAATGGTTTATTGTTAGTGCGTATCGACAATCCATTTATCGGCATAGAGTGGAAATAATATTATACATTATACTTACATGTATACATACTATATGGTTCAAGTCAAGAGACGAGAAAATTAAGTTAAGTGCAGCTGTTAAATATAGTGGGGGAAAATAAATGTGAAATACAGCAATATCTACAACTTGCCACTGCTGATAACGAATGGAACATTTTATATTAGATAGCTATCTGAAGCGACCCGTCCTCTGTTGAACCAGATTGAAAGAAATATTTCAGAGGAAGAGGAGCATAGTTAAATAACCACTTTATTTGTAGAGAGTGGGGAATACACATAAAAATTTGCACTGCGAACATTTCTCACTTCCTTAAACAATGAAAGTTATATGTGTTGATGTGCTGATATATATATATATATATATATATATATATATATATATATATGTATATATATATATATATATATATTATATGTCACTACATTTAAAGAGATGTCCATAACAGTTGAAACTTGAAAATGACATATCTATATAAAAGGAGATAGATTACATATCTGTAATGATAGAACAACTTCATAACTAAGTTGTATTGATAATTTTTATATTTCATTTTTGTGCTTATAATACAAATTAAGCATTATGCAATATCGAAAAATATGGGTAACTGTTTTTTATATATATATATAAATACATTGATTACAAAATCACAATGGAAAATCAGTTTGCGGTACATATAAGTATATATAGTATTTTGTAGAATTTTAAATATGCAAACATTCTGTGTTACATCTTTTACATTTTGTACAAAAGAATAAAATATTGATCTAATCGATGTCTGTTAAAGTAGAGGACATTGGAAAAATTGAAAACGAATCTGATATTTCAGTACGAGTTTACGAAACATTCATTTATATCAGACTAAATAAAAAATAAATCAAATAAAAGCTTCTAATTACATGACAATATGGTTATCCTAATGACATCAAAGATGAAAGGCATCAGCATGCTTAAAGTAAAGATTTATTGTCAGTTAGTACCATGCCAGAGAAGTAAACGAAACAGAGAAAAGAAGACATTATAAAAAATGACAAACATCCTCAGTTTCGGTATGCCAGGACAAATTAGCGGATATAAAATGAAAGGCATGATGAATGTAATTCCATACTTACCAAATACAAAAAATGTCTTCTACGACCAGACATTAACATTAAAGGCTGCAAGTCAACTGTTTCGCATGACTATTTAATAGGACCATTGCGGAAACACGTCGTGCTAGTGTCCTGCTTTTGTGCAAGTCTTAATTTAATTAACACTAACGTAAACACAGAAGTGTCATATCCAAAGGGATAACTGGAGCAAGAAATATATTTTCTAAATCCAATTGATACCAGAACATATAAATTATATATATTTTTATGGAGAATAAATTTTGTAGCTGATATGTTTAATTAAACAAACAAAATGAAACAATAAACTAAAACAAACTCAATATTCTACGAAATGAACGAAACAAATGAAAGCAATATATCAATACCTAATCATGCATATGACATTGCATAAACAAATTCAAAGACCTAATAATTGCTAGTAGCGACAATGAAGAAAACACATGTATGGAATATCATATATATAACTATAAAGTCTCAATATATCTGATCGATAATTACGTGATGTATATGACCCAGTAAAACTCTTACCTATTAGGATTAGGAAATTATACATATATCTACCAAATCAGATACAGGTTGATTATAGGTCAAGCCTAAAAACATATATCTTCCCTGATCAACGAACAATACAAGAATCCGTCTGAGGGCTCCTTTACCCTGTTATAGTACCTATTTATTAAAAGAAATTGAAAGTGATTTAATCTTTTACAATGTTAATAGTCCATCTAACTCATTAACAAAACGTACAATAAACATATTCCATATAAGTAATTAACAAAACACATCATAAACAGATTCCATATAAGTCATTAACAAAACGTACCATAAACAGATTACATATCAAATTACACATTTCTTTAGACAAGGCGTTTTATGTTACTAAATGTCATAATGTTTCGGATGTCCTAGCATTTTAGATATCATATCATAGCGAGAAATGAAAAAGAAAGATCATCGCCAAATAATGACTTAATATTGAACAACATTACAACTGTAGGAACTCCAATAGAAGGCCTGATTTACGTTTGTATAAATATCGTGTTGACGGACAAATTATATTACTGTGAAATTTATAAAAGCATGCAGTGTAAAAGGTCATAGGAAATTGACACAAAATCTACTAAAGCATCGTATATCTCCAGATAAACAATAAGAAGAAAATGGCTGATGAAACTTAATTATTCAGTTTATGAAAGTTAGACGATATATACAAATTAAATTTTAAGGTAACTTTTAAGTGCTATCGGAGAAGTTGACGAACAATTGGCCATTTGGGAACATAAGCTCGTTACTAACATGTATTTGAGACGGACGTTTAAATATCTTTATTTTTTTCTTACTATGAACGCTCAATTGCTCTACCTGGTCTTTTGGTGGTCCGATATCAAGGGTTTGATGTAAAATTGGTTCAGATTACATGTGATACGAATTCTCAGTACACTATAAATTCTAGTTATCAATTACACATGTTTGACTAACTTCCAGAGATCATAGTCTTTCATGTGGTCTATGAACTGGGATTACAGTCATGTGAGTAACCAAACCAATCGATGCTACATTCGATCAATCGGACGTGATAAAACAAAACATATACTGTCCTCGAGGACGGGTCAGATACACCTTAATCGTTAGATATGACTGATATGATTGTCCTCGAGTATTGAGAGACTATAGTAAAGACATGGTTTTTCACAAGTTACTTGTATAACATTCAAGGGTTAAGAATTATAAAATATAATTAAGCAAATGTGACAAATGAATAAAATAGTAATAAATCTTAGACGTTTGGGTATCTGTAGTAAATATTTTGTGCATGACTTTCGATATCTATAATTAATATGTATACATCTATTGTAATCTTATTTACAGAATAGATCTAGCCATCCTCTACCTCAAAATGGGTGTATATTTTAATGACCACATACAATAGATTCCTCTTTAACATGATGTAGACATTATTTTAGCAGGTATCATTCAAACATCATAGGAAATTAAAATCTTAAAGGCCCTGAATTCATCCTAGGTAAAACGTAACATAAGTGACCATGCATTTCACAAGCATTCTGTAGGTCGTTCAAATATATTAGTCATTTAAAAAAGGATTTGCAGAAAAAAATGTATTCAAAAGAAATGAAACTCTTTGCTCAATATTGAATACAGCACTTCAAGAAAACATGCTTATTTGGTGTGCTCTTCTTACTATTTAACATTCCTGGATCCATTTGTTCTCGTGCTTTGCTGTATCTTGGTGTTTGTCTTTTGTTCGATTCTGTGATAACAATAATGCAGACCAGAGCTAGAAAGATGATAATATTGATTACGCAAATTGAACCGTGCAGTATCAGTTACATTGTTCCTATTTTGTTATTTTTTCATGTCATCATCCGAATTGTTTAGATCATCACCAATTTGTTTTAACTCTATTTGTTAAATTGTCTGCAAACTAAAAACTAAGCTCCAGCTAGACTCCTTTATGTGATGTTTGTTGGACAAATTATCTAATTTTTAGCTCCGAATCCTCAATTAGTCTGAAAGCAGTTTGAGTGTTTCTTAGTTAAATTTAGACATGTACGTTTCTAATTACATTAATGAAAGAACGGACAAACCAGGTGGAAAACAGCTCCCAAGTTTCTATATAAGCATATTTTGAGATGCACAAAATAAAAACAATAATACAGGGTTTTGGGGATAGTTGCTGCAGTGACGTCTCACAGGCAAAACGATCTGGCTAGAGCATAAGGCCTCGTTTCACCTAACAATCGATATTATTGATATTACTGATCTTCTACGCTGATGGAACTCGCATGGAGTTTTATGCATGAACAGTAATAGTTCAAATTATATATATATATATATATATATATATATATATATATATATATATATATATATATATATATATATATATATATATATATATATATATATATATATATATATATATATATATATATATATATATATATATATATATATATATATATAAACTTTGTATCTGCTACCGATATTTACATTAAGAGCGTTTTGTGACATTAATTTAACTCTGCCTTTTCGTCTTTAATATTATGGATCACAATTCTAAATGAAGCGTCTTAGAACTTGTGTCGGCTGTCGGCATAATACTTTATCTTACCAATCAATAATGTCAAGATATGATGCATATTGAAGTATAACATATTTATGCAGGTCACCTAATCTCCTATGGCAATGGCAATAATAAAATGGTAAAAGACCACACATTCATAGCGACTTTGAAAATGTTCTGACTCTGGTTAAATGAAACGAAATGTTTCTTGTATCGAAAATGATTCTGATAGAAGTAAGCATGGATGCAATTATATACAATACAATGGACGTGCTCATTCTCTCACTACTACTTGAATTATGTTATATGCTAATGAAAGACAAAATCATACTGTGAATAAATCCTTGTCTGTAATAATCACTTATCTTTAAATGTAAGGTCAATTGTCGTTTCTTCTACCCATATATATATATATCACAGTGTTGATATTTTTAACTGTAAATTAGTTCCTCAGTTTCTTTCCAAGCTATTCTAGTCATTAAAGCCTTCTGTTGTCAAGTTTGCCAAACTCCGTTCCAATCTGTAGCAGTCTCTCTTCCTACAGATTATCACTACATGTTTCCTAGCAATATGCTTTTTAGTTGCGAAATACCTAAACTATCTTTCTATTCCTTCCATGATTTGCTGGCTAATCTCTTGTCACTGGAGCGGTTGCGCGATTGTATTTTTAGGTGTCTCGTTTCAGTGCACACGTTTATTGGTGCGCCTTTTGTCATTTGCGTTACCTCAGGTCATTAAATCGTTTCAAGCAAATACATACACCGTATGTTTGTCTCATCTCTCTCTCTCTGTGTGAGTGTATGTATGAGTGTGTGTAGAAATTACGGCCAACGTAGGTAATATGACTTTTACTAAAACCAGTATGGTTGGTAAATTGCAACATTTGAGCAGATTGCAAGAATGGAGTAATAATTAGTACAATATGATGTGAATTGTGGCTGTATAACTAACATTCACAAATGAAAGAAAAGAAGCTTACATTTAGTTTTCCACTGCTGAATTTGTCGCCCCTACAGATGATATGTAAAATTAAACTTGTCTTTATATGTGAAAGATAGAAGTGGATAAAAGCTTTGTAGATCATCAGTAGATGCAGAGAAACATGAAATTTGAGATAACAGAGTGATACAAGCATCGCCTTTATTATATTTTGGATCTAAAACGAATGTATCAATTTGAATGAAAACAATTTCAAATGCCCATCAATGATCTGTACACCTTTACTGAAAGAACCAGATCTACATTAAAATCTCGCATATTTTAAAATAAAATAAAGTGTATTTTCCTCTAAGTATTGAAAATATTGACACATGTGACCATAACAACAATTGTTATATTTGTAATGCACCGTTTTAAGGATCGTTTGTTGCAATGATTTATGTGTACAAAAGGGCGCCATTTTGGAACTATTTTCTTCCTTGAATGCAATATATATCTTAATTGGAAAATGACAGTGGTAAAATCTTATAACGATAATTATGTTTTCTCGCACTAGTTTCCAGCTTGTATGTCTTTATATTACCCTTTGAAACCTTGAATGTAAGAGTAGCACCTCTGTATTAGGTTTGATAAGCAAGTCGGTATCAGGATTAGACAGGATTTTTTTTATAAAAATCAGTTACAAAGCGTATAGAAATGGCGTTAACAAAGCTCCAGCTTCAGAAAGAAGTGATGTATATGCATATATAAAATGAACAATAAGAAAGAGAAATGCATATGCCAACAGAAGAAATAGAAATTAGAATGCATATAGCGAGAGACGAAATGAAATTGCAGTTTAAATTAAAATAATTTGAACTGGCAAGTAGCGTATCCCTTACTTATACAGAATTTCAGGTTTTGCTGTTACCCGAAATACTATGATAGTAACCCCTTTTTTGAGGAAAGGATGCAGATAATTTTTTTTGGACTTTGCTATTACAAAGTGTACTTATTGGCGATAATCGTGAAGTCTACACTTCACTCTCGGTACAACAACGTGTTACCGGTAATTATAAAGTGGTTATGGAATGTATTTTAAAGAGTTATGATTTGTTAACAGAGGCTTTGGAATTTTAGAAATGAAACTGGCCAAATCCATGTTAAATTCGTTAAATTTGCGCGCGATAAAGAATTTCTGTTTGACAGGTGGTTCGACAAATCTTATCGATTGAAAAGCAGAGGAATTATATCCATACTGAGGTGAAGACCTACTTTGATGAGCACATTTCGTACAGCTGATGATTAGTTCTTGCCACACAAAGTTGTCTTTATATAAAAAATCTTCCTCTTAGCATGTTTTTCATAAAACATGAAACATTTCAGACTCATGCAATTACGTCCAAATCTCAGTCTGGCGCTACTTTTTTAGGAATCAAATGTCTAAGAAGAGTAATCAGTCATTTTTATCTATTTCAACATACAGGTATTGTAAGTAGAAAGAGAATGCTTATTTTGGATTGCTAAGGGTTAAAACATAATACGGATGATACAGCGACATATGGAGCTCGACTTGTGCTCATCAGTCCATCGCGACCGTGCATTGGTTTATTTCTCTAGAGTTTCGAGTCTAAGCCAATTACATCATTGATAGCGCTGCTATATTTGAGGTTCAGAATTACGCAGGCACAACTGTGAACATACGGAGTAGTTGTTTTAAATCCACCCATGTCACGTGGCATAACCAGATTGGCATTCATAATAAAGTCTGTTTTAACCTCAGTGTGACCAGAGTTTGTAACACCGTGACGATTCAAGGAGTCATATTTGCAAATATTTTTTAAGCTTCTTTGCCAGGTGAGTAGATGGGTGGAATAATGTCCACATGATTTTCCATTTCACCTCTTCGTTTTTAAACAAGAACATACTTTAGTAGCAATGGCAAAGCGAGACGAAAACGACGGTTTTGTTATTACTCTTATTATCGTAAGGATATCGGATTCTCTTGCGCCGTTTGGTACTCTGATATTGTGTCCGCTTGCACGTTGTCTTTGCTTTCTAAGTGTAGTTTTATTGGTTATTGTTGTTACTGCTATTGCAGTGGCAACTAGTGGTGGTGGTGATTCAGTATTATGGATTCAGTATAAATATGGATCTCAACATCTCATATATGTCTGCTTTTCTCATACGATTGGTACGTATTTTCCTTGCTGCAGTGCTAGCTGTTTTAGTCGTGGCACTGTATGTATGACTATACTGAGGGAGAGGCAAAGCTTCGACATAATTGGAAAATTCTTTCGAAGACTTGTTTAATTTTTGTCACAATCGGAAACTGCAATGGTTTCAATCCTGGTGAGCATTTAATCTATTTTTTTTCTCTCTTCTTTTTGTAGTTTTTGTCTGCGTCTGTGTTTTCGATTTATTTTTCCACGATTTATAGTATACACAAGCATATCCACATTGCTGTGTCGTCTTCGATGGTACATTTAAGGCAAGATCGTTCTCCTAGACCATCACCAAATATTTGCATACGTGCTATACCATATTCATAATATCATGGTCTGCCACAGAGTTTTCCAAGGCAGGCAGCATTACATTTGTTGCGTCCCAATGCCAAGGAGTTTCTTATACACTTACCCACAAGCGGTCATTTAACTGGTAGAAGAAAAAAAACTTAAAACTTTCCTGTTACATTCTGTTATAAACCTCCACCGGCATTTTATGAAAAAAACCTTATCGTCTGCCGTTGCGAGAAGTAAGAAGAAAGCTGTAAGTCGACTCTTGCCAAAAAATGAAGTGCACCCATTTCACAGTACTCATAGCGAAATGTCTTGCGGGCAGGAATTTAAACGTAGCTCAGAAAGGAGTCCGCCTAAATAACCGCAAATGATCCATCATTGAGCATGGCACCATCATGAATTCATTCAGTGACTTGTTTATCTCTTATTAAAGCGTTTAGGAAATGTATTATGTACTGGAGCTGGCTTTGTTTTGCGTCGTCTTATGTTGCTTTGTAAGACAAATACTGCTAATTGTTTTGATCGGATGTTATTCGTTTACTTATATATTCTTAGACCCAAAGTATTTGTGCAATTAGCCGGTTTTTGAAATTCCTCGTCAACGACCTCATCAAAAGCAGTGGGTAAGTTATTATGTCTTTGTAGGGTGTACTCATTCATGCACAATAAGCAGCAGATTCTATTTCAGTTTTATTGGCTTTAAAAAACTACCCAAGTTTGTTTCGTTATACATCTACGGTCACTGTCACATTCACCAACTTGTCAAAGTGTTACTTTTTGTTTCACTTGATTCATACAACATCTTCTATGCTTCTTTAACGAAGCTGTATAACGCATGCAAATGATACAAAGATCTTTTTTTTCTCTCCCATTTTTTACATTCTATCATTTTGGAAGTTTTTTGCATTATAACAAAATTCATTTTGTTCCTTCAGTATACTTTGTGAATCAATAGTTTCGTTCCCACTCAACATTTGTATATATAAGCAGCCACGAACAATTATTCAATAGGAAAATATTCACAACTCAGTCATATTTTCATCCTTTATCAGTATCAAATTATACCTTTGCATATACCATATTATAACAAGAAAGAAAATAAATATACAACAGAGGCAGCCATAAGCACATTCATATTTTTCTTGCTCTACAGACAGTGTATAAATATCGATTGCTAGGGGCGAGAACTGGTGGAAAGGCCTTAACGTGGGCCGTCGGGGAAAAACCGTCTGTGTAATACTACTGCATGTATTGTACCATATATACGTCCATGTCTTAACGTCAAAATCATGGAGATGGACAATATACACCCATGCTTTTGAATACTTATACGGATTATAGCTTTCGAACAACTAAAAATATGGTAGCAAACTAGTTATATATAATTTATCGAAGGTGTGTCGCTGTGACCTGTTATCGTATCCCAGCAGTGGATTTTTATATTTACATTTATGTTGGTGTAACTCTGCCCAGGACCAATGATATAATACTAATCAAACGTCAATGTCAATAATATGACAAATAACATGAAACGGTGCAACATGTATCGTTTGAAACAGGCATATTACATGATGTTGGTAACAGGCATATCATACGCTATTTGTAACACGATTATCATGCGATATTTGTAGCGGGCATATCATGTGATGTTTGTAACATGATATCATGCACTGCTTATAACAAGCTTATCTTGTGCTTTCTGTAGCGGTCATATCATGTACTATGTGTAACGGACATACTATGCGTTGTTTGTAACAGGTATATCATTTACTGTCTATAAAGGGAATACGATTTGCTCTTTGTAAAAGGCATATCCTGTAACGTTTGTAACAGGTGCAGTGTCCACTGTTTTGTACCAGTCATAGCATGTGCTGTTAGTAACAGGTCTATCATGTACTGTTTGCAACGGGCTTATTATATGCTATTCGTAAATGGTGAATGATGTACTGCTTGTAATTTGTGTAACAAGATAACCGGGTGGGATGTCGGATTTACAACAGAACACTTGATGGTGATACAAATGACGAACGACTTGAATGAGCAATTAATTATGATTAATATGTGCGTGTATATGATCCAAATATTGGATCAATTAACATAAAACGCACGTACATAATGAAAATAAGAACAAATGGCTTTGCACAGTACAAGCACAAGAGGTGAATAATTCCCAATGATTTCACACCGAAAGAATTATGTGTTTTACTCACATAGTAAAGAAATGTAGTATTTTATTCATATAGTAGAATGTATTCACTCAAATAGTGAAAATATGCGAACAAAAAGGGACATATATACAAATTATCTTCACAGTCCCCAAAACACACTGGGTTTTACAAACCCCAACAATTAGCCCACGGCTAAAAGATTACAGCTATGAGTTACACTCCGCCACTAGCACACTCGGCTACCAGTCACACTGGCCAATCAAGACGTCAGTATTCCAGGTTGGTCAATCAAGCAGTCAGCGCCCACCAATTTCGATCAACGACGTCCGATCACCTGCTGCTGGACTAGCAACACTGTTTATTCAGCTCTACGGCTGCAATGGTTCAGCTTCACAGCTGTTATCGTCAACTTCTAGAGTCGACTCCAATCACTGCGACAAATGATCGCTCTGGTCACCTCTACAGCTGATCTCTCTGATCCTTCGGGTCAGCTGAAAATACATCTAACACCGTGTACTGTGCACGACAAGCCATATACGATAAAACGTAATGAAGTTATATGCGGTAAGTTATACGATTACATTATCGGCACAATTACAAAATCCCAAACATGTTCAGAAGTATACCTATCCGTGCCCGACATGAATACAACGGTACAAAATGTTTCTTAAAACTGCAGCTATATATTGCTAATATAAATTCCTTGCTAAGTCACAAACCAGAATAGAAAATATTTGCATTTCGCTGCGTAAGCTGAAGCTACATAGCAAACATACCAAAATAAACGTGGTGGTACAATATTTATAACTTGTACACAAGAAATTAATAATTCACATACCTTTACAGCTGACGATGTGCAAGTCCTTAAAGTAGACCCTTCACTGACAAGATGTTCCGTAATGTGAAGATTTCATCTTACGGTGAGGCAGTTATACACAGATGAAGTCATCATATATTGTCTGTGCGCTAGATGGAATCGGTTTTTCCCATTGAAGGCACAATGCACATGCGGCATAGGATGAACTAAACTCACTATTTCGAAATAATGTACAATATACATAAATCACCCTTTGGTATCTTTGTACATGAAAAACGAAACCCCAGTACATGTAATTAATGAATAAAAGGATTTATACAATTCCGTGACAATGGGATTACCATGCGAAGTCTGTAACAGACATATCCTGGGCAGTCTTTGTAACAGGTGTATCATCTACAGTTTGTAATGGGATTATCATGTAAAATATGTAACAGACGTATCCTGGCAGTCTTTGTAACATGCGTATCATGTACAGTTTGTAATGGGATTATCATGTGAAGTCTGTAACAGACATGTCATGGGCAGTCTTTGTAAAACGCATATCAGGTGCTCTTTGTAGTTGGCGTGGTACACTTGTTTACTAATGGTGCAAAATTTAGCCTGATATCTGGATGTGTTTAATTGTTTTACAACACATATCAGACTGGGTATCTGAAGCTCACTTCCATTACAACACATATCAGACTGGGTATCTGTAGCTCACTTCCAGTACAACACATATCAGACTGGGTATCTGTAGCTCACTTCCATTACAACGCATATCAGACTGGGTATCTGTAGCTCACTTCCAGTACAACACATATCAGACAGGGTAGATGTAGCTCACTTCCAATGCCACACATATCAGACTGGGTATCTGTAGCTCACTTCCAGTACAACACATCTCAGACTGGGTATATCTAGATCACTTCCCATACAACAAATATCAGACTGGGTATCGGCTGCTCACATCCAATACAACACATTTCAGACTGGGTATCGGCAGCTCACTTCCAATACACCAACGATCTGACTGGGTATCTGTTGCTCATTTCCAATATGATAGTATCACAATATGCAATTTCTGATCCAGTATACGAGGTGACGGTACACAGTGGATAACTTTTAAGCAACCTTAGCGCTGAATTGTTGCTGTGCTTGCATAACCTAAGGAATTTAACCTCAGGGATCTACCCATAACAGTTGAAACTGTGTGGTGCATGGAATCGCGTGAAAACATGTTTCACAAGCACAGACTTTGTGTTTCTTTTGCTGTTTTACCGGCCTTTTGGTCTTGTCTGCACAAGCAAGTCACACAAAAGGGAATCAGAGTGCCAGCAGTGTTTCAGCTAGGAATAAATCTCGCCGATTGGACATATTTACGTTTGCAATCGAAGGACTTTACTGTTGACGATGAAATATTGTACATCGTGAATTTCGAAGTAAAAACAGAAAATTACAGTGTATATTCAACATTAAAGGAACTTTTTCTGGACAAAAAGGCAAGGTTCTTACATTTTGTCCCGAGTTATGAACGTTCGCAATAAGTTAAACATTTGAGTTGACGCCAATGCGGACGGAAAAAGGCCCTAAGCTACCACAATTTTATTGAGCCCATTTCCTGAAAATGATGGCATGTGTTAGATAATGATGTATCAGAGGAGTGGCCGCCCACGAAGCGTATATTTGTATATAAACTCCTTGGTGCCAAGAACACTGGTCGCGTAGAGGAGGTGATCTCTGGAGGGAGCGTCTGTATAACTGGGTGACCACTGTAAGATAATATATAAACAAGACATTTCACTTCGCCGAAATTTTTGGTGACGTTAAGTTCGATCTTCGCATGTGTGATAGGGTGAGTATTTGTAATTTTATTTAGAGTCTATACAGATTTTGCTGTAAATCGCATTGCAATATTGATATCATTAGTTAATTATATCAAGCATAATAGAGGAATTAAAGGCATCAGTGATCCTATGAATAAATTAATGAAAATGAAACTGTCATCCTATGATTAAATTAATGAAAATGCATCAGTCATCTTCTGATCAGAGTAAGGAAAATGCATCAGTCTTCCTATGATTACGTTAATGAAACTGCATCAATCATCCTATGATTAATTTAATGGAAATGCATCAGTCACCTTCTCAATACATTAATGAAGATGCACCATCAATCCGTTAATGAAATTAACTAAAATACACCAGCTAACCTATAAGGAAAATAATGAAAATGCACCAGCAATCCCATAATGAAAATAATGAAACTGAACCAGAAGTCGCATCAGAAAATTCATCAAAATGCATCGGCTATCTTCTAACCAAATTAATTAAAATGCATTCGTCAGCTTCTAACTAAATTAATATATATGCATAAGTCATCTTCTAACTAAATTAAGGAAAATGCTTCAGTCATATTCTGACTAAATTAATTTAAATAATTTATCAGCCATCTCCTAACTAATTAATGAAAATGGATCAGTAATCTTCTAACTAATTAATACAAATGTATCAGCCATCTCCTAACTAATTAATGAAAATGCATCAGTCATCTTCTATTTAAATAAGTGAAAATAATGCAGCCATTCCATGATTAAATTAATGAAAATGCATCACTCATCATATAATACATTAATGAAAACGCACCTGTCGTCTTATGATTAAATTCATAAACAACCTTCAGTCATCCGATAATTAACGGAATGAACATGCATCCGTGATCCCTTATTTAAATCAATGAATATCCATCATTCATCCTTTATTTAAATTAACGAAAATACATAAATCATCCCAATCATTACATTAAAGATTCCGTTGTAGAGTTTAATGGATCCTTGTGTGCGATAATCTCCTATCGCTCCATAATAAGAGACAGCAATGAATATTTATAATCATTATTTATCAGAAGATGGAAAACTAATAATCTTCCCATATCGATGATGACATGAAATATAATTGAAATACCATTAATCTGGAGACTTAAAAGATTAAAGTAGTATTAATCCCATATCGATGATGACATGAAATATAATTTAAATGCCATTAATCTGGAGACTTAAATTAATAAAGTAGTATTAATCCTATATTCTAAACATCTGCTGATGCAGCGCTTGCCTAATTCAGTACAATTTTGTTCATGGTTGGTCTCGTCAGTATTTCATATTACAATTGTACCATTATTGGGATACCTCCATTAAATGGGATCGTACGGTATCATAGTTATAATCCCCCCCCCCCCCCGCCGTATTTCATCTGTCGCACTAGTATCGAAATTATCCTACCGGGTAACACCTTGATTTAAAGGAGTCTGATAGTATCACAGTTATATCTACATTTTATCTGTAATAGTATTAGCATACTTTGGGATACCACCATTACAAGGGATCGAACATAATCGTTTATATACCCATCTGTACATAATTTGTCACAATATTACCATTCTTTGGGATACCACCATTATCAGGGGTACTGCCATTATTACATAGTAGCTAGACCCATTTGTGTTTGAACTGCCACACGATTACCACCAATATCATACTTTGGGATAACATCATTACATTAACATAGTTCTATTTTAGGACGTATGATTTTAAACCTCCCCTGGGATTAGAAATTAATTTCACCCTAACCATTATGTCCAAATACAGTGGAAAATATTTCCCCAAAGTATGAGTTCGTGATTAAATCGTGCATTAACAGATGACAGCAATGCATACAAAGACAAAGACTCTATACTGATTTTTATGGGTAAGTGAGGATGTATCGCAATACGATTATACATGTATCATATACAACCACACATATGTTTGTATGTTCTGGACTGCGTGGTTCTCTTCGTGATTTCATCTTAGAGTTGTTGTACCGCTTCGATTATTTTCTGTTTGATAATACTGCGGTATATCATTGCTATTTTATTGATAATGTTATCATGAACTATGATTTATTGATAGCATTGCCTTCTTCAGGTGTCATACGCACACACATTTTTAACCAATTACTCTTTTTTACTCCTGCTATTGTCATAGAATTATAGAAAATCTTTGTGCGAAGCATATGTATGTCTCCATTTATTATGTGTTCTTGCTGCCTGGCACAACATTCATATACACGTGAAGAACCATACTTATTGCACCATTGAATGGTATCTTAAACGATAATTCTCGTTTTCTATGAAACACTTACGCATGTGTCATGGTTGAATAACATACGAGATTTTTCTCTTCTTGGTTAAGTAAGTGTTGATACATGGCATTCTATGTCAAATATAAACACAAACTTCAACGACTACTTTACATTTAAACCTGGCGCATGAGTATCAGTTAAAATACCACAAGGAACATATAACGTAACTGATCTTAACAACAACGAGAAAAGAACTAATAACAAAAACATGGAGATGATGCAGATAAACTTGAGTTAAATCCGAACTATAATTCACTACGAACTAGAATAACATTAAAAGAAAATGTAATAATCAATTTTTCACCAGGGATTAGTGTTGCGTCTCTGTTTGGCTTTAATCATCAAAAATATGGCAGTGTTGCGGAACAAAACATATCGTACGACCGGGATGTTCCGGTTAAGATAACAGAAGTAAACACTATTTTGATGAATTGCTCTATCTCATCAGGGTCGTACTCGGCCATGAGAAACCAATGTCAAAATATATACAGCTTTTCACCAGATGTTCCGCCTGGATCGCTAATGCAAATTGCTCCTAGACACATAATATGCTATCCGATTAATCCTTAAAACCAGATAACAAATATAACGATGCAACTAACACATCAGTCTGGGCGACAACGAAATCTTAACAGTGAACCTGTCACGTATTCCTTACACCTATGCGCGCAATAGCGCAGCTATCGCAAAGTAGTCAACGTAGTCAACGACGAATTCGTTACGTAATTTTAAATAAATTTTATAAGCCTATATTTTATATAGAATATTAAATAACAAGATTATACAAAGAAAAATTTATCGCAAAACAATCGTAGGTGGATTTTTTGGAAATATTTTTACAAAAGTTGCTGATTTTTTTTTACCGGGAATTAGTAAAGTAACTCCAATTGCAATTGACGTTGGTAAAGCTTTTGTGACAGGCGCTTCATCTGCGGCCGGCACCGCATTCGGACAAAAGATCGCTGATGCAAAAAGGGAGAGAAGCCGCCGATTTCCGTGACTGAAAGAAATGAAGCAATATCAGATATTGCACTAAGTGAAATACATACTACGAGCTATGACAGCTACCACTAAAAAGAATGTCGCCACGAGGTGACGAGATAATACGTTAGCTAGTAAATGAAACAGGACAAAAATTATATTTGGCTCAGATGTAGTAATTTTGTGTGGCAATTATGTCAGTTACAAATTTATCGATCGCAGTGAAGAATTTGATACTGACAATACAGTAATAGAATTCGAGTATATCGAATATCTCAACGATCACTCAAACGAACCAAATATCCTTAGCCAGCGAATTTTAAATACCAGAGAAGAAGATGTGTGTATATTGCCACACACGGCGATGCTGGAGGTTAGTGGTAGAATACTAAAAGCAGCTGATGGTGATATCGCAGTCGACACAGAAGTATCACTTGTAATAATGGCTGGAGTTTGTTCAAAAGTGCACGATATCTACTAGCAAATCAATCAGTGGAGCATATTGTGGACTGGTTACCTGTTGCAGCTACAATATTAAATATTGTTTGACTTAGCGATCATTATTCATGATCAATCGCAATAAATATATTGTTTTTCAAGGACACAGGAGTAGGACAAGCTGTTGGAAGTGAATTTTGTACTGGTCCTGGTGCTCTTGGCGTAGATGATAATAATGCAATTGCAAATCCCGCTGATGCTAACATAGATACAATAGGAAGCTCAATATGAAATGCAGTTACAAATACACCACAACAACGTTACAACGAAAGTTATACCAAATGAAAAGCACTTGCGGCCGAATCGCAACAAACAACAATGATGTTGCCGTTAAGCACAATATTTAGATTTTGTCTCGACCTCCATAAAGTATTTCGAGGGTTGAAACACATTCTTATTTTAGAACGAGCAGACCAAAGTAATTGTCTTATATGAGTTGAAGGGGTAGATTCAAAGTTTGTGATTACGAGATTAGCTCTTTGGATGCCTCGAATGCTCCCATCAATGACCAAATAGAGATTAATGCAATGCTTGAATCATATACAAAAATGATTTATTTTCTGCAGCATAAAATATATCAAACAACTATTCCTAACGCAACCTACTACATGTGGGGTATTTCAGCGAACTGAAGTGAACAATTGCCAAGGCATACATTTGTTGTTTAGCAGCAAACAGCACGACTTGGTATCCAACTACAAAATAATGCCGCATTCGATAACTCTAACGTTAGAAGAATGCTCATCACAAGAAACTCTAAACAATATCCAGAACGAGCGATTTAATGTGATTTTACAGAGGCGCTGATAAAAATGTTACGAGAGCATCTATGAACCTGATGGAGGCGATGCAAAAATACCAAGATACTGACGGAGGATCAAAGAATAATATTGAAGAATTTCGTACGCTTTATCAGATCTTTTCTTTGACATATCAAAACACTCCGAACAATTGATTATTTAAATCGCAGAAATATAAGTAACTTGAAGGCTTGGTGGAGTTCCAGCAACTCCGCTTAATGTTTTTGCGCTAGTGTCTAGAGACCGATTGTTGACGATTGATTCGATGAAAGGTAGGATGACAGTACAAGTGTAATCTAACAAAATAAAATGATGAAAACCGATTACATAACCAAATCAATAAATCTGACACCCGGCCAAGTTGAAACATTATCAGCAGAGGTGGCTAAAAGCCGTTATGTTTCCTTAAAGATAATTCCAACGGCGGAGTCGTTGACAACGACAAATACAACAGCAAAGTAATGCTGACGCAGCAACAAATCAATAAACTCAATCGAGGTAAACCGTTTGTTCTTAAACTGTCTGTTGCACAAGTAACGGCAATGGCGAAACATGACGGCTTTCTTAGACCAGTACTTTCTGTGATAGCTAGCGCTATACCAAAACTTGCACCTATTCTGGGAACATAAGTACTAGCAGCATCAGGAGCAGTATCATGAGCAACTAAAAGAGCAATATTTGGCGATGGAATCGCTGTAGATGGTATCAAACAAATATATCGTTCAGGACACAAGTCGTTGAAGATAAAAGTCGTTCACGACATTGCAGTTTTATGTGACAATAAAAACTAAATGTCAGCTAATTAAGCAAGATGACTGAAGTCAACGACAAAAACTAAAAAAATGAAAACAATGACGAAGTTGCCGAGTAAAAACAAAATAAGGAGGAATTATTCATTTCCCTCCAACTTTAGCGGGCATAGCGGGAAGTCTGTTGGGAATCGGACGCGGAATGACTTTACCGGGGACCAGACGCCTCTGAATAATTTTGTTATACTTGAAAAATTAAAATCCCAGGACGGTGTCGTTGAACAAGGATTTCACGGAGCATATTCCAATGTACATTATGTAATGTACCAGCAGGTGGTTCGTGGGTTGTAAACATACCAAACTTTAGTGATGGATCTAGTACTCACTGGGTAGCTGTTTATATGATAATTATTTTGATTAATTCGGACTTCCTCCGAGTGATCTTAAATAAATAGATTCTTCAAAAATTTAAACAAATAAATTACTAATTTAATCAACAACAGAAAGGCTAAAACATCTGCTTGTGGTTATTATTGTATTATGTTCGTCCGGCAGATGTCAAGATATCCCGACTTTTTTGACGAGCGAACAGTAAAAAATAAAATCAACAGAATGATTTTAAAAAGTATTTGTCCTGTTTGTGGTAAAACAATATTATATTTCCGACTTCGTGGCAACGACTTTTGTGGTCAATGCCAGTCAAACAAGTAGCGGAGACGCAGTCAACATCAGCTTCGCTGAAGTCAAGATCTGGAATAGACTTCGTTATTTTCGTCGACGATTAAAAAAATAAAACAATGAAACAACAACGAAATTATTGTAGCTATGGTTGTGATAAGGATATTTGTATCGAACATGTTAAAATTGTTACGTACTATCCATACTGCAATCGCCTATAAGTAATTGGCTCTGGCAATGATATCCAAAAACTTATTGGCAAATCACCAATATCAAGTAGATGTTGGACATTGCCCGGTCACAAATACACTGGGCCTTATTATCCGCTAGATAATAAACCAGATGAAAACGATAATCCTCTGCCCGGACAAGAACCTTATAATCAAGTTGATGCGATAGCAATGAGCCACGTTATCTGTTACCGGGATAACAAACAATATATACTTGGCTGTGATAAGATAATGCTTGACGAACAAAGCGATATGGAACCTGCAAATATACGAGAACGATTTGATAGAAACCTAGTGCAGGGATTAATTGGAGCAAAATATAAACTTCGACTCAGTAGAGAATTGTATGATAGTACGTCACCGAAGAAAAAGTCCTTGTTGCAATCGATCGAAGCTGAACTACATAAACATAAACAAGTTTCCGCGACTTAAGGTTGTCCCAAATACCGTTGATGATATATGGGCATTAGATTTAATAGATGTCTCAAAATTTGTTCAGTTTAATGTTGGCGCTGATGGCGCTCAGAAGATATACTTGTTTAATGTTATTGATGTTTTTAGTAAATACACGTATAGTGCAGTCGTTACAGATAAAATAGGAACATCAATAACGGATGCATTAAAACAAGTAATAACAAGTACAGGAGCGTCTTCGACACCGAGAAAACCAAATTAAATTTTGACAGGTCACGAATTACTGTTTTTTAAGAAATTTGTTTTACAGTTTTTGGAGCAATATAACATACAAAATGATCTTACAGGAAACGAAGGAAAAAGCGTTGTCGTATAAAGATTTAATCGTACATTAAGCGAGCTGATCCATATATATTTGACAGCTAAAAATACGAACAAATATAATAACGATCTTCCGCAGATTGTTCATAAAGCCAATAACACAAAACATAAATCTATCAAAATGTCACCAAACCACTCAATTACAAATCCAACAATAGCAAAAGAAAAAATGTTCCTCAGACATAAATTTAAGGCGAGATTGAGTTCGGATTCATCTGACTAAGAAAGTATTTGATAAAGGGTTTACTCCATACTGGGCTGAAGTTGTAGTTGATAACGTACTTTAACAATACATTTAACGTGGCGCTAAAGGATGTAGTAATTGCCAGCTTTTACGATCAAGAACTACAGAAAGCTGAACAAGATGTATTTGTTATCGAGTAATCAAAAAGCGTTGCAATAAAAGCCTCGTCAAGTGGCGAGGGTACAGCGATAAAATTAACATTGTAAACGAAATTTTGGGTAAATTTCCTCATAATTGCATAGGATAGATTTACATTTTACTGGCTTACATAACGATATCAAATATCGTCGGCGATCTTCAGAAATTATTATCAGATTTAAGACCTTAACAAATATGAAATATAATTTAATATTTTTCTGTCAGTTGGGTATTTTGATTTTTAAAAATGGCTGTATCAGCTGCCAAAACAACTGATTCTCATCCACGGTAAAGTTAAATTTGAATTTTTTGTTGTGATGTGATACTTAACATTATATCGGCCGTGTTGTATGTCTTCCATAGTTTTTCTTATCCCACGACATTGTCATGGTATCAGCTTTGCTGACGTTGACATCAACGACTTCGTCGATGACGTTAGCTTCTTGAGCTATGTATAAATTTCTTTCCGCTGCGTTAATGGTGTGTTATAAATATATTTAAATTTGTTGAGAAGATTGATATAATATAAGTTTGTAAAATTTAAATAACAGAATGAAAGATAAGATAAGATATCATAAAAAAATCCAGAATTATGAATCATCGTGTGCTTAAAGCTGTTCGTAGATCATTGATTAAAATATTTATGTTAATCTTCCACTGGTAGACAACGGACCTGATCACGTTCTACTAATCGAATCGGAAAAAGAATATATGTAATTTATGATAGAGATGCTATCATTTTATGGTACTATGACAAGTTTAATTATCATGCCAAAAAGATATTATATCAAAGATTGATTGTGATATTGCCGTATTTGTAATACCGTCCGAAACTGTCTTAACAGTTGCCAGTTTTATTTTATAATAATTTGTTGCGGATGATATTGAATGAAATATAATTTCTTCGTTTTTTAAATGTTTACTGCAATGATAGGTATAGAGGGACGTTTAAAGTTGGATCCGTTACCATCTCGTCCTTTTCTAACGTTTTCTCGTTTGGTAACTAGTTCTAGATTTTCTAGACGATTGTCGGTTTTAATGCGGTTGATGTAATTAATAACCGAACCATCTGGTATAAGTCCGTTAAACGTTTCATAAACAAACTGTGGCTATAATAACCATCAAATCTGTTTTTGACTATTCCAACTCTTATTTTAAGATATCCATTGTTTTACAAATTACCTAGCACTTGTTTTGTTTGGACAATTACACAATATTTCGCATCGTAAAGATCAAATACTGGATGAGGTTGATATTCATTTTGTAAAAACAAGTTAGAAATATGATCATCATTGAAGGCACAATTGATATGATATACTCGCTGTCACAAAACAACGAGTAAATTAAATCTTTCTTTAGTATTTCAGTTCGCACATCTTTAACACCTTTAACGATACTCTTATAACCAGCTGGTGTTGCTTTACCAAACGGTTGGCTATATTTGATGTGCATCGCCGACTCTAACATATTTCCCTCGTACAGGTTGTATTTGGGGTGAACATAATGATACTCTGCTCGCTTGCGCTTGTCGTTATAGAATAGGTAACTCTAATCGCTAATTGTACGCATTTTACTTAGCCCTTCGACATGTGTATAGTGCGGTGCTCTATACCTGTTGAACACTCAATTTGACACTTAATAGTACAGTATATAACAATGCTGAAGTTACGTGATATAACACAAAAAGCCTCATCGCAGAACCTACAAAAATAGCTACCGGTTTTGCTGGATTTTAAAACAGTCATTGATTACATGAACAAATCGTTTTGGTAAATTTTACATCTATAAATCTTCTACATTTGTTAGAACTAACTAGAACACGTGAACTTGAAAACTTAAGGGTTTGAAAATCCTAATGCAGTACCACGTTATATTTTATAAATTACATGTGACAGAAGAGTCGACTGACGAGGAAATTGCAGATCCTTTTATTAGTGCAAAATCCAAGCGTGTTTTGCCTGGAACTAATCTTTCATCACTAGCAGATACAATACACCAGGAAATTTGGAAAAAGATAGAAAAATTCACCGAATCAGGTTCTGGGTGGAAGTTTGAGATGATAACTGATTTTCTTCACACAATGAAATATAACGTATTACGCGGGTGCTCATATATTGACCTGCCACAAAAATGTCAAAAACCTTGATGAAAGGTGCTATTCTTTCTGAGATGTTGCCAGCAGAAGAAAACAAAACGCTGATCGTGTTGACAAGTATTTTGCTCACGTCTCAAAATTAAAGTTGCTGGCATTGACTTTCCAATTGCAGAAAATCTAATGCCACAGTTCGAAAATCAAAATGATATTTATGTTAACGTATGTGGTCTTTACCAGAATGAAAAAGTATATCCAAGATATTTTTGAAACAGCCTTGCAATCGACAATAAACAAACTGTTTAATAAAAACATTACGTATGGATCATAAACTTCAACGGACTTGTTGGTAAACAGTACATCAAACAAAAAAAAAAAAAATAAAAAGAACTTCTGCTATCGTTGTTTACTCGGTTGCTTTTACAACTAAACTTTACAAAAGCATCTTCAGTACTGCACTGATGTGCAGCGAATAACAATGCCAGGCGAGGATGAAAAATTTCTTCGGTTTGTCAATTATAAAAACAAAATTAAAAAATTCATTTCGTTATTTACGCCGACTTCGAGTCTTTACTGCAGCCTGTGCTTGGAGCAGAAAATGATCCTAACTAATCAAGTACAAGAAAAACATGTTCCTTGCAGAGTCGCGTACAAGAGAGAGTTTGTTGCGTTGATTTGAGGTTATCCAAACCAATTAAAATAAATAGACAGCAACAATGTTGCAGCGAGCCTAATCCAGCCGTTTGGCTCCTCAAAAAAAAACAACTCCAGTGATAAAACTGACAGCTCAGCAAGAATCCGTCCACGAACAAGCAGAAGTTTGTCATATTTGTGAAAAAGCATTTGACACAGAAAGTGTGTCAGCAGCGCCTTGTAATAAAAACGTACGTGATCATTTGTCATTTCTCGGGGCAATATCGTGGAGCGGTTCACTACAAGTGTAATCTAAAGTTTCATGCTCCAGATTTTATTCCAATTGTTCTTCACAATTTCCTGGGAAATGACAGTCACATTATCGTAGAAGCTGTTGCTGATCCTGAAATAACGTCTCGTTTAAATCTAGATAACCTAATAACATAAGGTAACTCGATAAGGTAATCAAGTGTATCTAAAATAATTTTGCAAAGTATATATCAGTTAATTTAGGGAAGTTATCTTTTATTGAGAACCTACAGATCATGACAGCAACGTTAGAAGAGCTGGTGAAAGGCTGTAGCGAGTTTTATAACCTACAAGATTGTGTTATTGCCAATGCAAGTTTGTTAACAAAAATAAGTTTTTCCATACGAGTATCTCAACGATTGGAGTAATTTTATGAAACTTCTTTACCTGATGAAAATAATATAAATAAAAAGCTGAAAACGAAACTATAACTGATGAGAAGTACAAATATGCACACGATATTTGACAAGAATTCAAGTGCTAGACATTTGGCGAGTATCATGATTGGTATTTGAAAACGGAAGGCAGATGTATTTGAGAGTTTTCCAAAAGTGAGCTATAACAATTACGGACTAGATCCTTGTTCGTGCTCCTGGTCTGTCATCAGATGCCCTGTTGAAGTTTAGTAAAGTGGAGTTAGAATTACTAACATATGTTGACATGTTTAACTTTATCGAACAAGATATCCGTGTCGTTATTAGTGTTATAACGAAAATGTTCCGAAGCAAAGAACAAATACATGATAATCCTGTTCTTCCATGGAAGTATATTTTTTTAATATATTATAGAACCAATGCTGTTTGGTGGATTTCTTTGGATTACACCTAACATATTTTTAGCGGAGACAGAAACAAAGATACCTGCATATGTTTCGTATTTTATTGAAGCTGATTTTCACTATCAAACTCCATTACACGATTTACATAGCGATTATCCGTTCTGTGCGGAATCAGTGATAATCGACTATAATTAGCTATCTCAGAAACAACAAGCAATGGCGTCACCGAAACAAACTTCTACAGTAAGTAAGGTAGTTTAGAATTTACTTGAGAAGCGAACTGATGTTTTGCACAATAAAGATGTTAATAATGGAGTACATGTTGATATTGTGTTTAGGAAAGTTCATCGTGTGTTAAAATCCAATTAGTCGCCGTGGTCGAGAGGTTATATTAGCCCAAACATTTCGAGAAGAGCCGTGGATAACACTGATTTCGAGAAAAACTCTTTAAGATTATGAAAAGCTCTTTTTTGGAAAAACGATTGAAAATATTATAAGCGAGTAAACATCGAGCTATTTAATAATATCAATCGCCGAAATAAACTTGTGTCAGACGATGATTTTGTCAGCATGAAACATATTTAATGAAATTCTTGTGGCGATACAGCAGAGAAAAACAAATTTGAAAGTAAATAAGCCGGTTTGTGTTGGGGTTTCTGTGTTAGATTTATCAAAATGGGTCTTGTACGATTTTCATTAAAATTTTGTTGAGAAGCTGTGGCCGTCAAGTAAATTATTGTTTACTGATACCGATTCGTTTGTTTATGAAATATACGGTGCTGATTGCGCTGGCGAGGATGCATATCAGCACCTATTTGATAACCGACATATCTTTGATCTTTCCGATTATCCTCGTGATAGTAAACTTTACGATGACATAGCTTTAAAGGTTATTGGTAAATTTAAGGATGAATTGAATTAGCTCATTATCAAATGCTTTATTGGTCGTAATATGTACGCCGTGTTGCCTGACAATAATAAAATAACAAAAAAGCAATAGGTTTGTCTCGTGATACTGTTAAAAAATGTATTTTTTTAGTCAAAATTATGCGCTTGATGGAGGTCTTAGTTCTATAAGAGAAAGGGCTATTCGAACAAGCCATCTTATACTTGAAACATGTTATTATCAAACGCGGATCAAGTAATTTTGATGACTAACGTTATTGCAAAAATGGAATAGATACGTTTGCACATTGGTACTGTCACAGCGGCAAAGTCGAGGTCGTCATCGGCTGCGATAAATCTGTACTTGATATTATCCTTTTGCGGCTAGTGTATATAATTTTATCTAAAATATAAAAGTAATATTCGAAAATATGACAGTGACAAATAACAAGAATGGCAAGATCAAATATCTAATGTTAAAAGGTAAACAGCAACAGAGAGAGCGTACAACCTCCAAATGGTTTACTCTCCCTTTCGCAAAAGAATCGAGATTTTCTCAGTACTTGGTATGAGACAACTCTGTTCGCCGAACTTAACAGACTCCAACTTGACTTACTCGGCATATCGCGATTAGCGACAAAATCTAAGGAAATACGCGATTGTGTCGGTGCCAATTAGGAGGCAGCGCCCTCTCTGCTGCTATTGTTTAAACATTATTATATCATAATATGGTACATCCGGAATCTTACACAGCTAGATTAGCTAGAGAGCGACAAGAAGCAATAAAAAATATGTTCCCCTTAGAGACGAATTTATAAAAAAAATTACAAGCGCGACAAGAAGCACATGTTGAGTACGCTTCGGAAACGGAACAGTAATTTAAACACATCAATGCGGTTACTGGAAAAGTCTTAATTGCTGTCAAGGGGCCTGCGAAAGAGAAGAAGGAAGGGGAGGAGGAAGAGAATCTTCTTCAAGTATTAAAACAGAATGGTGAAAAAAATATCTGCAGCTCAGCCTCAACTTGAAGAAACCCCTGACGGTACTGTTGGTGAGGAATCAAAAAAAGGGAAAAAGGGAACTGGTTTTATGGATAAATTTACTAAAGAAGGTATATAAACAATAAAAAAGTTCAACCACTAAAACATAATGAAATAATCGAGTTTTGGTGCGTTTTCTGCTGGAAGTTATCATTCAAGAACACATTTTGTAAACCCCGAATATGTTAATGGTGTAAGTCGTGATAAATGGATTAATTGAGCGTTTAAAATAAACCGAAATATTGGTCGAATAAACAAAGGAGAAAAATCTTACAAGACATTTTTATCAGAAATAAACAAATATGATAAAATGATGCAAGAACAACCACAACAAGAGCAAAAACAACGACAAATGATGCGAGAACAACAAGAACAAAAGCAAAAACAACGACAAATACAAAAAGAAGAACGACAAATAAAAAGAACAAAAACGAAAAGATAAGGAACATAAACTAAAAAACCTCCCAGCGAAAGCCTTCCCATCAACCTCCTCCGCTATTGCAACAAACAGACACAAATGTATTTTCCAGATGAAGGAGAAGAAGTACCTTACGATAAGCTTGATCCTCCAGAAGAAGAGATGTATGATGCGGCTGGTGCTACTGGTAGTGGTTTTGGAAGTAATTTTGTTTGTCCTGATACTATTCTCAATGACGTACAACGGTTAGAGGTTCTCATAGGAGGGAAACGTGCCGGAAATAGCTCACCAGAAATAATTAATGAAGCAGCTGATATCTGTCGGCGATTATGTCAAGGCAGTATCATTGATATTGGTGTTTACCGAGAACTCATTGATGAACTCGTTGATGATTACCACAGTGACTAGTTGTTAAATAATAGCAAATATAATACAATGATCATGTACAATAGATACTATAGACCCCAACAGGTGAGAGCAGTAAACTCAAGATTTCCAATATATAGAGCAGCTTACGGATATGGACTTAATGATATTGTTCAGGGGTTATTCGCGAGGTTAGCTCCAAAAGTGGGACCTCTTGCAAAACAATTATAGATGAAAGTTATTTATGTTGTTGGTGATAAAGCTCCTGGTGCAATCGTTGATGTTGATGGTAAGGCATTCTCGGCAATCAAAGAAAGACTAGCACGATTAATAAGACGAACATCACCACCAGTAAAGTTATCTAGCACTGCAGATATGCCCGCACATGTCAGTAAGGTAGTAAACCAAGCTGCAAATCAGAAACTAGCAGCCTTGATACATCAAGGGGTTAATGAAGCAGAAAGAAATATTACTGCAAATTTGATAGCAGGAAGTGGACTTCGTGTCAGACGACGATAATTTAGATCACTATTTGGAAAATAGGCAATTATAATAAAATGTTCAAAAAATATCCTACCCAGCATTTGACATAAATGAACCGGTCCCCAAAGATAAATCAGTACGTGATTATCAAGTGTATTCCTATGACGCTAGACAACCAAATCAACGGGGGCGTATCGAACTTAAGTTCAGGATACATGTAGATATTTCTTGCCCTCAGAGGCTTTTATTGAAGTAGAGGGGCAACTTGTAAAGGCGGATGATACTGCATACGATGCCATTTCACGAGTTGGTTTAATCAATAATTTGATTATGGCCTTGTTTGATAGCGCCATATGATGATAATGTTCGTCCATCGGTGTCGATGAGGACCATTTAATGTAATCGATTCACTGGGGGTGGGTTTGGAGATGGCTGATCAGTCCGATCCGGGCCCGGAAAAGTATGTTGCAGTGGGGACATTGATGTGCAGGTTGCTGGCCGGGAGTTGCGGAACTGATATTGTTGGATTTGCGCAGATCACGTGTTTCAGCTGTGTCCATCAGTCTTTTCTTCTCAAAGGCTTCCGCACCAGCGTTGCCTTGACTGCGCCAAGCAGATCGGTTAGCAGCGACACTCTCCACGGTATCAGGATCAATGCCTAGGTTCTCCAGCGAAGCCTTGAGGGTGTTCTTATATCTCGTTTTTTTGACCACCATGCTATATTTTGCCTTGTTGTAGCTTTCCATAAAAGACCTTCTACCGGCATGCGGACATCATGGCCAGCCCATAGGAGTTTGCCTTGCACAGCATGGTGTGGATGCTTGTCATGCCGGCCTTAGTGAGCACCTCTGTGCTTGGTACCTTGTCCTGCCATCTGATTCTCAGTAGTTTCCTCAGGGAGCTCATATGGAAGTGGTTCAGATTTTTAACATGGCGGCTATACACAGTCCATGTCACGCAGGCATAGAGGAGGGTAGGGAGAACAACCGCTGCGTAGTCTTTGAGCTTGGTGGCAAGCTTGATGCCTCTCCTATCCCAGACATTTGAGCGGAGTCTACCAAATGCTATGCTGGCTTTGGCAATCATAGTGTTGACCTCATCTTCGATGTGGACTGCTTGTGAGAGGGTGTTGCCGAGGTATGTGAACCTGTCTACATTTTTGAGCTTATGGTCATTTACATTGATGAATGGTTCCAGGTAATCTTCTCCAGGAGCTGGCTGATGCAGAACCTCGGTTTTGCTGGTAGAGATGCTGAGTCCGAAGTTGGAGCACGCAGTGGAAAAGAGGTCCATGCACTGTTGCATGTCTGCCTCCGAGCTGGAGTTGAGGGCACAGTCATCTGCAGACAGCAGGTCGAGAATGTTCTCAACTTGGACTTTGGTTTTGGCTTGGAGCCTCCTCAGGTTGAACAACTTCCCATCCAGACGGTATATGAGACCTATTTCAACATCGCTGTCCTTGAAAACATCCATCAACATTGCGGAGAACATGAGGCTGAAGAGAGCGGGTGCTAAACGCATTCTTGTTTCACACCATTCGTGACTGCAAAGGGTTTGGAATAGTTACCCTGGTCAAGGACTCTGGCAAGCATGCCATCATGAAACGGTCTCACCATTTCAATGAAGGCTTCTGGACATCCAAATTTGGCCATGATCTTCCAAAGGCCTTCCCGGCTGACAGTGTCGACTGCCTTAGTCAGGTCCATGAAGGTGGTGTATATCTGGACATTTTGTTCAAGACATTTTTCGTGCAACTGCCTGGCAGCAAAGATCATGTCTATGGTGCCTCTCTCCTTTCTGAAGCCACACTGGTTTTCTGGCAGTAGGCCATGATCAAGGTGTTCTGTGAGTATGTTCGTCAATATCCTGGCGAGGACCTTGCCAAAGATGCAGAGTAGAGAGATTCCTCTATGGTTGTCGCAGGACTGGCGATTGCCTTTGCGTTTGTAAAGGTGGACGATGTATGCATCTTTGAATTCCTGGGGTATTCTTTTCATCTTACACATGCCACAGAATATCTCTGTTAGTCTTCCCACTAACGTAGGCCTACCAGACTTGTAGATATCAGCTGAGATGGAATCTGCTCCTGAAGATTTTCCACTAGATAGGAGCTCAATGGCCTTATGGGTTTCCAGCACTGTTGGAGTGTCAGCCAACCTATCGTTGATCTCCACCTGTGGTAGACGGTTGATTGCTTCATCGTTGATGGAAGAGGGTCTGTTGAGGATACCGTCAAAGTGTTCCACCCCGCGATCCACTATCTTGACCTTCTCGGTTATGAGAGTTTTGCCATCGGAGCTCAAGGCTGTGCCTAATGATACTGGGTTATAAACATCACGAAGAGCACTACAGAAGTTCTTCATGTCGTTTCTGTCGGCAAAGGACTATATATCATCAGTCTTTCGGCTCAGCCATGTGTCCTGCATCTGGCGTAGTTTCTTCTGCTCACCTTGGCGGACGCTGCTGAAGTCATATTTCTCTGCAACGGACATGGGGTCGATGTTGAATGCACGATGGAGATGATGCTTCTCCTCTAGCAGGGATTGTATTTCTTTTCATCAAACCAGTCTTGGTGCTTTCTCGCAGTGACGCCAAGGGCTTCAGATGCAGTGGAGTACAACAGATGTTTGAAGGCTATCCAGCATTTCCCTATGACGTTGGTATCAGAGTCTATGGTTTCTAGCTGGCTTGTCAGAGCTTCATACAGAGCTTGCTCATTGTTGCAGACTTTCAGCCTCTAGACGTTGAGTCGTTTTGTGACTTTAGTTCCATGTGCGCTTCTGGGAGGTTGAATTTTTCGATTAATCTTGGAGATCAGTAGCCTGTGGTCTGTCCAGCAGTCAGCACCACACATGGACTTGGTCACACGGACATCCTGCCTGTCATTCCTACGAACTAAGATGTAGTTGATCTGATGCCAATGCTTAGACCGTGGGTGCATCCAAGTTGTTTGATTGTGGTTAGGCAGACGGAAGATGATGTTTGTGACCAGGAGATCAAATGTTGCGCACATTCTCAAGAGTAGATGTCCATTACTGTCGCAGTTACTAATTCCATGTCTACCAATAACTCCTTTCCAAGAAATATGGTCTGCGCCATCTTAGGCGTTAAAATCACCAAGAATGATCAGCTTGTCTGACTTTGGTACCGAAGCAATCAGAGTTTCCAGATCCTGGTAGAACTTGTCTTTGGCTTCCTTCGAGTAGGTCATGGTTGGTGCATAATCACTAATGAGTGTGGCTTCCTTTTTTCCATGTAAGGATAGCTTCAGCATTATAAGCCGGTCATTAATTCCCTTTGATAAGATGGAGAGCTTATTCACCAAACTCGACTTGACAGCGATACCGACTCCAGACTCCCGACGTTCATCGGTGCCACGTCCACTCCAGAAAAAAGTTGTAACCATCTCCAACTTCAGTCAGTTGGCCCTCGTCGGACAAGCGAGTTTCAATTAGGGCTACTATCTCTATCTTGTAGCGAGCAAGTTCTCTTGCAATCAGGGCAGTTCTTCTCTCTGGTCTGTCAGCCTCTGCATGATCCAAAAGAGTGCGTATGTTCCATGCACCAAGAGTGGATGAAACATTTTAGGTTTTCTTTGTGTTTCGACCGCAAGTATAGGATTCCCTCCAGTCGCGGTAAGCTTGTCGGGGTAGATGAAGCAGGCATTTTTAGTACACCTTTTCTAGCCCCTTCCTCAGGCTATGGCGGTAAGCAGCGCTATCCTGAAGAGGTCTGCGTAGTCGCTCAGACGGCTGCCGAAATCAATTTCTGCTTCAGATCAATGGAAGACGATGATATGGCCTAAGCCGCCTGCGTGCAAGTCCGCCACTACGGATGCCAGTGCATGCACACCTGCCGCCTTGTAGCTCTCCCATCGTCGCAGGACATGGATACGGGTGATGACATAAATGACTTGCGCGTGAATTGGATTAAAGTGAGGAATAGTTACGCTGCGTCAGCAGCACTCTTTCGTCCAGGCTCCACTTTGTCCAGTTGCAGGACGTAGTCAAGACGGATGGAATAGAGACTAGATGCAGTGGATAACCAAGGCGTTCTACGTGTCTTGCAGTGCTCTTAGCGTTCCACATCGCTTTGCTGGGTCCGCCTTTCTGGCCGTTGATCAGCTGGTGGTTTCTCCGCGTAGTCCGCCGGTTCCAGTCTTCACATGCAATGGGTGACAATCCCTGACTCACCGGGGGTCTGGAACCTATCGGTTACCCTCAACCTGGTTTGGCCGGCCAGTCGAAGCCGTTGCCCGTGGTGTGGCCGCTGCGCATGCTACAGCTTCTTGGAGCCACAGGTGAGAGTTGAGCGCCAAGTGGAGACCAAAGCTGGACTAGCTATCCCTTAGGGAGTACGACTGCTACCCCCACCAGAGGTACTACCCCTCCATGAACCTTACACCACTGATAGCGCCACATACATGATTGCTGTAAACAATATCGAATCAATTCAGAAGGATCTCGATGTCGCTACAACAATAATTGGTCTAGCAAGACAGTATGATGATTACACAAGATCAACTGGTCCATCAATGATGTTTGCTAAGGATATTATCAATCACGCTGATCATATTGAGTATACTAAAATACGGACACCACGAGATACTACATCTGATCCACAACCAAATGATTTTGAACACACAGCCAGACCAGGTGCTGCTTTTGATAGTATAGGAAGTGTTAATTCCACATGGGATTTGCAGCACGCCGAGCAATATTAAACAGATTAAAACCGTTTCTCCTGTGAGATTCCATTGACTCACATCTTTGGATTTTGCAGGGATATTAGAAACGTTATCTTTGGAGCAAGACACACAGTTGTGCTCGTATTGAAATGGTGATGACAATGATGAGATTCGTCGAGGTGCTGATGTTGCTGATGCTGGTAAAGTAAATATAACAAAACGCTCACTGTGGATGCCAGTATTAACTTCATCATTCAAAGTAGAACAAAAATTATAGTCTTTTATGAATCAAGGCGGTAAATCATTGCTATCATGGCTTACAGTAACCACATACACTACTCAAAGCACCGTCAAAGGCATATTTACATGGCATATAGCATCACAGCATGGTGTTTCTGCGCCAAGACATATTTTTGCTGCGCTGCAAAATAAAAATCGGACGCGAAATCAGGAAGGTTCACATGTGATATTCAACCAATTCGACGTTACCGAGGTATCGTTGAGAATAAACATTGGTTGCTGATATTCCTGGCGCGTAATCTAAATATTGATACTGGTTTGCAAATATCACAGTTAGATTTTACAACGCTGTACCCGATTTATCATTTTCCGCTGCAGGATCTTGATTTATCCAAACACACTTTTGTTGATATACATTTCCGAGCTTGTGTTAATAATCCTCCAGCTAATGGTCCCGACGAAGATTGCAGCGCAATCGCGGTTATACTCAGTGAAAAAGGTATGTTACTTGAAGGTGGCAGTAGTCGAATAAGAGTCGTTGATGCCACAGTGGAAAACATGTAGACAATTAGAGTTAATTATAAAAATGTCATATAGTCACTTAATGTCACTCTGACTCCCGGTCAGGTGAAAAAATTACAATCAAAAAACGCGAGCGCAACTGGGGAAACGATAACTCTAAAGCAAGATCAAATTGCTAATGGTGGTCTAAACAAGTTATCATTGACTAAAACTGAATTAAAACATTTCAATAAAGAGCAGCAAGCAAAAACCGGAGTTCAACTTTATTCCGCTCCAAGAGCAATCAGCGCCATGATTAAAACCGGTGGTATATTTCCACTTCTAGCAACAATACCAGCGCTCATAGCTGCTGAGGCTTCAGCTGTCGCAAAAGCAGCTGCGTTAGGTGCTGTTGAAACCGTGCTGGAATGGTATTAAAGAAAGCAACTAGAAAAGGATGCAAAAAAAGGGAGCGGGTCTAAGACTTCCAGGAACTACGCCCTCGTGGTACGGAAAGGGTCTAAGACTTTCAGGAACTACCCAATCATGGTAACCCAAACGCCGTTGACGCCGATGTCAAATTTTGATTTACTCGATGCCGCTAAACAACTTAAAATAAAAAAATCCAGATGTGTTTTTATGAGAGATCAGTTACCGCATGAACCAAGTAATCCAGAAACTAGAATTATTAATCTCGATAACAGCGATGGTCCAGGAACTCATTGGGCTGCTTACGCGATACGTCCACGTTGAATTGTTTATTTCGATTCGTATGGGTTGGCACCGCCAGTTGAATTTATAAAATACGTACACAAAGAGCAAATCACTTTCTCTCCCATTGCAGCCTAGTATTCAACTCTACCAACACAAACATTAACCGATCCACCAATATGCGGCCGTGAAGTAATTACTTGACGCGTTATCGAAATCAAACTAACAAAGTCGTTCACGATTATACCACGGATAAATTTAACATTTTAAACAATCCCTAAAGAATAATGATTGATACTTACGGAAGATCTCTCAGCACGAGTAAAAGTAAAAAACGCGACGACGTAGAGTTATCAAAATACGCTACTAAGGATGAAATCGATAATCTTTTAACACTCTCCGGAATAGATCCAGATGAGGTTGTTATTTTTCAGGACCGGCATGGCAAGCTAAAAACCAGCAATATCAAATGGAATGATATAGTTCGTACGGTTCTTGGAGCTACCTCGGATAAAATCCCTGTCTTCACTGATAGCGAAAAAATCAGGGATTCAAGTATATCGTTTACAACCATTAGAGATGAAATTGGAAGAAGTGTTGCTAATCGCTTAAAAGATACCGATGATAATGACAAGTGAGCTCAACAAGAACGGAAATAAAATAGTAGCCGTAGCGGATCCAACATTTGATGAAGATGCCGCGACGAAAAAATATGTTGACGTTAACTACAGCACAGTTGATGGTAAATTATCGACGTTGCGGGACGAGTATGATGTTCACGTAAACGCGTTTGCAAATCTCGGTAGAAACGTTAGAAAAATTAATGAAACCGCAGAGGAATTCTTTGGTACTCCGCCAATCGCTGATATGAAACTTTGTGATATCAAAATTAACATTGACACAACCAAAAAAACACTAGAACATGTCGTAAGTGGAATTCCTGAGATCGTATACAAAATTCATTTGATTAAAATTCCACCCGGAGTAACTCCCAGGGATATTACCAATATCGTATACACGGTATCATCTGGATTCGCCATATAGTGAAAGCAAAATAATACTATCAAATATACCGCAACAGTCACTGGAGTGTATAGACTGTCTGTGTTCAGTGCTGCAAAATTTGAGATTTTCACATATTAAATAGCGGAACCGAAGAAATGTTTATACTGGAAGCAGTCGATAAGAAATTAACCACAACATCTTAATGGTGGTGTTTGGAATGCGTAGCTGAAACACCTCAATTTGTCATTGCATAAAATAATAAATGGCCCTGACGAAATCAACGACGAAATCGGAGTCTACAAAAACATTGGATGCGCAACAATAAAGATACGATCAAGCACGTGAATGGCAGTCAGAGTTAAATACCATTATTGACGAGTATACGCTGAAAGTAAAAAAATCCCGGCGACGAGTAATCGCGCTGGATCCGCTAGTTTATTCAGTATCCGCGTTAGTTGCATCCACCTGAGTAGTATTATCATCGCTGACCCAGGTAACAACTGCATTAGCAGTAAGAATATGAGTTTCATCATCAGCGGCAATCGCATGTCTTTTTAATTTAATCGCGAAAAAGATATCAACGTGCATGAGCACGAAATACCACGACACGGGAACACGATTAAACACAGCAGCAGCATCATACTCAAAATTATCGTTGCTGATGTCATCAAGCCTCAACGATAAAAACATATCAGATTCCGAATTCGCGTCACTGATTAAGACATACGATGAAGTCCACCATTTTAAAACAACGAAAATGAATAATGACATAATTACTTCAGCAGATAGCCGCAAATAGAACTCCGGCAAGGACAGCGATGATAACCATAAGCTCAACCAAGCCTGAATTCAGTATTAATTTTCCAACTGCGATTCCGGTAAGCGAGATCACATTAGGAGAGTTGCGCTTATATCACAGTTGGCCCAATATCAGACCAAATCATTTGGTGGAATTACCAGCAAATAATTCGTTTGTGTTTGCAAATAAAAATAAACCAGATGGTACACCCGACTGGAATGTTGTTGGAATACCAGCCGGAAGCAGCAGGGAGGGCGAACAGACCTAAGGATTCCGACAAAAAAATAATATTTCCATGGAAAACTAATCTGTGGAAAGCTTTAGATTTACAAATAAAGGCTTCCTGGAAGTGTTTTATTTATGTAATAGCTGATTACGTGAATAAAACCTTAGTTAGAAAAGATAGCTGAAAAATAAAGTATTCTACATGTTTATCTATTTTTGTTTATCTTTTTACACGACCAACTATAGGTAGCGCCTCCCTGCTGCTGTAGTAATTTTAATTAGATACCTTTCTAAATTTTAAGATAAAAATTGAAATTAATAATCAATGCATGTGGGAGAAGCACTTAGAAGTAGAATAGCACGAGAGCGATTAAAAGCGATAGAAGAATATCTACGAGTGAGAGAATCAGTTAAACGAAAAATACGTGCGGTTCAAGATATGAAGGAAGGATTCGCTGAGACAACTCAATTATTATTTAAACCGATAACTGAAACAACTGAAAAAGTTATTTTAAGTGATGTAAAAGATCCTGAGGATATAAAACATGGTATTCTTCCTGTGTTGAAAAAAATTGAAGAGCAAACTCGACCACAGCTTGTTGCTGCACCTGTACCTGTTGCTGAAGCAGCAGCTGAAGACGAACCTGATGATGATACAGGACAATGAACTACTAGGGTTGCTGCAATTAATAAATTTACCCAGGAGAGTATTACCGAAATAAGATCGTTAAAGAATATTGATATGCTTGTTATAAATGCTGTACGAACATATAATCCAGATCAGCGAAAACAAATCTTAAAATCTGAATACGCTGATAAACCAGTAGGTCGTGAAACATGGTATAAATGGATATTTAATGTACATTACGGAACTAACCAAACTAGATTAAATGATCCAAGATTTATTACATATAATAATGCGATATATATATATATATATATATATATATATATATATATATATATATATATATATATATATATCTTGAGCTATTACAAAAACAACCTCCACCTGTGCAAATACAGCAAAAACAGCAACCTTCTCCATAACCACCTTCTCCACAGAAACAAATTGTTACTCACTTATTTACTGATGATGCTCCTGATACTTTCAAAGATAAAGATAAATTAATTAAAATTACTGCGTACGGTTATGATAACAAAGAACAATACATAAAACCAGAATATTTAACAGATAAAATAAAAGATAAAAATGGGATACCTTAAGTATATTTTGGTTCTACGGGTAAGAATTATGATCTAAAAAATCCAGGTTATTTAGAATTTAGAAACTTTTAAATGATGAAATAAAATCTCAACCATCATCTCCAGAAGATTTTCAAGAAGCACCTGAAACCACAGATAGTGGTTATAATCCTATCTGTCCTGATAACGTTGTTAATGATGTATCTCAATTAGAGGTTCTTATTGGGGGAAAACGAGCTGGAAATAATTCACGTGAAATAATTAATGAAGCAACTGATATCTGCAGAAGATTATTTCAGGGAAATATTATTAACGTAGCTATTTATCGTAATCTTATTGATGAAATCGTCGACGACTACAGCGATTAAACAATTAAATAATAAATAAAATGATTGTGCATAAAGGTCATCGTGCATCGTTGCCAGCTCGTGTTGTAAATTCGCGATTACCTGTGTATGAAATCACGTACGAGGTGAGTTAGGATTTCTTACACGAATAGCTCCTAAACTTGGTCCTATTGCTAAGCAGCTATCGATGAAAGCGATGCATTTTGTTCGCGATAAAGCTGCAGCTGCTGTTGGCGCCGTTGCTAGTAAAGTATTTGACGCCGTCAAAGACAGAATATTAAAATTGATACGACAAAAAAAAAATGCTACAAAATCACCAAGTACCATTGAGATGCCCGGCGACGTTAGTAAAATAATAAAAGACTCTGCTAATCAAAAATTAGCATCATTAGCACAGCAAGAGATAGTAAATACTAGCATATATGGAGATGGTCTTCGTTTTAGACTATAATATTTTATTATAAAATGTTTTCGCGAACATCTAATGACGCTTTTAACGTATTTGAGCTAACAGAGAAAGATGAATCAATGCGAGATTTTCAGTATTACTCGTATGACGCGATAACACCAAATGGTAGTAGTCGAATTGAATTACAAGTACACGATACAACAAGATATTTTCTGCCATATGAGGCGTTTATCGAAGTAGTTGGTCATATCGTGAAATATGATAATAGTAATTATGGTGCAGATGTTAAAGTTGGATTCGTCAACAATGGTATTATGGCATTATTCAAGAGCGCCGCTTATATGATTGATGGAAAAGAAATTGAAGCGATTAATGATAACGTTTATGTAGCAAGAACAATTATTGGCCTAGCAAGATACTCAGATGATTTTACTAGATCGGCTGGTCCTAGTATGATGTTTACTAAAGATAACTTTAATGTTGCTGAATCTACTCAATATGTTTTAGACAACCGCGAAATCGTGCTCAAAATCCTGCTAATGTTGATAACATCGAAGATATGCTCATTCATACTACTCCTAATTTTAATCTTGGATTTGCTGCGCGTAAAAATATGTTATCAGGTGATAATAGAAGATTTTCAGGTGCTATTCCGTTATCACATATATTTGGATTATGTAGGTGGTTTAGAAAGGTTATTTTTGGAGCCAAACACACTATTGTCTTTTATCGAAAAGGTGACAGCAACCATGCTATCTGGAGAGAAGCTGGTGCTGGTGCAAATGATAATGGTAAAGTTGTATTAGAAAAACTTACTTTATGGATACCATCAATGACACAGTCAATAATTGAGGAAAAAATAATTACTGTCTTTTATGGATCAGGGTGGTAAATTTGTTGTATCGTGGTTGACAACGGTTACAGATAGTATTCCTAGCAATATTAATGGTAATTTTACGTGGCATATAGCATCGCAGCAAGGTGTTTCTGCACCAAGGCATATTTGTATAGCTCTTCAATTAGCTGATTGATTAAATAATCAAACTAGAAGTCATATGATTTTCGATCATTTTAATGCTAGTGAAATTTCGCTGAGGATAAATGGACATCAGGAACCAATCGAGGAGATATCACTGGATTATAGAAATAATTCAGTAGCACGTGGATATCACCGTGTATGGAGTTATATGGGACGAGATCAAAATATTTAGATTTTAGAAATTTCTATCCGATTTATTACTGTTCACTAGAACATCTTGATCTATTATAACAATCCGTCGTTGATAGACATTTTAAGGGTAGAAAAAATGGACCAAATGCCGCTGATGCGTTTAGAGCAGTGCTGTTATACTCAGCGATAGAACTAAAATTATTGAGGGTATCGATGGCAGAATGAGAATCACTGACGCTCCTGTGGAAAAAATGTAATTTAAAGCAATCACTTTATTTATAAAATGCCATATGAACATGTTAGTGTGACCCTGACTCCAAGTCAGACGAAAAAGCTTCAATCAGAAACGGCATAAAAGTGTGGAGTAAAATTAACGTTAAAGAATAATCAAATTCAAGGTGGACCAAATAAATTATATGTAACTAAAACGCAATCAAAACATTTTAATAAAGCCAAATCATCCAATGTTGGTGTTCGAATTGATTTATCTGCGAGTACCGTCAAGGATATGATTAAAATAGGTGGATTTTTTCCATTATTAGCTGCGTTACCAGCGTTATTTGCTGCTGCTGCACCGGCTGTAGCAAAAGCTGCTGCGTTAGGTGCTGTTGGAACAGCATCAAGAATGGCGCTGAAAAAAGCTGTAGGAGGAAGATAGAGCAAAAAAAAAAAGGACGAGGACTTCGACTACCAGGAACACCTCCATCATGGTACGGAAAAGGCCTAAGATTACCAGGAACACCTCCGTCATGGTACGGAAAATAATGTCGAATTTTGATTTAATTGATGCTGCTAAAAATTAAAAATAAAGATTTTCAGAGGAGTATTTATGCGAAATCGATTACCAGCGTATCCAAATAAATATGAAACAGGAATTATAAATCTTGATAATAGCACCGGACCAGGTACTCATTGGGTAGCTTACGCCATTAATCCACGTGAAATTATTTATGCTGACTCATACGGATTGGCTCCACCTGAAGAATTTTTAAATTATGTAGCTCAGTTAAATACTCCAACGTGGTATTCTACGTTACCAACACAAACATTGACTGATTCTCCAATATGTGGCAGTGAAGCAATAAATATTCTCACAGCGATATCTAATTCTGATAAACCCTACCATGAAGCTGCTCATGAGTACACGTCAGATAAATTCAATGTATCAATTATAAATAATGGTTGATATTTACGGTAGATCTTTGTTATCAAGAACAGTAAAACACATACTAGAAAAAGAAAAATTTACCATTGGTGATTTATCTAAGTACGCAACAAAGGATGATGTTAATAATCTATTATCAATAACAAAAGTAGAACCTGATGATGTTGATATTGTTCAGGAACGACATGGAAAGTTAAAAACAAGTAATGTTAAAATAGGTGATATAATCAAACGAAATGAATATAATACTCACGTGGGTGATTTTAATAGTATTAAGGAAGATATTAAAAAATGAATGATGTTATCAGAAAGGCTGGTGAAGATATTGATAATCGTGTAAAAATCACCGGCGATACAGTGTTAGGAGAACTTAACATGTACAAAAATAAAATATCTTCACTAGGAGATCCAACAGCAGGTGAAGATGCGGTAACAAAAAAATACGTCGACGATGTGAATTTAAAATTAGGTATTTTACGTGCAGAATATGATTCTCACATAATAAGCTTCGCAAACTTTAGAAAAAATACTTTAGATCCAAACAAAGCAGCTAATGAATTTTTTGGGAAACCTCCTGTAGTTAGCATAAACTCGCAGAAATTAGAAAATGATTTGATGATGCAGTTCATGTGGTATCCACATCTTCATCTGCAACATGGACAAGAACAGATAATAAAATAAAATATACTCCAGCAATTGCTGGCATATACAGATTATCAATAATTAGTCGAATGAAATTGAAAATAACTACAGCTGGATTATCAATTGAATCTCTTTATCCAGCAACAGTTGAATTACAAGAAGATACTGAAGAGTATTTGAATTACAACCAGTTGATAATGTCTTATTTGGAGCATCTTACTCATATGTGTTAGAATGTCTAGTTACAACATCTTAATTAATAAATAATGAGCGCATCCAAGTACAGATACAATCAGGCGCGCGCATGGCAGACATCATTGAAGAGTATCATCGATACATATCAGGTAAAAATAAAAAAATACCAACGCAGATTAGTTGTCATCGATGTTGCTCTTTACTCAGTATCAGCGGTCGTTGCTGGTGCTGGTATAATATTATCTGCTATGCCAATGATGGCGCCGATAACTGTTACCATACTTGTTTCTGCAACTACTACGTTGGTTGGTGTATTTAACATCATAACAAAAAAAAAAAGTGTTTTCATGCACCAATGTAAAATTAGCCGAGTACAAAGATAAATTAAGCACAGCAACAGCAGCATTCTCAAAATTATCTTCGCTGTTATCATAGAATCTTAATGACGGTATTATATCCGACGCAGAGTTTTCATTAATGACTAAACTTTATAATCAAACGATTAAAGCTAATAATATAAATAATGACGGAGTTGCTGCAGCAGATCGCGACGAACACAATACCGATAAAAACAACAATGATATCGGCTAGTTCAACCAAAGCTGAGATTAGTATTAATTTTCCAACTCCTATTTCTGTCCGCGAAATCGCATTATCAAAATTACGCGTCTAAATCAGCTGGCAAAATATTAGATCAAAATCATTTGGAGGATTACCATCAAATAATTCTTTTGTTTTTGCTTTTAAAGATAGAGATGATGTTACTCCAGAATGGAACATAGTTGGAATACGAACCGGTAGTTATCAGATCGAAGAAATTAATAACGAGCACATACACAGAATACAAAATATAACAGGAAATGATCATGGAATAAAGATCTATGTGCACGAACCGACATTAAAGTGAATTATTGAGATAAGCTCAGATTACAAGGTGGATATTTATGCGAGTTCAATAAGAACCGTATTGGGTTGGCCTGAAATGAAACCACCAACACCACCGTTACCACCAGAACCTAAGAGAGATGATTATCGTGTATATGGTGGAACCTTCGGTGGTTTATATAACCCAAGCTACAAAGATAGGATAGTTAGGATAAGACTTAGCATGAGCAGCGATTTTATTATCAGAGGAAAAGATGATATGATGTGGATTTTTAGTAAGTCAGTTGATGAAGAAACATTCGGAATAGATCCTTTTCATGTTGAATTTAATGATTTTGTTTTATGGTTTAAGGAAAATAATCAAGGTCATAAAAAAATTCTGCAGCGATTGCGGCAGTATTTTCAAGAGTGTACTTTTGATTCATCAAGTTCATGCGATAAAATTATTGATCACATAGAAGCATTAAATAAATTTGCATTCAACACAAAACATTTGCATGAATCATTAATTCAGGCAATAAATGATTCACCTAATGAACATAAGTTTTTAGATACATACTCGCTATCTCAAGCAAAACTGGTAGATTTTAAATTCACCGATTATAACGCAGATGAATTAAGAAAATCGTTCACCGACACCATTGATGAATTATTTCCTAAATTACACGCCGCGTGGGAAAAAAAATTACTACCACCACCAGCTATTCTTGAGCGTAATAACGCTCCTGATCGTACCGGCAGGCATATTTCACCTGAAATAGTAAATATAACTAACGTCATCGCGGTTAATCTTAATTGTGATATCGTTGAAAACAGTTATATCGCTGATGCATCAGTGTCTGATCAAGCTAATCAAGGAGTTGTTCTTTACTCATTTTCACCAAAAGAACCACCAGGATTTTTAATCATACAAGAACCAATCAATCCAATTTATCTTCGGTGTCATAATACTTTATTATCGCGAGTAAATTTTTCACTAACTGATCAATCTGGACATCTGCTCGATCTACGTGGAGAAACTCTGAGTATATATTTACTGATAAAATCTTAACCTGTATGATGTTTGGGTAATGGGTAATGTATCATAAATATGTAATATTATTAAGAAAAATGATACATTACCCATATACTCTGATGGTGACAAAAAAACAAATATATATATATATAGATATATATATATATATATATTTATATATATATATATATATATATATATATATATATATATATATATATATATATATATATATATATATATATATATATATATATATATATATATTACTGATTTTCACTATCAGCTGTCTTAACTGTCGTGCACGAGTATCAATCATTTTTTTAGACTCATACTCGTCAGATAACGCTGATCTGATCTTTTCAACGGCGCGTGCTAGTGGAGTAAAATCTGCTATTTCTGTCTCATCGATGTTAATAAGTGATTCATACATCGCGGACTGAATCTTTTTGATGAATCTGTATTCGGACGATAAGATATATCGACCTTCTTGTTTATTTTGCATTACTGTTTCAAAATCCGTAATGATTTTGGCAACATCTAGTTCATCTGATAATGGTATATCTTTGATTGTTAGCACCTCAATGGATTTAATTATTTCATCAATATTTTCTTGATTCATTATATATTTATTTTATTTCTAAATAATTTTATTTATCCAGTATCAGAGGATAATAACTAAATTTGATCCAGCAACGGAATCTATATGAAAATGCTGATTTATATATTTTATTTGCAACTATATATACTGAAGCTACATTAATATTAAAATAGTTTGCAGCAGAGTTCATCGATTGAAAATATATCTCCTATCCGGTCTCTGCTGAATTGATTTAACTGCCTTAGAAACGTTACGCCCATAACCAGCATTTCCTTTTGCAGAATTTTCACTTGGTGTTATTGCTTGAAGATTTTCTATTGAGTTATTAAGTGGATTTCCATCAATGTGGTCAACTACTAAACCATACTTGATTGGTCCGTGAAAACACTCAAACACAAATCTGTGATTAAGATAATGTGTTTTTCCAACTTTAAAATGAAGATATCCATATTTATCAATGTTACCAACTTTATTTTTCGTTCTAACGTGTCCGATAACACCATCACCAGATGCTTCATAATTATCATAGATTGGATGCTTCTTGAATATTGTATCCATATACAATAATCCATTTGTCTAAATCAGAGTTTGTTTGAAAATCTATTTAAATAATCTTCTTCGCGCCTGATAGCAATATTACTATTGGGAGATTTCTTATCGTAATGTCGTTCTAGTTCTCGGTATTTTTTCTATCACATTGTGCACAAATATATGTTTTTCCACGAATCCAAAAACTACATCTAATACATCTAGTTGGTCCAACTCCTCCTCGTTTTATGTAAGCTATATGTATCCCACAAAATTCTTTTCTACATGATCTGTTACCGCAAGTAAATGAGACAACCATCAACCACTTGCACTGATTCATTATTATTTAAATACTTGTTTAAAATATAATATGTTATTTGATCTTGATGAGACAGAATACATTATTCCTGAAGTAGATCAGGCGAAAAAAGAGTTCTACGATGATGGAGCAGTTTATGTTTCTCAACATGGAAAGCGGCGGATATCGATAATACTATGAACGATACAAAAGCTAAAAAAAATAATTAGCTCACTCAGCGATGATCAATTTAGATTCAGAATAAAATTTATTGTGAATAATGAAAATGATGTATGGATTACACGCGATAAACGTGATCCTGTAATTGGTGGAAACAATCTGTCACGGTAAGTAATTGTTCTCGGCCAGGATTATTATCAGGTATTGATAAACCGTATTATTCACGAGCTTATCCTGTTACAGCTGTTGTTTACGGTATTTATCGATTAAATAAACCTGTTGCTGAAAATCTTGCTAAGATGAAAATATCAGTGAAAATAAATTGTGTAGCTGAGCGAGTAATAGAACAGTTTACAAATGCATGACGTGGAAACGGCCTAACAGATCTACGAAAAGAAAAAATAAATACGTGGGCGGAATCAGTTGCTGATGGTGCATCAATAAATGATGTTGCTACGTTATCAGCGAAATTAAAATTTCCTATACCAGTAAAAACTCTATCGGGTGAGATTTTATACTCATCAGCATATAAATCCAAAGGAGCATCTATTGAAATAATTGATCATAATTCTCATGCTTGGAGTAAATCAGTAACATTTTTTCCACGAGATCGTAATATTAAATTTTATTCCGTAGAAAATATATTTGACTTTATTTATAAAATAAGTAAATCAGATCCAGTATCTGTCTGGTTATTTTCTAGTGATGAGAAATACGATCAGTTCGTGAGACCCAACTGTGATATGTATCGAAGTGAAATTTTACACGACTCAAGACAGCGATAACAGATAAAATGCTCAGTAAATAAAGAATTACTTGTTAACTGCTTTACTATTCCATTTGTGGTTGCTCACGCAGCAAGAGAAAAAAAATTCATGGAAACCAACTAGACGAGAATTTTTGAAAGATATTCAGGCAGTTGGATCGAATACGGCCACGGTGGATTATGGAATACTGATTATAATTTTATTAGTATGATTTCATTTGACACGAAAGCATGTTATCCTGGTAGTTTTTTAAGATATGGTGAGTGTAATATTTTATGTAATTTGGTCATCCTACTGATGAAATGACCAGCGTATCAATTAATGGTCCGTTACCGGAGTTTTCATTAACAGGATTTGCTCGTGTTGTATCATTTAAGTTCGCTAATGATTTACATAAAATATGCTACGTTTGGTTTGGCAAACATTTTTCAGAACAACGGTGGGTTCCAATAGTACCATTGAGATATTGAGATAATTGCTAGATTCTGCGATGTTAACGTCGCTAATAGCTAGTGAAGCAATTATTTCATATCAGAAACAAGTTGATGTTTGGTTACCAACTGAACACGATGATGCAAAGGATTTAGGCAGAAAAAATAATTGGTAAATTTACTCAGGGTGGTGCGTATGATCATCAGCGACATCATTGTAGATTAATTATGGATGAAGCTGAATTAGATTTTATAATATCTGATACAGCTGAAAAAGGTATATTTTGTAGCAGAGAAAATATCTTTTTATCTGACGGAACAAAATTAGGTACAGTAGTTAGTTATCTTGAGGGAGAATCACCACAATATACTCATTTCAGATCATCAATGTTGGCGTACGCGAGCATAAATTTATTATGGATGATAAATAGATTTCCCGATGATGCGGTTAGAATAGCTATTGATTCATTTTATATCGATAAAACATATTTATCAGACTTAGAAAAATTAACAGGAGATGGTTCATGGGGTAAGTGGAGAGTAAAAGATGAAAGTATATTATATTACAGCGACAACGCTGATATTGCCGTGGAAGATAAATATTACACAGATAGTGTGTTAGAAATATCAACAGCACCATCTGTGTATGATCCCGCAGCAAGATATAAAATTGTTTACATAAACCTACAAGGTGGATCAGGAAAAACAACTCGGATGATAGCATTATTTAAAAACTCTGATGTTGTTGTATTGACGCCAACTCATCGATTAACACGAGAAATGAGACAACGTGGGGTAAATTCATGTAATTATCATAGTTTTTTTCAAGCATAACAGTGGTATATGGAATCCATCTCGAATGGGAGAAAAATATATAAATAAAGTTATTATTTGGGATGAGATTTGTACTGTTTTTGTTGGAGTATTAAAAATGTTTTTGGATTGGATGCTAACAAAAAATATTGCTATAATTATGTGCGGCGATCACGGTCAACCAAATCCAATTGCTGGAGAGTAACCTCATGATTGGCTGAAGAATTTTGTTGATTATTATGAAGAGGTTGTTACTGATTACAGATCACTTGATGGTCGGCTGACCGACTTTAAAAAACGAATTCGATTGAAATCTAATAAAATACAGTGTAGTGTGATGCGAGAAATAATCCCAGAAACATCAATGAGAGGTTTTTTTATTAACGTGGACGCCAAATGATTTAATAGTTGCTAGCAGAAAAATAATCAGAGATGTACTTCAACAAAAATTATTTAAGTTACATCAAGACAAATTTCCATTGTTGCCTGTGCCGTTGTGTTATAGACCAGCTGATACCAGATTACAAAATATCGACGTTGATATACCTGGAAAAGGAAAACAAAATTTGGTATTAAATGATATTGTTACCGTCGATATTAATTTCGTTGAAGACGCATTACATGCAACAAAATCACCCTGGACACTAGGTTATGCTATCACTATACACTCTTCACAAGGACTAACTATTTATGATACTCGAGTTTGGATTGTAGTTGATTACATCGAGTGGTCTAACCTAGTATATTTAGCTGTTTCTAGAGTGAGAAAAATCTCTCAATTAGGACGAATTACCCTAGACATATTAATTATTAACGACGAAACCAACGAGTACGTGATAAAGAAAAAGTTATTCAGTTATAAACAATTTGACCAACAAAAATAATTATGAATTTGACCTAGATGTCGAATTTATTTTATTGCTGAAAGAAAAACAGAACAACCACTGTTCCGACTGTAACTGTATTATGACATGGAATTATCAGAAAAATGATTTCAGACAGCTTACCGTAGACAAAATAAATAATAATTTAGGTCATAACAGAGAAAATATTACTCGGGCATGTTTAGAATGTAACAGACGTGGAGCTGATTATTTAAGTGATTCAGGTGGCAACTGAGTATCAGCTGGAATTACTTGTAATTCTTCACGAGTAAATCCACGTTAAGGAGCTAATGAATCCAACATATAAATTGCTGGTCTACCTGATGATCTCGTTACAGATATTATTTTATGTGTTATTGTGCTCCAAATAGGATCAGTTGCTCTTTTTCTGCCTCCTTCTGCTTCACCTGGTTGATATAAATATAAATATCTAACAACAACGTCGCCTAATACTGGTCGAGTTGAAAAATCACGTCGCTTTATTGGTATAATGTTTGTTTTTTGTGATAGCAATTGCTGGTTTCATCGATATTGCTCTCTTTGGTTCTTTATTTATTGCTGCTATGACATTTGGTAATCTAATAACCCAATCATTGGATCTTTTATTTTGAATGAATTCCATCGCATATTGATAACCAAATAGTCGCTCAGCCAGTGTATTATTAAATCGCTCAACAATGGCCTGATCATTATGAATATTAACTTTACCGCGTCGTATTTTTGTATTTTTTCTGTTTCATTAATAAAGTAACCGCACGAAGAAATTCTCGCCCAGAATCAACCTTAAGTAATTTTGGCCAAATCAATGGACCTCGCTGATAGATTTTCTCAAATGCGCTAGCAACTTCAGTAGCTGTTTTAGTTATTAACGTCTCAGGTTCTTTGTATCTACTAGCGATATCAACAACAGTTAGAACGTACTTGTAAGTTTTATCATTAACAGTATCGTGTGGTAAAAACATTATATCAGCCTGATGAACTTCATTTGGTACAATGACGTCAAAATGCGCGTATTCAATTCGTTTAGGTGGTGGTAAATATATTTGCCAAATAGCCTGTTTAGCTAACCACGCAGCAGCTATTGATGGTTTTATCTGAGCAGCTTTTGCTAATGTATTAATAGCTGATTTACCTTTCCAAAATCCAGCAGGAGAATAATAAATTGCTTCCATATTAATTACCTGCACCTAAAACTAATTTACCTTTCATGGCAGTATTAATTATCCAACTAGCTAATCTTTCTCTGACAGATTTATCTTTTATAGAATTTAGTGTATCAATTAATTTCACATCAGCTAGATGCCGTTGTTGCAGATCACTACTTCGATAGGCTATATCATGAGCGAGACAAGCTCGATCAATTGCATTTATTGGATCCTCTCCAGGATTTGGTTGATCCTGATTATTTAATCTGACATCGATTCGTGTTCCTGGTCCACAGTAATTATATCCTGGTAAATGTTTTTCTCCGCGATATTTCGACCAAAAAAATCCTGGTACTGATGCTAATTTTGCTGCAACATCACCTCCGTGTTTTCTTCCTTTTTCATAATTGTTTTTGATTTAGTTTATTTCTGGCCTGATGAAGTGAATCTAGTTTGTTTTGTGCCACATTTAACACATGCACCAGTAACAGCTGATCTATTGTTGCGCTTAGTAACCGTAGATAGATCCTTTGTTGGAGTACGTGTTTTACACTTAGCACAATATAAATCCATAATATAATTATATCACGAATGTAATTGATTTTTCAGTTACAAAAAAATCAGTTCCTGTTAAACACCAGGCTGCGTTACCAAATTCAATTAGAATGATAATAATCGGCCCATCTTGGTCAGGTAAAACTCACTTATTGCTGAATTTGATAATGAGGTGGTTGAAATGGGATAAATTATATTTAGTTGCACCATCTGTAGACGACCAACGATGCTATCAGGTACTAAAAAAATTTAATGAAAATGCAGCCCTGCTAAATGATGGAGAAAATATAATCGAAGAGGCTCCCTCAGTTGATGTTTTAGATGGATCGATTAATAATTTAGTTGTCTACGACGATGTAATGTTAGATAAACAATCGAATCCAGCTAGAATATTTTCCCGCGGCCGACATAAAAATACCGATGTTATTTATGTAACCCAGAGATATACTCAGATACCAAAGGTGATCAGAGATAACTGTAATATGTTAGCTGTTTTTAACGGCGTTGATATTCATATTTTAAGAAATATTCATCAAACCTGGTGCAGTGGAGACATGGATCTGAATAAATTAAAAATTTTCTTTAGTCGAGCTCAATCTACCCCTTATGGATTTTTGACAGTAAATTTATGTGATCCACGAACAAGATATCGAGTAGGTCTAGATAGAATCTTTTAACATTTCCCCTGACTCATACTAATTAAAATTACTACAGCAGCAGGGAGGGTGCTACCTATAGATGGTCGTGTAAAAAGGTAAACAAAAAATAAAATACACGTAGACGACTTTATTTTACAGCCACCATTTCGAACTTAGGTTTTATTCACGTAATCAGCTATTACAAAAATAAAACCTCCCAGGAAGCCTTTATTTGTAAAGCTAACGCTTTCTACGGATTAGATTTCCATGGAAGTTTTATTCATTTGTCGGAACCCTTAGGTCTGTTCGCCCTCCCTGCTGCTAACCGGAAGCTATCAAGAAATCAACCAGGAATTGCATCGCAGAATATAACATATCACAGAAAAAAATCCAAAATAGCATTAACAGCTCACGAACCAACGCTGTCTTCTGCAAACGAAAACAACTCACCCGATTACGCCGTGATATATATCAGAGTTCGATCAGAACAGTTTTGGGATATCCTGAAATTGCTCCACCGATACCTCCACCACCACTTCAACCCAACAAGTCTGATTATGTCACGGGCAAGCAATCATACCACGATGTTACCCTGTCATGCAAACAACATTTACCTGATATAAAAAGTGCAACGTTGGGCAGTGATTTTATCTTCTCTGGTAAGAACCATATGTGGTGGAACTTTATTTCTGAACGAATTCCTACAGGATGAGAAAGAGGTGTAACTATCAAGAATCAAGAATATAAGACACAATAACAGCGAGTACGGCAAAGTTTCCAAGAACATCTTTTTGATATAACAACTTTACGTAGTGAAATCATTAAACACATTGAAATATTAAATCAGCTCGTATCCGACATGGAATACATTAACCAGCGAGTAATCCATGCAACAATTGAAAACACTGACAACAAACAACGATTATTAACTGCATACTCGATAAAGGAAGTTGAATTGACAAATTTTAAATTCCCGGGTATAACGCTGACAAACTAATAAAATCAACTACCAAAATCATCGATGAGTTCTTCGTTGATATACTTACACGGTTCAAAGAAAGACTACCACAGGCAACTATACTCCGGCACAACAATGATCTACAAAGGCAAGGACGACATGTATCCCCGGAAATCTTGAATATAACTTTTGTGGTAGCGGTCAGTATTGTGTGTGATGTAATTGATAACAGCTACAGCACGGACGCAGCATTATCAAATCAAGCCCAACAAGGATTCATTCTTTATTCATTCACACCAAAAGAACCGCCTGGATATCTGATTGTACAAGAACCGATTAATCCGGTCTATCTACGATGCCGTAATTCACTGTTATCAAGAATACATTTCAAACTAACAGACCAATCAGGCCACTTGCTGGATTTAAGAAATACGACAGTTAATATTAAATTATATGTGAAATCGTAAAAATCTACGATTTTCAGGGATTTCCATTTCACGATTTCCAATCGTAAAAAAAAAAAATTCCATTCCTTTGATAAAGGCAACAGGCGGATTGACAAATGATCACCCAGATTTCACAAAAATAACTTATTTTTTTACTAAAAATCTGTCGAATTTCTCAATTCGGGTAGTCAACATCGTGTAAATCGACTGATTTCACACAAAATATATAATTTTAGCCCAAAAAAATTATCCGTCCTTGACATAATACTTTTATTTGCACGTACTTGTTTGAAATCAACGAGTCTAACTTTCGATATGAAAGCGATTACAGATTACCTTCATCATACACATCTTTTCAGAATAAAGTTAATTGTGCAAGCAGATTCCGATACGTGAATTATCCGTGCCAAACGTGATCCTGTCCTTGCTAATGGAAAAACCGCTGTGTTAAGTAAAGATTCTAAACCAGGAATGTTAACTGGGATTGACAGACCATATTACGCTCCATCGTTTCCTGTGACCGCGGTTATTTATGGAATGTATCAGCTAAATGATAGACCTAACATTAATGATCTTGCTCCGATTACATTTTCAAAGTTGAATTGTGTAGCCGAACGAGTAACAGTAGCGAAATGGGCTGAATCAGTCAAGGATACCGGAGCGTTAATAAACGATGTTGCCGAGTTATCAAGTAAATTAAAATTTCCAATAACTATAGAAATGTTAACCGGACACATCTTATATGAATCAGCGAATAAGGGAAGAGGAAAGTCAATTGAAATTATTGATCATAACGCTTATGCTTGGACTAACGCCGTTATAATATTTCCACGAGATTGTGTCGTGAGATTTTACTCCCCAGAAAATATGTTTGATTTTATTAAACAGATAAGTAAAAACGATATTGTATCAGTATGGTTGTTTAAGAGTTCCGAAGATGGAGAATGCGATCAATTTGTAAGACCTGACGACGATTTATATCGTAAAGAATCTCTCCAACTAGAAATGAGAAAACTTGCAGAAAGATATTCAGAAAATACTGAGCAATTATTAATTAATTGTTTTACAGTTCCGTCAGTTTCTGCCCACGCCGCGAGAGAGACAAATTCATGGAGACCAACATGCGCTGAGTTCCTCGAAGATGTTTAGTTAAGTTGTATTGAATATGAACATGGCGGTTTGTGGATTACCAAGTATGATCGCAACTAAATGATATCCGTGGACATGGTCGCGTGTTATCCGGGAAGTTTTCTCGGGATAGGTGAGTGTGCTGGATATTTTACGCGGTTTGAACATCCTACAAGCTGACACGAGTGGCGATTAATGGTCCTTTACCCGATTTTGACCTGACATGATTCGCTCATATAGTGTCGTTTAAATGCGCTAAGAATCTTCATTCGTGCTGTTATGTTTGGCTTGGTAGACACGTCTCGGAAAAACGCTGGGCGCCAATAGTGTTCTTACGATATATGCAATTACATCGTATCGGACGCAGACCTCGGTTTGGTTACCATCACCGGAGCGTATCAGTGTAGATGAGGTTATCGAAGAATATAAGCAGGAATGTCCAAATACTCCTGTTGATGTCGTCGTCGATGATGCTCCTAATATTCTCAGCAACAGCCAAAAAAACCGCAAAGGACCTCGGTAGAAGAATAATCGGTACATTTACTCAAGGTGGAGCATATGATCATAAATGGCATTATGCAAGATTGATTATGGATGATGATGAATTAGATTTTATAATCGCTAATACCGCTGCGAGAAATGTACATTGTAGTCGAGAAAACGCTTACCTGACTTTCGGGGAAGAGTTAGGCACAATTGTTAGTTACACTGATGAAGAATCTCCTTAGTATACACATCTAAGATATTCAATGCTTGCTTATGTTCCTATAAATTTGCTATCGATGATAAATATATTTCCTCGCACCGCAATTAGAGTTGCAACGGATTCATTTTATATCGATAAAAATATTCATAATTACTGGCTCGTTCTACAAACACTCATGCATCATAGGGTTCGTGGAGAATAAAACAAGAAATGCTACATTGTTATTGTGAACCCGCTGATGTTGCGGTTAAAGATAGTTATCGGAGCGATCAGATATCAGAATTATCGTCGGAACCATCCGTGTATGATCCAGTATCCAGACACAAAACCGTTTATTTGAACGGCAGGGAGGTTCTGGTAAGACGATTCGGGTAATCGAATTATTTCGACAGAATTCAGATATGATTGTGCTAACACCAACACACAGACTCGCTAGGGAGTTGAAACAACGAGGAGTTAATTCTTGTACTTATCACGGATTTTTCAAATACAGCTGTGGCACATGGACTCCTCATCGAATGGGAGAGATTTATATTCCAAAGATCATCATTCTGGATGAAGTGTGCACAGTGTCGTTGGAAATATTAAAAACATTTATCGATTTGTTGTTATTGATACATTCAGCTGTGATAATGTGTGGCGATCACGGTCAACCATCTCCGTTTGTTGGTTGAAGAACTGTGTTGATTATTATTCGGATATAACTGATGATCAGTGATCTCTTGATGCCTGAATTAAAGGAATTTTAAAAAAATCAATCAGGTTACAATCGAATAAAAGTCAGTGTAAAATAATCCGCGAGATGATTTCAGAAACTCACCTGAACGACTTTCGGGAAACGTGGAAACCAAACGATTAGATAGTGGCAAGAAGAAAGATAGTCAGAGGCGCACTTCAACAGCAGTTATATCAGTTACACAAGAAAAAATTTCCAACATTGCCAACACCGTTGTGTTATAGACCAGGTGATACACGACGACAAAATATCAACGTTGACATACCTGGACAAAGCGAGAAACAATATCTTGTGCTGAATGATATTGTTTTAGTTGATGTCAATGTTGTTGAAGATGCGTTATCGCCTGACTTAGCCAGGGATAAATCCCCGTGGACGCTAGGATACGCGATGACGATTCACTCATCTCAAGGATTAAATATTACTGATACAGTTTTTTGGATCGTTAATGATCGTATCGAATGGTCAAACTTGGTCTATCTCGCAGTGTATAGAGTTAGAAGAATATCTCAGCCACGAAGGATTGTCTTGGACGAGTCAGTGATCAATGATGATATTGACAACGATATATTAAGAAGAAAAAAATAGCCGGTTATAAAGGGACAAAACAAAATAATCGCGACTTTGATATCGATGCTGAATTTATCAAAGCGTTACGACAAAAGCAAAATAATCACTGCGCGAGTTGTTATTGTATAATAATGTGGCAGTACTCGAGTAATGATCCAAGACAATTTACCGTGGACAGAAAAGATAACAGCCGCGGACAAACAAGATAAAATGTGATGCTGATCTCTCTTGAATGTAATCGACGTAGGGGTGCTAGTTAAGTGATCGCGGCGGTAATCGTGTGTCTTCGGGAATTACTTGTAATTGTTCAAGTGTAAATCCGCGCTGAGGAGCATTTGAATCCAGTCTGCAGATTGCGGGTCTACCGGTGGATCTTGTTATGTTAGATATATTGTGTGTCGTGATGCTCCAAATAGGATCAGTCGCTCGTTTTTACCACCTTCAAGTTCACCCGGCTCAAATAATTATCTCACAGTGTCATTGCCCATCACTGGCTGTGTCGAAAAATCACGTCGTTGTCTTGTTATACGCTCGCGCTTGATTGCATTAAAGGGTTCCAACGCAGTTGTTCGAGTTATTTCATTATTTAGCGCGGTTATCACATATTATATATTTAAAAGAAAAATAAATAAACAGTAGCCATTGATGAGCGGTTATCAATCATAGGTCTTGCATTGGCTTATGGGTCTCCACGAGGTCCTTTCAGACTTGAGATTTTTTACTTCCTTGAATTTGTCATGGTGATTATTTATCTTTCAGATTTTTTTCTCACTCTTACAGAGCTTTTCTGATAGCTTCTCAGTATTCTTGATCGGTTATTTTAGCCACATTCTTTTTGACCCGTGTGATGTATAGCTTTATACATCCAAGGCTACTGTTTATTTTTGGGAGCTCCATGTACATACCCGCCAAATCGATTTCCCAGGGGTGAAAAACTTGCCACCACGATTCGACGTGGAGGAGATATGTCAAATTCATATCAATTGGGACCGTCGACAGTATGTCCGTGACGAGATTCGAACATGGTATTTGATAAAGTCGGGACAAGAGTCAAACGCTTTACCACTGTAACACGGTCACATCTGATAATACAGGATTTAAAAATTATCATATGACAGAGAGGTAACAAGTTCTGAACTAAATTTAAATTCTGAACTGGATTTTAAACACTGAATTTAAATTTTAAAACAGAATTCCTATTACTTATGAAAAATACCTGTACTCACAAACGCGGACTGTAAAAAAAAAACATAATTGCATACCGCTCTGGGTATTGTACAATCTCAAGGAGTGTTGCGCAAGGGGGGAAGGAAACTAATTAACGGAGTTATCTCCCATTTACATTAAAAATCCTCGGATTTTAGTGAAGTATATAATAAAAACAACCTTTTGTTTATTATATTTTTTTGACAGAGCGTATTTGGTTTTATTTTCTGCGACCCTTCGTGCTGAAGGCATGCAAATGTCAAAATACTTGCCAGCCTCGCACACTGAATGAAATATTATTTCATCATTCATATCTAAAATTCTGGATACAACGGCTTTGGCGCTATCGTTAAAGCTAGGGTTGTTAAATTTGAATTTAATTTTTTTAATTTTTAAAGTCTTGACGAGAGTCAAACGCTTTACCACTGTACAACGGTCACATCTGATAATACAGGATTTAAAAATTATCATATAGGTAACTACTGACAGACAGTTAACAAGTTCAGAACAAAATTTAAATTCTGAACTGGATTTTAAACGCTGAATTTAAATTTTAACACATAATTTCGATTACTTATGAAAAATACCTGTACTCACAAACGCGGACTGTAAAAAGAAAATAATTGTATAACGCTCTGGGTATTGCACAATCTCAAGGGGTGTTGCGCAGGGGGGAGAAAACTAATTAACGGAGTTATCTCCCATTTACATTAAAAATCCTCGGATTTTAGTGAAGTATATAATAAAAACAACCTTTTGTTTATTATATTTTTTTGACAGAGCGTATTTGGTTATATTGTCTGTGACTCTTCGTGCTGAAGGCATGCAAATGTCAAAATACTTGCCAGCCTCGCACATTGAATGAAATATTATTTCTTCATTCGTATCTAAATTTCTGGATACAACGGTTTTGGCGCTATTGTTACAGCCAGGGTTTTTAAATTTAAATTTAAATTTTAAATTTGTTAAGTCGGGACGAGAGCCAAACGCTTTACCACTGTACCACGGTCACATCTGATAATACAGGATTTACAAATTATCATACAGGTAACTACAGACAGACAGTTGACAAGTTCAGAACTAAATTTAAATTCTGAACTGGATTTTAAACACTGAATTTAAATTTTAACACAGAATTCATATTACTTACGAAAAATACCTGTACTCACAAACGCGGACTGTAATAAAAAAATAATTGTATAACGCTCTGGGTATTGCACAATCTCAAGGAGTATTGCGTAAGGGGGGGGAGGAAACTAGTTAACGGAGTTATCTCCCATTTACATTAAGAATCCTCGGATTTTAGCGAAGTATATAATGAAAAACAATCTTTTGTTTATTATATTTTTTTGACAGAGAGGATTTGGTTATATTTTCTGCGACTCTTCGTGCTGAAGGCATGCAAATGTAAAAATACTTGCCAGCCTCGCACATTGAATGAAATATTATTTCTTCATTCGTATCTAAATTTCTGGATACAACGGTTTTGGCGCCTTTGTTACACCCTGGGTTTTTAAATTTAAATTTAAATTTTTAAATTTTTTAAAGTCGGGACGAGAGTCAAACGCTTTATCACTGTACCACGGTCACATCTGATAATACAGGATTTAAAAATTATCATATAGGTAACTGCTGACAGACAGTTAACAAGTTCAGAACTAAATTTAAATTCTGAACTGGATTTTAAACACTGAATTTAAATTTTAACACATAATTCCTATTACTTATGAAAAATACCTGTACTCACAAACGTGGACTGTAAAAAAAAATAATTGTATAACGCTCTGGGTATCGAACAATCTCAAGGAGTGTTGCGCAGGGGGAGGAAACTAATTACCGGAGTTATCTCCCATTTACATTAAAAATCCTCGGATTTTAGTGAAGTAAATAATAAATAACAATCTTTTGTTCATTATTTTTTTTTTTGACAGAGAGGATTTGGTTATATTTTGTGCGACTCTTCGTACTGAAGGCATGCAAATGTCAAAATACTTGCCAGACTCGCTCACTGAATGAAATATTATGTCTTCATTCGTATCTAAATTCCTGGATACAACGGCTTTCGAGCTATTGTTACAGCCAGGGATTATAAATTTACAATTTTGACTATGTTTTACATTTCTCAGATTAGATAAAGAATTATCGAGTTTGTTGTTGTTAATATGATCAATTACAAGATCGTCTTTGATCTTTCCAAAGAAACACTCGAACACGAACCTGTGATTGTGATACCTCTTTTTCCCAGCAGTAAATCTACGATAACCAGTATTACTAACAGCACCAACTGGTTGTTTTAACCTGCAATATCTGACTATTCCATCACGATTCGCTTCGTAATTCTTAATGATAAGATGTAGGACAAATTCTTGGCTCATTTATATATATATAATGTATTTGTCTAATTTATAATTTGTCTGAAAACTTAGTTATATAATCGCGCTCACATTTCAGCGCAACATCATTTTTTGTGTTATAATATCGCTTAAGTTCACGGTATCTCTTTCCCCCGTCACTTGCACATAACTGTGTTTTACCCCTGACCCCAACAGCACATCGCAGGCAGGGTATTGGTCCTAAACTCCCCCTTCGGACCCTTTGGGAATATTTCCGCAGAATTCTTTTCTGTGGGATTTATTACAAACAGTTACAGATCCAACTTGAAGCCACTTGGACCGGTTCAATATATAGATTATATTTCTTATTTAAATGTTTTTTTTAAATATAATATGGAGGAGTTTGAAAGATTATTATTATTGGCACCGGGAAAGCTTCTAGATTCGATCTTGACAGACCAACCCCTGACTCGCGGAGACGAGCCCTGACTTATATGTTTGATATTATCAGGAATGCCAAAAAAAGTTTTCGTAACGACGAGCAGCGGGGGGGGGGGGGGCGAATCGGACATTTTGTCCAATCGTTATTTGGCTTAATTAATACTTTCTGCAACTCAACGATCTAGTGTCGTCAGCGCCTGGTAAAAAAAAAACGACGTCGTCGTCGAGGGGATCGTCCGGACGTCATTTGGTTTAATTAATGCCTTCTGCGCGCCGATCTCAGCGTCGTCAGCGTCCGGTAAGCACATCGACGACCGCGTCGATGTCATCGCCCCCCCTGCTGCTATGATCTTACAAACAGAGTGATCACTAACTCCTCCTCTTGTAGGTCAATTAGGTTATTTGACTGATCGGTAATTCTAAAATTAATTCTCGTTAAAAACCGATTATGGCATCGCATATAGACCGGATTAATCGGACTCTCAATGATCAAAAATCCCGGAGGGGCTGTTGGTGAAAATGAATAAAGGATATATCCCTGTTGAGCTTGATTTGATTGCTTGGTATCCACCTGGTAACTCCCTTCGATAACATCACACACTAGATTGATCGCTATCACTGATGCGATATTTACGTTGTACGGGGCAATATGCCTACCACCATCTCCGTTATCGTGTTTGAGGATATAAGTTGATGGACCGAGAAAATCATTAAGAGACTTTCTTAGTTCTGGCGCGTTGTATCCTGGAAACTTGAAATCGGGTAAATCGGCTTCTGTGATATTATACTCGGTTAGGAATTTTTGTTTACTACCATCGCTGTTATCGGATATCATTTTAACGACTCGTTCATTGATATATTCCATGTCTGATATAAGTTGATTTAACACCTCAACGTGTTTTCGTTCTTTTGTTTCCCGTAGCTGTTCTAGTTGTAATTGGTAATAATAATCAATCTCGGCAAACATATCAGTGATATCACTTAAAATAAATGTTAATATGGCGACCGATTCAGTAGTTTCCTTATGCTGAAAATACCACTGCATGGTATTCCTGTCTTGAAATAAAAACCAACTGGGTGATAACGTGCTTTTTATAGTAGATAATTTATCTAGATACCGGGGGGTAATTTCATGATACGATTTCGCATTCGTGTGCAAGTCCTCGGGTGGATTCTTAGGCCATCCTAGTATGGTTCTTATTGAACTGTTATAAATATCAACCATATACCCCGGTGTGCTTATTTCAATCGTCGACGATAACGTCGGTTCATGAACCGTAATAGCGATTTTTGATTCTTTTCCTGTGATCGATTTTATCCTGCGCTGAAATTCTCCATTGATTTGTTCCATTTGGTATGACCCAGTTGGTATTGTAACCTCATTCCAGTCTGGGGTCCCATCGGGCTTATTTGTCCACGCAAAAACCAGCGAGTTATTAGGTTGTTGTCCGTTAAATGCGTCCGCTCGAATATTAGGCCAACTGTGATATACTCGCAATTTTGCCAGCGCTATTTCCTTCACTGGAACCGGCGACGGGAAGTTCACACTGAATTCTGGCTTCGTTGACGTTATCGATATCATACTTGTTTGTACCGGAGTGGTGTTCTCCGCGATCCGCTGAAGTAATTGAGACCCTTCTTGGGTTAAGCGACATTATTATTATTCGTTGTTTTTAGTGTCTAATTTCAACAACCAGGTAGTTCCGGCTTCCAGTTGAAAATCCTCGATTTTTGACATCGCGGAGCTATACAACTGGACCATCGTGGAGAATTCAACATCGGATATGAACAAATTATCAATCGATAACGAGATCAACCCGGATAATTTCGAGTACGCGTCGGATACTATTTGATGTTTTACTGTATACTCGTCGAGTTTTTTCTGAAAACACGATGATATCTTTTTAGTGATTGCGTTGGCGACTCCAGCAACTGTTGTCATCGCGGAGATAGCGATTGGAACAGCGATCGGGGCTATCGTGGTTACCGTGGATAAAATAACACCGGTACCGGCTACTATACCCGACACCGAGTACACGACCGCGTCGATGGTGGTTATTTTTCTGCGGTATTTTTTTATTTTTACGCGGTATTGTTCGGAAAGCGTTTTCAAATTCGCGGAGAATTCTTTTGCGGTATCGAATCGATATTGATGTGACGTCGGTGATACCTCTGATTCAATTACCCTGGTGGTCATTTTATTCTAAAAGAGCTAGTGTTTTTAATTACTTAGATTCGCTACAAATTCCACATACCATGTGATGTTTGTCCTAAATAGACTGCTATCAACGGCCTTAATTACAAACCGTTCAATTGTATCCTTGTCAATGATTGTTGACACTGTATTGTTAAACCCGGATGAACTCGACGATGATATACTAAACTGCATCGCCGAAATCAATGTCAATCGATAAATGCCCTTAACAGTTGCGGTGATATTTACTGTATTCTGTGCAGGAGTCCAATCGAATGATCCATGCCGAATCGTGTATACTGTGTTGATGATGTTCTCATGAGGGATTTTTATTTTTTCGAATTGCTCTGCTACTCTCGGTAGTCCGTCTTTAATCGCTTCAACATCAGTTCTGATTGTTCCTATTTCCTGTGTATGCCCGTCTATACTTTTTTTGTTCGCTGCAACATTAGTTTTGATCGTTTCTATTTCCTGTGTATGCTCGTCGATATTTTTTTTGTTCACTTCAGTATTAACAGCGAGTGTATTTATTTTCCTTACCCACCTGTCTATATTCCCTCTGTTCGCTTCAACCTCGGTTCTGAGCGTTACTATTTCCCCTGCACGCGCGTCTATACTCACTGTGTTCGCTTCAACCTCGATTTTGAGCGTTTCTATTTCCCCTTCATGCGCGTCTATATTCCCTTTGTTCGCTTCAACCTCGGTTCTAAGCGTTTATATTTCCCCTTCATGCGCGTCTATACTCCTTGTGTTCGCGTCAACCTCGATTTTGAGCGTTATTATTTCCCTTGCATGCACGTTTATACTCCCTGCGCTCATTTCAACATCAGTTTTGATTGTTTTTATTTCCTGTCCATACGCAGTGATATCATTTATAGTTGTTGTAATCTCATCCAGCTTGATATTTTTTTTACCAAAGAATTTATCAAAGTTGTTATCGATCCTGTTAAAATTTTTTCGTAACGTGTAAAATTGACCCGACAGCGTTGTAAAACCGTCTCGGATTAATGTTATCGTCGATATATGTTCACCCGGTTTGAGTCGTCCGTCGCCGGTATACAACGCGATAGCGTCCTCGGCGGCATCACTCCGTCGTGTTAAAACGTCATCCAGCGACACATTACTGGATTTCAATTTACCCTGGCGGTCTTGAAATACAACTATTTCGCCCGGGTCAACACTGGTTAAGTTCAACGTATCGGCGATTTCATCCTCGATTAGTTTTTTTATGTCATCGGTGGCGGGCGTTTCCGTGGGTTTTTTCAGCGCCGAAACCGGTCGTCCCCAAATATCAATCATCGTTATTGTAAAAAAAAACGGCGTTTCTAATTAACCCGCCGGGCCTCTACGACCCCACTAGTGTATTCGTTTACAACCACATGAGGTGGTTTCCGCGATGATGAAATCGCCGCGAGTACGTTTAATACCTCACGGCCGCATATCGGCGGGTCACTTAACTGCTGTGTTGGCAGCGTGGAATAAAAAACCCGGGCTGAGCACGCCCGGATATACCGCATGAACTCGTTCGGCGGGGCTAACCCGTATGAATCAAAATAGACGATCGCACGCGGATCAATCGCGTAATCAAGCCAATAGGTTCCCGCTCCAGAGGACCCATCGAGGTTAATTATGCCGGTTTCAATATTCCTTGGTGCCGCCGGTAATTGATCCCTCATAGAAACACCTCTGAAGTTTTTTATCGCTAACGCGTTTGCGGCATCTATTAAATCAAAATTAGACATAGGAGTCATTAAACGGTTCCCGGTAGTCTTAGACCCTTCCCCGAGTACCATGAATACGGGGTTCCCGGTAGTCTTAGACCCTTTCCTGCTACGGGTCGTTTTTTTTATAGCCTTTCCCGGTTGCCTTCTTCAATGCCATTCCCGCCGCGGTACCAACGGCTCCTAACGCCGCCGCCTTCGCCACTGCTGGTGCGGCCGCGGCAATCAATGCCGGAATCGCAGCTAACAGCGGAAATATCCCACCGGTCTTTTCCATGTTTTTAATTGCTGCGGCTGAAAAATCTATTTGAACACCTTTTTTATTCTCCATCGCATTATTGAAATGTTTTATTTGACGCGCCGTCAACGATATCTTATGATTACCACCCGCCATCTGTGACGGCTTCAGCGTTATTGTGGTTCCGCATTGTTTAGCCGACTTTGATCGTAATTTCTTGACTTGACCATCAGTCAACTCTACACTGACGACACTATACGACATTTTATTGTAAACGCGTTTTGTGCTTTCAATTACATGTTTTCCACTGGCGCATCAACGATTCTCATTCGTCCACCAACGCCTTCTAGCAGCATTGATTTATCGCTGAGAATGACAGCAACCGCTCTATAATTGGCACCACCCGGGGCTATACGAGCTCGGAAGTGTATATCAACGACGGATTGTCTCGTTCAATCAAGATGTTCCAACGAAAAATAATAAATCGGATACAGCTTTTTAAAATCAAGTTGTGATATTTGCAAACCAGTGTCGACGTTTTGATCACGACCCATATATGACAGCAATCGATGGTACACACGTGCGATATGGTTGTCGCCGTAATTAAGCTGTATATCCTCGGATGGTTCCTGTTGTCCGTTTATTCTCAGCGAAACATCCCTGACTCCTAATTGATCAAATATCATATGGCTGCGTTCTTGACTGCCCAATCGTTCCCTATTCTGTAGCGCTATGAATATATGACGCGGGGCTGAAACACCCTGTTTTGACGCCAAGTGCCATGTAAACGTATCGGCGACGTTATCCTCTTTAGCATCAGTTGTTACCGCTAGCCACCTCAACAACGATTTTCCTCCCTGTTCCATAAATGCTAACAATCGTGCCTCCGTGGTAACTGATGGAGTTAACACCGGCATCCACAATGCTATTTTAGTTAAAACGACTTTACCGGCAGCGACGCCAGCAGCACGCCATATTGCATTGTTATCATCGCCCCTTCGCGTTAGCGCAATTGTATGCTTGGCCCCATAGATAACCCTCCTGACATTTCTGCAGAATCCAAATATGTGATGGAGTGGAATCGCGCATGAAAACTGTCGGCGTGGTCTTTGCAACATCCCTACTCGTGCCGCGAATCCCATATTGTAATTATCGTTAAGACTTTTTATAACAGTGAAATTAACGCCTTGTTTTGCTCTGCGATCTGGATTGGTTGCTTCAACCTGGTCAACTGCGGTATCTTTTTCCACTAGCACGTTAACGTACTGAAAATGGTCGGCGTTATCGGTGGTGTCCTTCGCAAACATCATAGATGGGCCCGCCGATCTCGTATAATCGTCCGAGTATCTCGCTAGCCCAATTATCGTCGTTGCAACATCAACCTCGCGTTCTATTGACTCAATTTCTCGCCCGTCAATAAGATATCTGGCGCTCTCAAATAACGCCATGATACCGTTGTTAACGAAGCCAACTCGAACACGATCGTCATCTGCGTATGGTGCATTATCGGCGGCATTTGTCACGAGTTCTCCCTCAATTTCGATAAACGCTTCACACGGCAGAAAATATCTACTGGTATCTTGGACTTGAAGTTCAATTCGCGATCGTAGGTCGGGTTGCGCTGCATAATAAGAATAATATTGATAATCGCGGACAGAATCATCCCTGCGCACTGGGGCGTCCATATCAAACGCGGGATCAGCGGTTCGCGCAAACATTTTATTAATTATCATGTTGATGTTTTCAATTGCGATTTTCTTTGAATTCTGTTTAAGACCACTCCCCCGCTATTGCGTTCATGGGCGCGTTGGTGGACGACTGAGCCGCCAACGACTCTAGTTTTTCTTCCACGGCGTTATTTATTACTTTACTGACATTTGCAGGCATTACCGTCATTGATGGCATCACCGGTGGTTTCTGTTTTTTTCTCCTCACCAACGACATTAGTTTGTCCCGCGCGGCTGAAAGCGCCTTTCCGGCGACTTCTCCAATAGCACTAATACCCTTATCACGAATAACATCAATAGCCTTCATTCCTAATTGTTTGGCTAACGGCGCTACTTTTGGAGCCATTCTTGTAAATAACCCCGCAATGGTGCTACCGAGACCATCTCCATAGTACGCGCGGTAAACAGGCAATCGCGAGTTTACCACGTAGACGAGTACTGGTTTATCGTGGTTGTAATGTATAATCATCTTTATTATAAAAACACCGGTTTTCCAATTAGTGATTGTGATCATCACCCCTCCCCACCGCCGTGTGGAAAACCGGAATAAATTTTATCAAAATTTCCTGGGGTTTTTGCCCTCGATAAAAATCCGGTTTTTTTCCGGTTTTTTCTTGATTTTTAGTCATTTTTGGTCATTTTTTGTTGCCTATAGTCGTTTTTTTTCGATTTTTCAGCAAAAACATCGATTTTCTCTAAATGATTTCCTGGGGTTTTTGCCCTCAAAAACCAACCAAAAACGGTCAAAAAATGGCAAAAAACGGTCAAAAAACGATCAAAAACGACCAAAAACGGTCAAAAAACGACCAAAAACAGCCAGAATTAACAAAAACGATAATTTTTTTAATCATCCACGAGTTCGTCTATGAGCGTTCGATACGCACTAACGTCCATGATACCGCCCGTAAATAACCGCTTGCAAATATCAGCGGCCTCATTGATTATTTCCGGAGAGTTATTTCCGGCTCGTTTTCCTCCGATTAGTACCTCTAGCCGTGATATATCACTGAGAACACTGTTAGGACAGGTAACGCCGTAGGATTCTTTGCCAACAGAGTATCCTTTTCCTTTTTTTGGTATTCTACTTTTTACTTTGTTGTGGAATGCGTCATAATCGGGGCCATCACCACGTAGTAACGCATTCTTGTATTTACTCGCTAAATACACCATTCTTGTCCAATCCTTTAACGACTTTATACTTTTCTCGTAGCCGCTATTGATATGCTTATCTCGTAAATTCTTAGCAAAATTGTTGGCGGCAAAATCAATTAATTCTTCATAGCTGAAGGCCCTGATTTGATCTATTATGCCCTTCTTGAGTATATTACTGAGTGCCTCCCTTTTCTCTTTTTCTTCCGATGTTTCTTCCGATGTTTCTTCCGGTATTTCTTCTTCTGGTTCTCTTGCGGTAGCACCTAGTTCTTCTTCGTCGGCCATTGTAACATAAGGTTCTTGTGGTTCGGTTATAGCGAGTGGTGGTGGCCTCCGTGTTGTAGCAGCCGCTAGTGTTTCTAAAGACCTTTTCGTTTGTTCGGTCTGAGCCGCTATCTTTTCAAGCGCATCGAGGACGGGTACAGTTGCCGCCGTAACATCTTTGGTCGCTTTAGTTACCGGGGCAAAGAGTTGTTCGCTTCCAACAGTAAAATCGGTTTGTAGTTGCTGCCGCGTTTGAAGTTGTTCTCGGACCCTGTCTCGTAACGGTATGAACTTTTTAAGCGCTGCTAGCCGCTCTCTGGCTAGCCGAGTAGTAAGTGATTCCCCTACCATTATTGCAATTGCGAAGCAATTTCTAATTTCTCGCCGGAGTTTTCGTCTATAATCCTTCTAATGTTTTTGATCTTACTAGAAATCTCCCGGCGTCGTTCATAAACACGTCCGAGTTTTTTTCGTATTATTTCAACGGCAGTAAATAGTCCAATGAATGCATTTGCGTCATTGTGGTACAAGTTTTCATTAATCGTATGTTGTAATCGTTTTACAAAAAAGTACTCGCGGGCCAGGGTAAAACGTCCCCGTTTCGATTGTTCGTTAATAATCTCATAATCGGATAATATTTTTTCACTGTCGAGACCATCAGATAATTCAATTCCTTGATTTTTTAATTTTGAAATCTCGGCTAATATATTATTGATGCCTTCGATATTCATTATTCTTATAGAACATCTTGTTTTTAAATAAAAAAAAAATGAAACCCCGTGTATCAATTCCGAAGGTGTTTAATAATTCGTTTTCTTCCGGAATGGACAATTTATTGTCATGGCGACTTCGTCAGCGCCATGGGCGCCGGTGACTTCGTATCTATATATAAAAATCGAATTCTGTGGCCCGTCTTTTTTGAGATCGCTGTTTTAGTTATATTCTCTGCAACATCTCGAACTGAGGTTCTACAAATATCGAAATATTTTCCTGCCTCATTCATCGACTGAAATGTTTTTTCTTCGTGAGTTGTTGTATCAAACGATTTGACGCCCCTTGCTTTCTTTGGGTATTTACCGGTTTGGCCTTTTTTATTGTTTTCACTCTGAGAGATAGCTTGCAAGTTTATAAGAGAATTATCAGTCTTAGTATTATTAATATGATCAATAACGAAACCATCCTCGATTGGCCCCTTAAACGCTTCATATACCACCCTGTGAACAAGATACTTCTTCTTTCCGGCACCAAACATTAAATACCCGTGATTGTTTTTCCATCCAACCGGCTTCTTCAGTCTACGATTTCTAACAATGCCGTCGCGAGATGCCTCGTAATTGACGAGCACAGGATGCGGCTGAAATTCTTGGTCCATTTGTATAATAATACTACTTGTCTAATTTATTATTTGGTTTAATTATAAATCTTTCAACGTAGTCTTGGGGGGTTTTGATGACGAAATCGGCGGTGGGGTCAATGACGGCGTTTTTAATTCGCTTGTCATAATAGCGTTTTAGTTCCCTGTATCGCTTTCCGCCACAATTGATACACAACTGCGATTTTCCTCTTACACCGACGTGACAAACCAAGCACGGGAGGGGGCCAAGAGAACCACTACGAACGCTTTGTAAATGATACCCGCAGAATTCGCCTCTACATGATTTATTGCACGGGGTTGTCGACCCAATCATCAACCATTTGCAGTGATTCATTATACTATATTCTTTCATTTAAATACTTGTTTTAATTATATGGATGAGTTCGAGAGATTAGCAGCAATTAAGCCCTGGAAAAATATTAAGTTCAATCTCGATAGAGTCCTCAAGGACGCACCAAAAGCGTTAATAAACGATAGAACCCTGTTAAGTAAAATACGCGATTGTATCGATGAATTCAAGCGTGATGGCGCATCTCTTAGTTGGTCAACATTTCGAATTGATGGCGTTGTTGATGCTACCATGAACGACAACCGCGCAGCAACGATAACATCACAACTTGACGGTAAAAGGTATTTCTTCAGAGTAAAATTCATTGTCCGGGTGGAATCAGGTAATTGGATCATACGTGATAAATTTGAACCAGTTCTCAGCGACAAGAAAACAGTCATTGTCAGCCGCGACTCCAAGCCGGGGTTGTTAACCGGAATTGACAGACCATACTATGAACGAGCGTATCCTGAAACAGCAGTTGTTTATGGAATATACCCGTTAAATAAGAAACCTGATATCGGAAAACTGAAACCAATGAAACAGTCAACGGGGATAAATTGTGTAGCAGAACGAGTAATAGAGCATTTTACAAATGCATGTCGAGGAAACAAATTGACTGATTTACGACGTAGTAAAATAAACCAGTGGGAACTAACCGTAAAAGAGCGTGGAGCAACCATCAGCGACATAGCGAGATTAGAAACGTCGTTGAGATTTCCAATAACCGTTACAACGATAACCGGTGAAGTATTACACGGATCGAAGTATAAATCAAAGGGAGCCCCAATCAAAATTATTGATCATAACGAACACGCGTGGACGCCCGCGGTCACAGTGTTTCCACGGGATAGAACAGTAAAGTATATCCCGGGGGAATTTATACAGGATGGTTTTCTCGCGGAGAGGAAACTATTTGATGCTATTGCCTGCTTGTGTAAAAACGACCCTGTATCAATGTGGTTACTTCGCAGCGCTGATACCTTTGATCAGTTTGTAAGACCAAACGGTGAATTATATCGCACTGAAGCATTTCACAACAGGATGAAAAAAACCGCCATAGAATTTGAGGAGCATGATGAACAACTGCTAACAAATTGTTTTACGATTCCATCGGTTGCGGCTCATGTTGCAGCGAGGAAAAATGCGTGGGGTCCAACGCGCAAGGAATTTCTACCGGGTGTACAATCCAGTTGTTTGGAGTATTATCACGGTGGACTATGGAACACTGAATACAACCGCGACGCTATGATTTCCGTTGATATGGTTGCCTGTTATCCAGCGAGTTTTCTCGGGTATGGATCCGCCGCTGAGTATTTCAAACGATTTGGACACCCCAGACATGAAATGACTCGTGTTGCTATTAATGGACCACTGCCTGATTTTGATTTAACCGGATTCGCTCGCATAGTATCATTTGAATTCGCGGCAGGACTTCATCGCTGTTGTTATATTTGGATCGGTAGGCACATGGCTGAAAAGAAGTGGCTGCCAATAGCGCTGCTACGGTATATGATTGATTGTAGCATGCTAGTTTCGTTGATTGTCAGTGACGCGATTATATCATACCGGGCGCAGACTGAAGTCTGGTTACCAGAACCGGAGCGTCTAGATAGCATAATTGACGAATCCAGAAAACACATCGATGCCGACGAGGAATATATCGTCGAATGGTCCAGGAGGATATTCAACCAACGAAACCGCGAGGCAAAAGATCTCGGTAGAAGAATAATCGGTAAGTTCACACAAGGTGGAAAAAACTGCGACTACAAACGATATTGCTCACGGCTGATTATAGATGACGCAGAATATGATTTCGTAATCAAGGACGCAGTGGCAAAAAATAGATACGTGAACTGCGAAACAGCTTTCTTGTCCAATGGAACAAAGTTGGGTACAGTTGTTACCTACAGCGATGGAGACAACCCAGCATACCCGCGTTTGAGGGCGTCTATGCTGGGTTACGCCGCTATCAATTTATTCTCGATGATAAATAGATTCCCCGACACCGCGGTTAGAGTAGCCGTTGATTCATTTTATATAGACGTAGCGTATAAGGAAAACGTAGCTGGGTTTACTAGTCCGGACGAGAGTTGGGGTACATGGAGAATTAAAAACGAAATACGACGCGATTATTCCCCGTCAGCAAATGTCACCGTTGAGAACAATTACCTACGCGGCGATAAATTATCGGAATGGTCTAATGCACCACCGTGTTCTGATCCAATTTGTAGACACAAGACGGTTTATTTAAGCGGCTGTGGCGGGTCAGGAAAGACGACTCGGGCAATTGAATTATTTCGAACGCGGGCAAGTATAATCGTGCTTACACCGACCCAGAGACTAGCGCGAGAAATAAAACAACGAAATGTTGATGCCGTTACTTATCACAGCTTTTTTCGATACAGCGGCGGTGAGTGGACTCCTGATCGAATGGGTGAAAAATTTATTCCTGAAGTTATCATCTGGGATGAGATATGTACTGTTTCGTTAGACGTTTTACAAATGTTTCTTGATTGGTTGCTGCGCGCGAATACAGCGGTAATCATGTGTGGTGACCATGGCCAACCACCACCATTTGTCGGCGAGGGTCCACATGATTGGTTAAAGGGTTTTGTGGACTATTATGAAGAAACCGATACTGATTACCGAGCACTTGATGAACAACTGTGCGGGGTTAAGAAATTAATCAGATTACAGCCGGATATAATTCAGTGTGAAATAATCCGCGAGGTGATTCCGGAAACGCCGTTAAATGAATTCTGGGAAACATGGAGACCAAACGATTTGATTGTAGCGAGTAGAAAGATAGTCAGAGACACACTTCAGCGGAAGTTGTTTACGTTGCATAAGGAAAAGTTTCCAACGCGTCCAGTGCCGTTGTGTTATAGACCCGCTGACACACGGCGGCAGAACATTGAAGTTGAAATCCCGGGCCTGACAGGAAAACAAATTCTCGTGCTGAATGATATCGTGCTCGTTGATATCAGCGTCGTCGAGGACGCGCTACGTGCTGATAAATCCCCGTGGACGCTAGGATACGCAACAACAATACATTCCTCGCAGGGACTAACCATCACGGACACAATTGTTTGGATAGTTGATAATCGCATCGAATGGTCGAATCTAGTCTATCTCGCAGTGTCCCGAGTACGGAGGATAAATCAGCTTCGAAGAATTGTTATTGACGAAGCCACCGACGAAGCCGGCGACAACGACATCATCGATGCAAGCGTCATTGATAGAAAACTCTCGGGTTACCGCCAACAGGATAAAAAAAAACAGCGGCGTTTTGATATTGATGCCGAATTAATAATTGCGTTACGACAACAACAGAATAATCACTGCGCGAGTTGTAATTGTGTAATGCGCTGGCGTTATTCGGATAAAGACGCTCGCCAATTTACCGTGGACAGGATCGATAACAGTCTCGGTCATGTCAAAAACAATGTGAGGTTGACCTGTCTTGAGTGCAATACACGCAACGGCGCTAGTTAAGACCACGCGGGGGCAATTGAGTATCGTCAGGTATCACTTGTAGTTGCTCGCGAGTAAATCCGCGCTGAGGAGCAGTTGAATCCAGTCTATAGATCGGCGGTCTACCAGTTGATCGTGTTATCGTTGATATGTTATGTGTGGTAACACTCCAAATAGGATCAGTAGCTCTTTTTTTACCGCCTTCAAGCTCTCCTGGTTCATACAGATATCTGACAGTGACATCGACGAGAATCGGCTTGGAAACGCTATCTATTTTTGATCTTCCGGGTATGTACTCGTATTTAATCGCGTCGCTGGGCTTCATGTTGATTGCTCGGGTAATCTCGTTATTTAACGCTCCAATTACGCCTGGTAACCTTTTAACCCATTCACGAGATCGTTTTTCTTGGATGAATTCCTTCGCGTATTGATACCCAAATAACCGTTCAGCAAGAGTCCGATTGAATCGTTCGACAATTGCCTGATCACGATGTAGCGCAGTATGACCTCGTCGTATCGCGACGCTATGATGTTTCAGCGTTGATAAAACAGCGCCGCGAAATTCACTACCAGGATCAACTTGTAATAGATTTGGCCAGCGCAGAGGGCCTATTCGATAAATTCTTTCAAACGCAGCGGCTACTTCAGTTGCCGACTTTGTTTTTAACGGCTCCGCTTGTTTGTATCGACTCGCAACATCAACTACGGTTAGCGCGTATTTGTAACCGTTGTCATGCGGCAAAAATAGTATATCAGCCTGATGAACTTCATTAGGTACGCTGACATCAAAGCGCGAGAAGTTGATTTGTTTAGGCGGTGGTAGATAGATTTGCCATATAGCCTGTTTGGATAACCAATTAGCCGCAACGGCCTTTGTTACCTTTGCAGCGCTTGCGAGTTTACCAATTGCGGCCTTTCCTTTGCAGTATCCTCTCGGAGAATAATAGATGGATTCCATGTTGTTATTATAAACGCTAGCGTATTCAATTACCAGCGCGAGAAGCTCCGCTTCCAATCATTAATTTACCTTTCATAGCCGATTTTACCAACCATGAGGCCAATTTTTCTTTGACGGATTTATCAGGAATAGCATTTAACGCGTGAATTAATTTTACATCCGCGATATGACGCTGTTGCAGATCACCGCTACGATAAGCTATATCATGTATCCGACATGCTTCGTCGATAGCGTTTATTGGATACTCACCGGGTCGCGGCTGATTTTGATCATCGAGTCTGATATCTAATCGTGTTCCGGGGCCACAGTAGCTATATCCTGGGAGGTGCTTTTCTCCTGGATACTTTGCCCACGGTGTTCCGGGGAGTTTTGATAACTTGGCTGCAATATCACCTCCTCGCTTTTTTTTAAAACATCTCCGGGTTTAATAGAAATAAATCTAAATTTCTTTGTACCGCATTGTGCACACTTGCCAGTAAGCGCCGATCTATTATTTTTTGTTGTAGCGGTTGTCATATCATTTGTGCCAGTACGTACTCTACACTTCACACAATATAGATCCATAATTTATGTATAGAGACATGAATATAATTGACTTTTCAGCGACTAAAACAAGAGAACCAGTTAAGCATGTTGCAGCGTTACCAAACTCGATCCGGATGATTATCATCGGACCATCTGGATCCGGCAAGACGCAATTGTTACTTAATTTAATAATGAGATGGATGAAGTGGGATAAGTTGTATTTAATCGCCCCTAGCGTAGATGATCAACGATGCTACGAGGTGTTGAAAGATTTCAACGAGAATGCATCAGCGATCGCTAAAAAAAATGTCATCGAGTTTATTACAGATATCAATGATGCACCAGGTATCGATGATATTGATGGCGACGTTAACAATCTAGTCGTGTACGATGATGTTATGTTAGACAATCAGCTAGGATATTTTCCAGAGGCAGGCATAAAAACACTGACGTGATATATGTCACTCAACGATACACTCAGATTCCAAAAGTAATCAGAGACAACTGTAATATTCTTGCTGTATTCAACGGCGTTGATACACACACGCTACGAAATATTTGGCAGACATGGTGCGGCGGTGACATGGACTTTAATGTTTTTCGAAACTTTTTTAGTCATGCTCAGTCGACCCCACATGGATTCGTAACGATAAATTTACATGATCCTCGGACACGATATCGTATCGGACTTGACCAAATATTCGGTTAGTTGTAAATAATTTTCATTGTAAATAACCACTTAGCAGCAGGGGGGGCGATGACATCGACGCGGTCGTCGATGTGCTTACCGGACGCTGACGACGCTGGGATCGGCGCGCAGAAGGCATTAATTAAACCAAATGACGTCCGGACGATCCCCTCGACGACGACGTCGTTTTTTTTTTACCAGGCGCTGACGACACTAGATCGTTGAGTTGCAGAAATTATTAATTAAGCCAAATAACGATTGGACAAAATGTCCGATTCGCCCCCCCTGCTGCTCGACGGTACATCTCTGGTATGGTTTACTTTTAAAATTATACGCGACACCGAAGGTGTCAATGACGTTACAATGAATGATGTACGAGCGAAAACAATTATCGAGTATCTCTTTGATAATCAGAAATATTTTTTTCAGAATAAAATTTATTGTGCAAGCAGATTCCAATACGTGGTTTATCCGTGATAAAATGACCCTGTCCTTGCTAATGGAAAAAACATTATGTTAAGTAAAGATTCCAAACCAAGAATGTCGACTGGGATTGACAAACCATATTACGCTCCAGCGTATCCTGTAACCGCGGTCATTTATGGAATATATCCGATAAAAAAAAAAAAAAAAATCAATAAACTCACCCCGATGAGATTGTCAAGGCTGAATTGTGTAGCCGAGCGAGTAATGGAACATTTTAAAAATGCGATGCGTGGAAACGGTCTAACTGATCTAAGACGTTCCAAGATAGCAGCGTGGGCTGAAAAAGTCAGGGATACAGGAGCATTAATAAACGATGTCGTCGAGCTGAAAAAAGCATTAAGATTTCCCATAACCGTAACAACGATAACAGAAGTATTATATAAATCGAAATATAATCGATACGGAGCTCCAACAAATATGATTGACCATAACGCTCACGCTTGGACTAACACAGGTACGATATTTCCGCGGGATCGTGTTGTGAAATATTATTCGGGAAATATATTTGATTTTATTTATCAAATAAGCAAAAATGACCCTGTGTCGATGTGGTTGTTTAAAGCTCCTAAGATGGCGAGTATGATCAATTTGTAAGATCCAACGGTGAATTATACCGGACGGAATCACAGCAACAACAAGTGAAAAAATTCGCAGAGAAATATTCAGAAAACACTGAGCAGTTATTAACTAATTGTTTTACAGTTCCGACTGTTGCCGCTCACGCCGCCAGAGAGAGAAATTCGTGGAGGCCAACCCGAAGTGAGTTTCTCGAAGACATACAATTGAGTTGTGTCGAGTATGAGCACGGCGGTTTGTGGAATACCAAGTATGACCACAGCGAGATGATTTCCGTGGATATGATTGCATGTTATCCGGGAAGCTTTCTCGGGATGGGCGAGTGTAACGAATACTTTAAAAGATTTGGACATCCGACGAACTGGATGACGCGAGTTGCTATAAACGGCCCTTTACCTGATTTTTCCCGGACAAGATTTGCTCGTATGACGTCGTTTGAATTTGCTAAAGAGCTTCATCCGTGCTGTTATGTTTGGTTTGGCAGACACTTCTCGGAGAAACGCTGGGCACCTATAGTGGTATTGCGATATATGCTTGACAGCCGAATACTGGTATCTTTGACATTCAGTGAAGCAATTATATCATATCGACCGCACACTTTTGTTTGGTTACCAACACCGGAACGTAACAGTCTCGATGAAGTCATTGAAGAATATGCACGAGAGAGTCCAAATACTCCCATGCGTGTCATTATTAAAGAAGCTCCTAAAGTTCTTAAGATTAAACTCAGCAATAGTGAAAAAACAGCAAAAGACCTCGGTAGAAGAATAATCGGTAAATTTACTCAAGGTGGTGCATATGATCATAAACTAGATCACTCACGATTGATTACCGATGACGCTGACTTAAATTTTATAATTGCTGATGCCACTGCGAGAAATATATTTTGTAATCGGGAGGACGCTTTCGTGTCCGACGGAAAAAAGTTAGGTACAATTGTAAGTTATATTAATGGAGAATCACCTCAATACACACATTTAAGATCTTCGATGCTGGCTTATGTTTCTATAAACTTGCTATCAATGATAAATCGATTTCCCGACACTGCAGTTAGAGTTGCAACGGATTCATTTTATATCAATAAAAGATATTCAGAATCACTGGCAAGTTTTACAAGCACTGATGAATCATGGACTTCATGGAGAATAAAAAAGATGTTACATGGATATTTTGAATCTGCTGATTTTTAAATTAAGGATGATTATTGCAAATCAGAATTATCAGAAATGTCGAACGCACCATCTGTGTATGATCCAATCACCAAACACAAAACCGTTTATTTGAACGGACCGGGTGGGTATGGTAAAGACAACTCGAGCGATTGAATTATTTCGTGGAAAATCGAAGATTTTCGATTTAGACATGATTGTGTTAACACCTACACACAGACCTGCCAGGGAGATGAAACAACGAGGAGTTAATTCTTGCACTTATCACAGCTTTTTCAAATACAGCGGTGGTGTATGGACTCCAGATCGAATGGGAACAAAATATATTCCTGGGAAACTAATTTTGGATGAGATATGCACAGTGTCGTTAGATATATTAAAATTGTTCCTGGATTAGCTGCTAACAAAATATACTGCTGTGATAATGTACGGCGATCACGGTCAGCCACCACCTTTTGTTGGTCCATCTCCGCATTTGTGGTTAAAGATTTTGTTGATTATTATGAAGAAGTGTCTGATGATCATAGAGCACTTGATGCAACGTTGAAGGAATTTAAAACATTAATCAGAATACAACCGAATACAATTCAATGTGAAATTATGCGCGAGATGATTCCTGAAACTTCAATGAGCGACTTTTGGAAAACATGGAAACCAGACGATTTGATAGTGGCAAGTAGAAAGATAGTCCGAGACACACTTCAACAGTAGTTATTTCAATTACAACAAGAAAAAATTCCAATGTTGCCAGTGCCATTGTGCTATAGACCAGCTGATACGCGGTTACAGAATATAGATTTTGATATTCATGGGAACTTGACAGAGTCAAGGAAATATAATTTAGTATTAAATGACATTGCGCTAGTTGATATCAATGTTGTTGAAGATGCACTAAAAATGAATAAATCCCGTTGGACGCTAGGATACGCAATGTCGATACATTCATCTCAAGGACTGACAATTTCTGATACAGTTGTTTGGATTGTTGATGATCGCATCGAGTGGTAAAACTTAGTTTACTTGGCGGTGTCCAGAGTCAGAAGAATTTCTCAACTGCGAAGAATTGTCTTGGAAGAGTCAGTGGCTGACAATAATGAAAACAACAGTGAAATAATACGAAAACAATTAGCCGGTTACAAATAAAGTGACAAAAAAATTGACCTTGATGTTGAATTAATCATGGCGTTGAAACAACAGCAGAATAATCACTATGCGAGCTGTAATTATATAATGTTATGGCAGTATTCGGATAAAAATTTCAAGACAATTCACCGTAGATAGAAAAGATAATAGTCGCGGTCATACACGCGATAATGTGATGCTGACCTGTCTTGAGTGTAATAGACGTCGGGGTGCAGACACCCTTGGTGCTAGGCAAGTAATTTGGGCGGTAATTGTGTGTCCTCGGGAATTACTTGCAATTGTACAGGTGTAAATCCACGTTGAGGAACAGTTGAATCCAGCCTGTAGGTTGCTGGTCTACCACTGGATCTAGTTATGTTAGATATATTGTGTGTTGTGATGCTCCAGATAGGATCAGTTGCTCTTTTTTACCACCTTCATGTTCACCTGGTTCATATAAATATCTCACAGTGACATTACCCATTATTGGTTGTGCTGAAAAACCACGTCGTTGTACAGGTATATATTTCTTGGTGACCGCGATGGCAGGTTCCATGTTGGTTGTTCGAGTTATTTCATTATTTAATGCAGTTAGCACGTTTTGTAATCTTGCAACCCATTCGCGCGATCTCTTTTCTGAATGAATTCCTTCGCGTACTGATACCCAAATAACCGCCCAGGAAGTGTACCCTCGTCTGATGGTGACATTATTTTGCTTCATCAGCGATGATACTGCACCCTGAAATTCTTTGCCTGGATCAACCTGTAATAGATTTGGCCATGCAGACCTCCTCGTTGATAAATTCGTTTAAACGCAGAAGCAACCTCAGATGCTGTTTTGGTCGCTAACGGTTTCGCATCTTTGTATCTAGCTGCAACATCAATTACAGTTAACGCGTACTTGTATGTTTTGCGACGAATGATATAATGTGGTAGAAATAATATATCAGCTTGATGAACTTCATTTGGCACACTAACATTGAAATGTGCAAAGTGAATTTGTTTAGGCGGTGGTTGGTAAATTTGCCATATTGCCTGTTAGGATAACCAATCTGCTGCATTATTAGCAAGCTTGCCGATTGCTGCGTTACCTTTCCAGTATCCTCTTGGGGAATGATAAATCGACTACATTATAATTCATTACCAGCACCTAATACAAGCTTAGATTTCACTGCAGATTTTATTAACCAGTTAGCTAACTGTTCTTTGAAATATGTATCAGTGATGGCATTTAACGCGTGAATTTATTTCACATCCGCGAGATGTCTATCTTGTAGATCCTTACTTCGGTAAGCTACATCATGGACATGGCATGCTTTATCGATAGCATATATCGGATACTCACCTGGATTGGGCTGATTTAAGACATCAAACCTGATATCAAGTCGGGTTCCAGGACCACAGTAATTATATCCTGGAAGATGTTTTTCTCCTGGGTATTTAGCCCACGGAGTTCAGGGTAACTTTGTTATTTTGGCGGCAATATCACCTCCTTTTCTCGGCGCTCCACCTGACGCAGTCAGGGAGATAAATTTAAATTTCTTTGTAACACATCGTTCACACTTGCCTGTAAGCGCTTGTCGATTATTTTTTGTTGTAGTGGTTGTTATTTCTGCAGTTGGGGTACGTGCTCTACATTTCACACAATATAAATCCATATTCTTTTATAATATATCTAATGGAGATCACTGACTTTTCTGCTACATGGAAACGAGAACCAGTTAAGCATCACGCAGCACTACCAAACTCTGTATGTATGATTATAATTGGTCCATCTGGGAGTAGTAAGACGCAGTATTTTCTTAATTTAATAATGAAGTGGATGAAGTGGGACAAGTTGTATTTGGTAGCGCCAAGTGTAGACGATCGACGATGCTTCGAAGTGTTAAAAGATTTTAATGAAAGTGCAAAATCAATAAATGAAAACGGTGATGTAGTTGTTGAATTTATAACTGACATTAATGAAGCGCCAAGTATTGATGATATTGATGGATTTATTGACAATTTAGTCGTGTATGATGACATCATGTTGGATAAACAATCAAATCCTGCCAGGATATTTTCACGCTGCAGACACAAAACACAGATGTGTTTTATGTAACCCAACGATATACACAAATTCCTAAAGTGATCAGGGATAACTGTAATATTCTTGCTGTGTTTAACACACACGTTACGAAATATACATCAGACTTGGTGCAGCGGCGAGATGGACATAAATAAGTTTAAAAATGTATTTAGTCGTTCTCAGGCAACCCCGCACGGATTTATTACGTTAAATTTATATGATCCTCGAACACGATATCGCGTCGGGTTAGATAAAGAAATTTAATTCCAAGCAGCAGAGGGGGCGACGACAACAAAACGCAGCAGCAACGGCGACAATTGTGTGTACAACGGTATTTGGATCTTGTAGGGTTAGCCATCCATAAAGGGTTTGTTTCGGCATTTAGAGGCTTCTAAAAAGTTGTGGGATTCGCCCCCTCTGCTGCTGTGTGGTTCGCTTTCATGATTGGCACTTACAAATTTGTTGGTAACATATTATTATATCTTAGTTTGGGTGCTTTAAATGTGACTTGTCCCACAAAACGTTATTCTAACACGAGCATTAATAATAGCATTTAAATTCAAATATAACAGCAATAATAATAATAATAATAATAATAATAATAATAATGATAATAATAATAATAATGATAATGAGGACTATGTATATGAAATAATCTTTAGAATCTCTCAGCGCTTTACAACATTAGACAAGATCTCTAAGATAAAAAACTGTAATATTATTATAAAAACAAACACAATCTACCATGAGCAGTATCATCTACATTCTACTTGAAATATCAATCTACCATGAGCAGTATCATCTACATTCTACTTGAAATATCAATCTACCATGAGCAGTATCATCTACATTCTACTTGAAATATCAATCTACCATGAGCAGTATCATCTACATTCTACTTGAAATATCAATCTACCATGAGCATTATCATCTACATTCTACTTGAAATATCAATCTACCATGAGCATTATCATCTACATTCTACTTGAAATATCAATCTACCATGAGCATTATCATCCACATTCTACTTGAAATATCAATCTACCATGAGCATTATCATCTACATTCTACTTAAAATATCAATATACCATGAGCATTATCATCCACATTCTACTTGAAATATCAATCTACCATGAGCATTATCATCCACATTCTACTTGCAATATCAATCTACCATGAGCATTATCATCCACATTCTGCTTGAAATATCATTCTACCATGAGCATTATCATCTACATTCTACTTGAAATATCAATCTACCATGAGCAGTATCATCTACATTCTACTTGAAATATCAATCTACCATGAGCAGTATCATCTACATTCTACTTGAAATATCAATCTACCATGAGCATTATCATCTACATTCTACTTGAAATATCAATCTACCATGAGCATTATCATCCACATTCTACTTGAAATATCAATCTACCATGAGCATTATCATCCACATTCTACTTGAAATATCATTCTACCATGAGCATTATCATTCACATTCTACTTGAAATATCATTCTACTAAGAACATCATCATCCACATTCTACTTGAAACATCAATCTACCATGAGCATTATCATTCACATTCTACTTGAAATATCAATCTACTATGATCATTATCATCCACATTCTACTTGAAATATCAATATTCTATGCGTATTAATGCCAACAATCCAATTTGAATTTGAATCTAGCATGAACATCAACAGAAAAAACGCCAATTTAAATATTATTTCCACATGTTCTGCTTTTATACATCATTGCATTTGTCTGAACAGTAAGTGAGAACAATGTAAAAGGGTGATTACATACTTACTCTTGTTCAATAGTCGTTTGTGTAGAAACTAGTAATGCATGGTCGACCTGAATATTACTGACCAACGGGTCCGAAATATTTTGACATTTAGTCAAAGTACGAGGTCTGGAACTAAACAATGTGTGGACATATTGTAGTATCATCGTCACCATCATAGTAACCACTGATATTTAAACAAAGTTGTATAGATTTCTTTCTTACACGAAGAACAAACCGTGATAAATATTTAGTGAAGGTATTTGCCTAAGAACAAAGGTTATGGCGCACATTAATTGTTCTTTAAATCACAATGACCTTTGATGTCAAGATTAAATTCCTTTTTCTTGGCAAAACGGTAATACCTCCATAAACTGTTATCAAGACACCCAATCTAGAACTAAAGGCATTATAAAAAAAATGAAATTCTTCTTTCAGTCCGAATCATATTGGCGTTCGATCTCGTGATCCAAAACCATTGGCTTTTGTGTTACCCAAAGTGTAAGGCAGCTACAAACATTGCTGAGGATATATGGTAATGAGCTAAAATATATGTACGGAAATAATATATTGTCTACCAGTGACCTTGAACTTGAAAACCCTAGACCAATACATTAATAGGACTTTAATTACTATAGGTGCAAGTCATCCACACATTTTACTTTTGACAGCCATAGTGACTTTCAATAATTGCGAATTTGCTTCTAATCGACATGGTTATTATTTACCCCAATTGCAAAACATTCACCAAGCTTGTTCCAGATGTCCTTTAGATCGAAATGGAATTATCCTTAAACTATTTTCTTCTTTGAGTCGTCGCAATGATATTGACCTTTGGGCGTGTGACCTCAAAATGGACTACTTTACTCATTACCACAAATGCAGTTTGATATCATTCCGATAATGCTAGATGGTAGAAAACCGGACATTTGCACAGAGCGATTGGCAAACGCATGCATGAATGTTATAACATCATACTCTATCTAATAGCGGGTTTACTATAACAACAACAAACGTTGCATACACGTTTTGGCATCCGAAGCAAAATGCTAGAGATTTGCTCCAAAACTGCTGGAAATGTTGATGCAAGTTGCGGTGTTTTTCCTTACATTTAAATTTAGCAACAATTTTAATCTAAATAAGGCTTGTGTACGACAGAAAGGATCAGAAAGGAAACAAATTACTTATATGTATAGTAGAAACAATGAGAACCAAACTCAAATGATAACTGTTTTAAAAGTATTTCATCATGATATGTACAATAAATGTTGAGATGGGTTTATTCTAATTTGTGCTTCACCCTGGTATACTAGTTGGTCATCTTCCGTTAAAGTCTGTGACAACGATTTCAATAATGTTATAATTTCTAGCAAATTCACATTATCATTAGAGAGAGAGAGTGTATACAACTGTTAATGCATGCTACTACTTACTAATCATACTAACAACAATAAAACAGATATTTACTTATGGACGCCAATATCCTTGACATTTGATCAGTATGCGGTCTTGCATTGATGCATAAACTATTATATTCAATCAGTCAGTGACTATGCCCTCTAGAAGCATGAATCAAAAGGTTACTTTATTAAAAAGAATGCAAAGAAACCACAAAGTTCGGTCAATGCAATTATTCTAGAGCTAAAGTTTATTTACAAAACCCAGTTTACTTTGAACCACAAGGACCCTCACATATGACATGAAATCAATAGACCTCTCTCATTCCGCAAGTGGAAGTCATCTACTAAATTTGGCACAGGTATATGGTCCAGAACGAAAGTCGTTATGTAGAAACCATTTCGTTCCTTTTACCTGTCACTGTGACTACACCTATGACCCAAATATCAAGAGGCTTCATTATTTCATAATATGCAAGACATCCAACGACTTTGATGAATGCAAACATTTGATAAATAAATTATTTGTGCATAAACCTTGTTTTCTTTTAGTCATGGCGACATTGACCTTTAAAATGATATCCCCAATATTAAAGACTTCTTTCTTATTCAAGTGCAGGCAACCATAAAACTCGCTTCAAATCTAATGCGTATAAATAAAGCTATTGTGTTGAAAACATTATTTTTATTTTAGTCAGTGATAATGACCTTTGTCCTTTTAATACCGAATAGCAAGGCTGCTTGCTTACCGCAACTGCAAGACAACCACAATGTTGCTCCAAGTCAAGTACAATTAATGTATACTGGGGAGGAATGAGTTTTGTCTTTCAGTCATAGTGATATTGACCTTGGAACTTTTGATTATCGGATCAACTTGCTTCTTCCTTACCATAAATGTATACAATCAAACTTGGTCTAATTATACAATCTAGAACTAATGTTATTATGCAGAAACAATTTGTTCTGTTAAGTCACAATAACCTTAACCTTTGACCCCTCAAATTTATATTGTTCTTTCTTGCTTCCAGTGAAATCAGTTTTGATAAGGTATACGATATAGAGCTCGGTTTATCGAATCGATGTAGAACTTATGTTAATGTGTGGAAACCTTTCTTCTTCTTTGTGTCAGTCACCTTGAACCATACTGTTTTGACCCCAAATCGATCAGCACATTCTTACCGGAAGTCCAAACCATCAACAGACTAACATAACTGCATATGATGGAGATTTCAAGATATCATGTAGAAAAGGTAAAGTTAATGAACAGATGAACAAATAGACATACATAAAGTGTCGAAGCATACATCTCTCTGCAAGATAACATAGCTTATTAGTCGCAGGAATTTTAAAGATATAGGGTACATTAATTCAAGGTAAAGATATATATTGCTTGAAATGTGTTGTGCTATTTTCGTGTCTCTATTGTGGCTGGTCTTCATCCCTTCTTCAAACATTGTCTGATAGCGGGACAGACATCGACAAACTCTTTAAACAGCCTTGGATTTCCACATAAATCTTTTCCAGTAGTATGAAATCCTCGTGACAGCCCGTAATGGTTTCACGTACATTGGATAGTCAAGACTTAACAACATCACCGGCATTAGGGTAGATGGCTCAACGTCTGTTCACATTTTGCCATGAGAACAGTTGAGATCATGGAGCGAGCTACTGGTATAGATATATAGTCTAACATCTTTCACTAATCCAAAATCGCGTAACGTAATTTAATCAGAGCACTGAGTCTCTCTCCCAATTAAAAGTTAGTTGCTTTTAACGTCACATGCCCAACATATGTGCTCCAGTTTCCGTGCGTAGTAAATCGGTGTAACAGTTTGAACTTGGCGGAAACTAAAAGGACGAATTATTAAGATGCACTTGCGGAGGGGACGAGTAGGGATGGCATGGCATCTGCCAAAAGAGAATGATTTTAACTGATATCAGATTGCTTTTATTTCCTCTTTGCATGAATTTCTACCGATAACATACATTCACCGCCTTCTCCATCCTTGCATTAAGTAGAAGAATTTAAACAGTGGCAGACAGGAAAATTGGATAAATCTTTATATCATTAGAAACAATCATTCAACAGCAAGTTGAGGAAAAAAGACAACCAACGAGAGGAAGAAGAATATATAAATGAGCAAAGGAGTGAGAATGTGCGGTGAAAGTCAAATGGTAGGGGCACTACTAGACATTATGTCAAAGTTAATGTATCTGAGATAAATGTATCATACTTCTTAACGCTACCCAAGATAAAAAGATCATCCAGAGCCAAATATTATAACTCAGCCAACACTCGCTCTACGCTGACTATCCCTCATAGGTCATTATTAGTAGTCATCGCTAACGAGCATGGATATATACGATTATAAGACAGTTAAAACTCATTGCCTCCAATTCATGATTTTGTTAAAATAAGAAGCACCGAACAGTAACGTTTCAGGGCAACCCACCTCTCTTGAAAAGAGTGACTACTCAAAAATTGCAAAATCATGCAAAACATGAATCCCTTTTCCCGTGATGTTCTAAGGATGGACGTTTTCTTTTTGTTATATTCTCTCCTTTCTTACACGCATAATGAAATTTCACAACACATCACCAAAAGTCCAATTTATTCTTTTCCTCTTTTTCCCTTTTCATTTAAATTTATTTACCGGCACACGTTTCTCTTCTTCTTCACTTTTGCATAGTCTTCCTTCTTATCTTTACGGACGTGTGTGAGATGTTTCTTCTTCCTTTTTGCGGAGATTTTCTTCATCTTCTGAAGACCTCTCCTCTTATTCCTCTTGTTCCCTTTGTTTCGTTATCTCTTTTTCTTTCTGTAAAAAACAGTGTCCTTTCTGCTGACAATGAAAACAGGTATCATGGTCTATATCCCTCTTTTGTCTCGACGTTGTGTGAATTTTGGAGCCAAATGTCCTTCCACTGACAGGTATAGCAAGGGTCGTGACTTTTATCTCGAAATGAGCAGTATGTTGTCTTCATGAAGTAAACCTTCGTATGACCACTCTCAAAGGTTTCATCAAATGTTCAATCAGTGTTGGCTCTTCCATCTTCTTGACTGCTTGATAGTTGAATTAATAACCTAGTCAAACAAAACTGTGCTATCAATATAAAACCAAATGAGGATTTCAATGAGAAAGGAGAAGAACGTAAGAGACCACCATGCAACATATAGCATCGCACACGATCTGAAATCTTGGCTCAAATCGATGCTAGCGATTTTGAAAAGGGACATACATGAGCGTGAATCGAAACCTTCCACACTTGCGTTTGACAATGAGAGTCTACCTCCAACAAAAATCAGCCAGTAGCACACGAAACCTATTACCACATTCGAGACACGGAAAAACGCTCATCCAGAAAATGTAGAACCACGGTTTACGCTTACACGGTGAAATTTAAGTCGGACGAACTGCTGTATAAATCTGAAGGGTTGATTCCTTGTTAATCACACTGAACCGACAATAACGAGCAAAAGAAGACTATCGTTTGAGACTATCCCTCTATCGCGAAATTTGTCCAAATTCGACAGGATTCAGCACGTTCAAGAAACCAACGATTTTACATCACTGATGGGGAAAGCTACACTTTACATGTCCCGCGTTTCCCCTTCAAAAGGCAGATGAAGAATAACAGTGATATTGGTAAAAATACATTCATTGTGGACAGAAATGTCGGGGTTGTTTAGCCTCTCAACTTGTGTTCACGAAGGACAAGAACGAATTCATTGTTCGGCTTGTCAGCGGACCTTTCACATGCCTACCTGTTACAACCATCTCATGACACAAGGTTCACATCCGAAAAAATGTTTGCCAACTTCTGAGATTGTGCTCTATTTGTACAGAAATAAATGATGTCATATTTCTCACCAAAGCATGGGCTCGGAACATGAATGCTACATTAAAGCAAGCAGCCACAAAAGGAGGAGGGTGAAAAGAAGAAAAGGAAATTCATCTTTTTTTCGATTTTGAATGCATGCAAGAGACCATCATTCACATTCTTAATTTCTTTTTCAATACCTCCACTGTAGCGATATTCTAGCAGGGCTTGGAAAATGTTACGATGACCTAACACGCTTCGCAAAATGGATCTTAGACCCTATCGACGACACGTGGAATCAAGAGGACCCCGAACGTTACGGCGTCTGTCAGCACTATCAAATGACGCCTAAGTTATAGCAAGAAGGATATCGAATCAGTGGAAATTCCGAACACGAGTATGATCGCCGTTTGAAAACAGATCCCGAGTTTAAGCGCATGGTGGAAAGTTACAATTTGATGTCTGCTTACAAGGAAGGTGTAAACACCTATCACATTCACCGTGAATTTGTACATTTTTAATATTTGCCTATCATTAAGTTGCATTTCAACAGTGTCAACATTGGTATAACAAAATCTGTCGCGGTGAAAAACATTCTCTAGCGACTTCTAAGCAATGTATCCTGTGTACCTAGGAGTAGTTTGACTAAGAGAACACGGTTAAAGAGATACGCTGAAAATTGCGTTTCGTTCGAGGTTCCCGTCTTAAAGCCGATGACGACGCGAGGATTGCACTCTATGAAAGATGCTGCATTGACGTAAGGAAAATACTTTCTTGAAAAGGTCATCATCTACAAGCAAAATCCAAAGATGCTTTCTTCAGAGCAGTCAAAATCGTTTCCTTCAAACTGAAATAAAACTGATGGCTCGTCAAGAGACTCCTATAAGTCCGCTGCTCGCTGCTGACTAAGGCATTCAGTCCTCATTCATGCCCACAGCAAGAACAAAGTAGAGACTACAACAATCCTCCAAAGATCATAAACATGTTGCGAGAAAGACAAAGAAAAGAAGGATATCCAGAAATGTTGGCACCTTTGATTATGAAAAGAGAAAAGGAAATTAGTCATTACAGCGAATAATTCAAGTCAGAATGGGACCTATTTTCCAGGAAACCCACCATGATCACGATGCAAGATTTCCAATGGGTAGAATTTCATCCCATCTCACCTTTGACTGTCTCAGCCACCATCACATTTGAAATCAATGGACATACCGAATATTACATATATCTTAATATCAGTTACTTGTAATTGAAAGTCAAAGTTCTCGACTCCACCGGAAATTCTACAGAAGATGCTGAAAAAGTAGCTCCCGTCAATAATTTCATGCATTCCTTGTTCAATGAAGTGGATTTGTACTTGAATAACAAACTGATCAGCATCAGCGTGAATATACACCCTTACCGAGTGTACCAAGAAAATCTCTTGATGTACTGGAAAAGAGCACAAATACGCAATGGGCTGCTTGCGTGGTCGGGAAACATGACTTTAAACAGTACAAGAATAATTACATGATATCGAAATTATCCCTGTACAAAGCCACATTAGAGTTAGGCACAACACCAGCCAATACATTTTGTATGACTATACAGCCATCATCATCAAATTTGAAATCAATTGACAGACCGAATATTATATCGATCTTAATATCAGTATCTGAAAGTTCTTGATCCGACTGAAAGTTATATAGAAGACATTGAGAAATAATATCATGCATTCCATGCTCGACGAAGTGGATTTGTACTTTACTAGCAAACTGATCAGTAGCAGCATGAATACATACCCTTACCGAGTTTAACTAGAAAATCTGTTGACGTACGGAAAAAGAGCAAAGAATATGCATCAGGTTATTTGCTTGCTCTGGAAACCTGACACGACAGACCGGTTTGACGAAACCGATTTGATTACCAATAATGATCCAAACCACAATGTTAGATTGAACGAACGTCAAAACAAAGTCCTAGAAGGGCATAGTTTATAACTGATGGATCATTTGCATGTAGATATCTAGTTGTAAGACAAGTATTTGTTGAACGGAGGGGATGCCCGCCTAAGGATGAATCGAAGCAGTAGCGCATTCGTTTTGATATATGATGCTGACAATTACAAAACCGTCATCGAAAAAGCTCGACTGTATGTGGGTTTTGTGAAAGTGTTACCCAAAGTGGTAACAACATCAGTCACACATGGATGTGAAAACATTTGCCATTGAAACTAGATTCAAATCAAGATCGAAGAACGTTATATATTTCAAGGGCGGTTACCCAAAATTGGCGTCGTCAGCAATGCAGCCTATGAAGTCCACATTCCAATTCCTATCGGGTTTCATCGCTAGGAAGTGTACAGGATTAAAATCAGTCAAAATGGCAAGACTGTGTGTACAAGGTCGTTCAAACCAGACTTCAAACATGACAAGAAGAATTATTTGAAATCGTACTTGTCCCTGTACGTAATCACCGGACAGTTATGTACCAACACCAGCCACGGCATTTTGTATGACTGTTATGCAGGAGGTTACGCTTCGTGAGGTTTTGATTATACTCCTGACCAAGGCAGCGATAAGGGACTGTTCCACCATATCACATTAGGCCAATTTCGTATGGAACACCCGCTTGTGAAAGATCTTAAGCAGCACACGATGATCGTCATCTTGCATGCATACTTTGATAATGCTCTGAAAACCAAAATCTCGAGAACTGGAAACTTCATTGCCTTTTGATAAACAGTTCGTACACAGCTTATATGAATCCTGTCGTGCCATAACGATGAACCTCCTTATCGAATCCTATTTCACATGACACCTTATCGGACGGCTTCGGGTTTTTGTGGGTTTAGCGCCTTTACGATCAACGCTTGTAATAAGTTTAAGGCTAGTTTTCAGCACATTATAGGTGATACAACACGGACAATTCGTTTGGTGGAGAAAGACCACGGGAAGAAACAAGCTTTATGACACATCCACGGTGTTTTTTTCGTCCACGCATTTCGTAGTTTCGCTGTCATCGTCAGACGCTGGTTCTAAAATCAAAATATGTATAGTTATGTTAACGTTGAATTCACCGGCCATTGTATCGCCTGTTTGGCAACATATTTATTGTTGTCGCTTCTGTTCGTCGCGATTGATACGCTTGAGTCTCTGATTTTCCAGGATTCAGTACATACTGGGATATTATCGACGGTAGCGCCTAACACTATCAGGACTATATAAATCCACTATATTTAGCCGTTCATATGATCCTAAAAAAGAACAACTTCATCCTTATCAACCCCAGTGAGGTTCCTAATATCAGCAAGCTCATCTTTAGTCGCACATTTTGACAAATCAAAGTCACCCTGACCAAGATTTTAACTCGAGCGAGAGGTTTTCCATTATTATAGATCATTATCAACATATGGAAGCTGAAAAGGTATATTCATGTACGACTTTATGCGGTGGTGGACCAAAATTGGACCATGACTTTGATATAGAATCAATTACAGCTAGTGCTTCTGGTCCACATATAGGTTTATATTTTGATGTCTGCGTTGACAAAGTTGAACGAGATCTTTGGAGAATTTCGATTATACTAGCTTATTCATTAATCTATTGAAACAAACTTCTTTTGATGGCACCAACCCATACGAATCAAAACAAACAACACTTAAATGATCAATTTCATAGGCAACCCAGTGAGCACCATTGCCAGATAAATGATATCAGTTTCGATGCTATTTGGCTGTTTTGGTAATTGATCGCATGAAAACTCTTCTGGATTTTGTTGATGTCAAATAGACTAGCAGCTTCAAGTAAATACAAATTTTGAATATGAAGCTTGCTTAGAGAAATGTTTCTGATAGTCTTCGACATCAATCGTACCAGGAACGTGGGGATCCTGGCAGTCGTAGGCCCGGTCCCTGTTTTCTTAATGCAATCGTGGCTATTCCAACAGCACCAAGTGTCTGCATTTATAACAGCTCTAGCTGCAGCGGCAATCAGAGCTGGTATCATTGCAAGAAGTGGAAATATAACAACAGTCGTCTGTGGTCATCGTCAACCAGAAGAGCGATGACTTATAATCGGATAACATAAACGATTGAAGTTGCTGTTCTTCAGCGAGTGATGGCGCCATATCTGGCATCCAACGTGTGAGTTTTCCACTTTATCGGCATTTTCAGTATTATCTCGCCAAATTGCATTACCGTCGTCTCGGATTTTCTAAGAAGCACGCACTGTACGTTGGCTCCGAGTATGACTTTTCTAACATGCATTCTGAATCAAAATGCATGCTGAATCCAAAGTTGTGCGAAAGCGGCACAACTCAACCAAATCTTCATCGAGTGTCAATCTTTGTCAAGGCCTACGTCGATGGCTTCCATTCCTAGTTGCAATCGGGATCTCTTTAGGGGAGAAGTTCTGAATAGTCATTGAACAACATAGCGGAGTCCTTCTCCGTCAATAACTTTATAAGTTTATAATCATGAATTCATCACCCTAACTTTCAGATTCACGTTGATTATTGTGTATGATCATCCTATTTTTGTTCACTGGTCTAATTGCATAAGTAGTCGCTTTAGTGATAATCGCTATAATACTCATCGGTAATTTCATCGATAAGCACCCTATAAACAAATTCTGTCCATGACACCACCTGTGAAAAATTGCTGACAGATTGCAACTGCTTCACTGATGATCTGTTGGAAATTATTGCCAGCACGTCTTCCACCAGTCAGAAGTTCTTGTCATTCATCATCATCAAGGATCGTATTGGGGCATAATGTATCATATAAAATGCTAAGGTCACTTCCTAGAGTTGTTTTGCCTGAAGCAGCTTCTGCTTTTTCTTTCCTTGATATTGGTCTATCTCTTAACATTGGTTTAGTTTCTTCTCTTGGTTTTTCAGGTTGTTGCTTCATTTCTACTTCTTTTCCTTTCCTTTTTTTTTTTTTTTTTTTTTTTTGTTATTTTAATATACATGTCTACTGTCTGGCTAAAATGTTTCCCACTATTAACATCTTCAGCAAAATATGATTCTCGGATTTTACATACTTATCTCTATCACCGTATTTATACACAGCAATACTAATTATTTTGCCTTCTTTCTTGATAGCGGCAATAACTTCAGGAGTCAATTTAACTATAATGTAAGTTGTAACTTTTGGCGGCGGCGATGGCTAATCTTCAGGTTGTGGTTGAACTTCAGCTTGCAGTTAATCTTCAGGTTGTGATTGTGGTTGAGGAGGCTGACAAGATGTCGGTATATTTGCTCTAAAATTGTCAACCATATTAACAGCCAATGTCTCAATAATCTTTTCTGCTGCCCCAGCGGTCGGTTCGACAATTGTTTGTAGTTACCGTTCTGAACCTTCTGTAAATTCCACCTGAGACTAATGACGCGGTTGCAATTGTAATTTGACAGAGTCAAGGATGGAGAGATATTTCCTAATTTATTCCAGTCGTTGTATAGCTCAATTATCTGCACAAGCTTCCATAGTTAGGACAGAATCACTCATTGATATTGAATTAAAAAAGATTTAAAGAGCTATTTTTTCACCGCGATACCACATAATTGCAGGGAAGGTGAACTACCAACACGGATATCTCGGGTCAAAAGGGAAATTAAATGGTGCGGTAACTGACACGTTAAAAGCCTCAGTTTATCTTTCTTGTCATTCTATGACATTTATCGTAAACGCGTCAATTTCACAAATGGGACCTGCAACAGTGTGGTTTTTTCAACTTCCCTTACATATATAATGTGTTTACATTTCCAATAGCTTTATGCAAACAGTTATAGCGAAAGGATCTATATAGTTCACGAACTATGACATATGGGATCAAAGTCATCTGCACATATAAATCTGTATGTTCGTGCCCGCTAGATTCATATATGGTTCTGAAAAGGCTGCCCTTTATTTTCGCTTTAATGGTCACATTGCATATTGTGTTCTTTCTACCACGTATGTGAGTGGTGTAGTGGGGGCAGTTTATAAACTTAGCTTTCATTTTATACTTCCAGTTGGCAGACGTAATGAAAGATTGGTTGACCGGAGCCCAAAATGTTGCGGCAATGGTGGAGAGCATACAAAACCTACGGATGCGTCTGTCTCTCAGGCAAGCTTACATTCCATAATACAAAATGGTCTAGACCAACTAGGCCGGTTAGAAAGGGACATCTTGTTCCTAGATCTAAAGTCTATTTTATCATAGAGGAGAAAAGCATAGCACATATAAGTGATATTTGTGTTATGTCAGCGATACTCTAATTAGTAAATCTCCTTTGACCCTTGTGACTGAGTACTCTAAGCCAATCGCCGTTGCCGATTACTGCCATAACATCTCTCCCCGCTTGGGTTATAGTCACGGGCTTGGCCATTCTGGGTATGCGAGTAAGCTTGGCAGTAACATTCCATGATGGTTGATTTCAATGTACAGGATCGGTTAAAGATACTACCAGAATTATTAATTGTATAGTATACATGTAATACTACAAGCGACCTGTGGCATCAAATGAGAAGTTATCTAATTTCATAAGCTTGCATAATGAACATAATTACACGAATTATAACGTCATAAATCCAGCGAAACAAGCCAACAAAGTGATGGCATCTAAAAGAACAAACAATAATTTATGGAAACAAAGGCACCACTTATTCCGTATAAAAATGTGCAAGTTACTAGCACAATGTTCAATAAATCAAGAAAAGTAATCTCTCTTTCTTTCTTTCTCTCTTTCTAACTTTCCTTCTTTCTTTCTTTCTCTTTCTTTCTCTCTCTTTCTCTCTCTCTCTCTCTCTCTCTCTCTCTCTCTCTCTCTCTCTCTCTCTTTCTCTGTGCGTAGCCTTACGAGGTGGTCTACGATATCATTGAATCACATGGATGATAATTTAACACTTTTAATGGCAGAGAATGCCTCCGTTAGGAAACGGATTTTTGTATGGATAAAAATAAGAGAAGGCCTGAATGGAAAGAAGATGAAGGCGCCGTACCCGCATAATTGAAAGTTATTTAGCCACCATTAATTCATCTATAATGTGCAGCCATTTTGAAGTACACGACGAAGTGTTTTAATTGAAAGATAAATCCTTTAACACCTAAAACAATGATTGCCGTGTGCAACACCCTTTCTCAGTAGTCTCTTAATTCAAAACAGCTTATTTCTTGCAAATTAACGATGGTTCATATTAAAATTCACAAAGAATCTCCTTTTCCACCAGGGATAAATTGTTTATAAGTAGAACTTTTGCACATCTAAAATAAAATGGTTCAATTGAATTGGAAAATATAAAAATGATACTGAATCAAATAGCATGTTTGGCTATAACACATCTTTTGTCTACACTGTAAACAATTTTTTTCTAACGAAGCTTGTATCTGCATGATCGTTAATGTGTATTCATTCCGTCTTTTACGTTTTCATTAATTGATTCAAAACAACGTATGAATAAAGTGTTTCCCGATTAAACTTCGTTGCTTCCGCATGAAGTGAGACATCAAAATGCTGGGCTCATTTTAGTGCCTTAGCGGAAAAAGCCATTTTAGTGACAAAACATGCTTCCATCATTTGGATGAACGTGGATAGGAGACAGTGCATGTTTGAAATGTATGTGGAGAATCGGAAACCTTTCACGTGAAACTATGAGCTGCCAACGAAAAAGAAAAAGTAGAAGAAAAGAAAAGTGTTGATGTTTGAATGTTGATTTTTCATTAGCGTTGGAATTTTAAATCTATGTTTACTTCTGGAACCGTCAAAATCATGTGGGTACATGAATGTGTACCTTACTATTTCAAAAAGCAATATGATTTTGCTAAACAAATCTGTATAAAAGGGGAAAATATAAACTGGGGTGATGTGGATGCTAACTTTTGAGTTATGTTCTTTTGTAATGTGAACAACGCATAGCACATGGAGCATCGAAAGGTATCTACGCGATAAACCTATCAGACGCGTTCGCACAAGCGTGATTAAGGTGTTTATCTTCGTGAGTGCTGTGTAGAATCATATGGAATTTATCATTATGTACTGTATTAAAATTGATCTTAAATTTAAGTGATGTGCTAATTCTGGCCTTTATGTGAATCCATGTGACATTAAGTATATTCGAACGCCCCTTCATTATGATGCCTCACTTTATGTTGACGACGAGAGCTTTGCTAGTGGAATAACGTTCATGAATTTATATCCACCACTGACAGAAACTTAAATGATGTAGCTGTTTCTTTGGTCCATTAACTCCTCACCGAATTTAAAAACTACACAAGAATTTACACCGAGGGATCGAATGGAACATCATTTTTTTCAGCCGAAATCAGATCAATAGACCTTGCTCTGCAACATATAGAAAACAAACGGATTTTAAACAGCATCATCTTTTCCGACTCACTATCAGTACTTCAGTCACTACACAATAGAAAACTGGAGAATCCATTATTGAAAAACATACTTGTCAAAAATACCGATATGAATGTCTCCCACAATATAATATACTGTTGGTTACCTTGCCATATTGGTATTAAAGGTAATGAAAAAGCGGATCGCTCTGCAAAAATGGCCCTTACTCAAGAACCAAATGATTCTAAAATACCGTATACTGATTTTAAACCTAGTGTCAGAAGGTCCTTACGTCAAAAGTTGCAGGCATCATGGAATGATGCATTGAATTACAAACTTCATGCAATTAAGCCAGCTCTAGGAGAATTGACTCCATTCTACAGAATCATGCGTAGGGAAGACGTAGTCATTGCAAGAATCCGAACTGGTCATACTTATATCACCCACTGCAACATACTAAAAGGTGAAAACCCACCGCGTGCGTTTCTTGCTATGAACCATTCACTGTCAAGCACTTTATGTTATAGTGCTTTGACCTGCAACCTACGCGCGATCGGTATTACAATTTGCATGACATGAAGGAACCTTTTGATACTATAAACATCACTCGTATTATAGAGTTCCTGAAAGCAGTGAATATTTACTCTAAGCTCTAACGTTTATGTTATCACCTTTGGCAGTTTGATGCAATATCTATATCTATCTCTCTCTCTCTCTCTCTCTCTCTCTCTCTCTCTCTATATATATATATATATATATATATATATATATATATATATATATATATATATCTATATATATATCTATCTATCTATATATATATATATATCTATCTATCTATCTATCTATCTATCTATCTATCTATATATATATATATATATATATATATATATATATATATATATATATATATATATATAGATAGATATATCTGAAAGTCAACCGGAAATTCTACAGAAGATGCTGAGAAAGTAGCTCCCGTCAATAATTTCATGCATTCCTTGTTCAATGAAGTGGATTTGTACTTGAATAACAAACTGATCAGCATCAGCGTGAATATACACCCTTACCGAGTGTACCAAGAAAATCTCTTGACGTACTGGAAAAGAGCACAAATATGCAATGGGCTGCTTGCGTGGTCGGGAAACATGACTTTAAACAGTACAAGAATAATTACATGATATCGAAATTATCCCTGTACAAAGCCACATTAGAGTTAGGCACAACACCAGCCAATACATTTTGTGTGACTATACAGCCATCATCATCAAATTTGAAATCAATTGACAGACCGAATATTATATCGATCTTAATATCAGTATCTGAAAGTTCTTGATCCGACTGAAAGTTATATAGAAGACATTGAGAAATAATGTCTTTTAAATTCTGCGTTTTGTTAACCTATCACCTATCAATTTATTAAGAATATTGAGAAAATTAGGCAATATTTGCAATGCATGTCCAATTATCTATTTTGTTTTCTTTGCGATTTACAGCAAAGAATTGGGTTGAAAAAATGAATAGAACCATAAACAAAATATGCACAGAATAAGGCCGAAAAAACTTGGTTTTGAATTAGAACAATTGACTAATTTTTGGTTATCTAGGATGAATAAGTGTTTATCCAAATAAGCGATTGTACTAATATCTACCTCGCATGGAAATTACTTGCGACGAGGGACACTAAAAACATGCTATCAACGGGTATTTTACCCTGACTATTGCTCACTCTCCTATGCATTCAAGGAAGATTAATTACTAACCGACACTCGTTGTTGTGGATCATGTCAATCTGTATACGCTCTCCATTGTTCTCCAGCCGTAGGGGTAAGTGTTTGATTTATATATCATTTGATATGCGAAGCTTATTCGGTTTGTAATGTCATATCGTCTAATAATGCATGTATTGCAACGAAAACTTGAACTGTGAACTACAAGTTGCTATGAGTGTCAATGTATTATCATATATAGAGAGATTTTACAGAACCCATTAGTATGACCAGTTTGGTTTTATTGTAGCTGACTATGACTAGAGCTGACTAGAGCTCTCTGAAGCTGTCTGAAGCTATCTAAAGTTGTTTATAGCTGTCTGGAGTTTCCAGAGTAGTTAGGGAAGCCTGCTGTTGATGTGTATGTACGCATGTCTGTACATGTGGTGGAGCTACGGAAGTAGACGTAGCTAATTCAAGGGGGCTATATGCCGTCTGTACGTGTGTATACGTATGACTGTACATGTGGTGGATCCGTGAAGGGTGCGAGCGGCCGATAAAAGTGTATGAAAACCCAAGGACGCGGTGAAACTGTACGGTCCATCAGAAAATGAATCGTACAACTGTACAAGGGTCTAGAAACATATGTTTGATCCAATTGTTGGTTCAATTGAGTGCATTTTTTATGCTCATAAGATTATTTTGAATCTTGGTTGTGTGCCAAGAGATTATGAGAATCTCTTTTACAGTTTATAACATGATTTGAAACACATTTGAATGCCTTAAGATTATGTGAATTTCTTTCATAGTTTATAACATTATTTGAAATACATTTGAATATCTTAAGATCATTTTCAATCTTAATCGGAGTCCATAGTTGAGATTATGTGAATCTCTCTTGTAGTGTATAATATTATTTGAAACGTATATGCAGTCCATGAGATTTCTTGGATTTGTATTTCATAGTGAATTCATATTTTTGGTTTATTTTCAATGTGTGAATGTTTGTGCAGAGTGAGTGGGAGCGTGAGAAATTCATTATATTTATCCAATATATATTTGTTATTTATTAATTCATTTAATAAATTTCAATCTTTCACACATTGTGTTTGTGTTATTCATTTAATAAAAAAAACCACTCGGTTTCTATTCTGCGACATATTCGTGGAAAGTAAAATTTGAGATGAACTTGGAAAGTATGCTAGAAAGATTGCAAATAGTTAAACTCACGGACACAACTGAAAACTGCATATTAATGTCGAGTCATTAAAAAGGAACAACAATGGTTCCGTTTCTAAATTTAGATTTCTTGCAAACAAATTTCATCACGTAACAAAATAAATGTATAATATTATTAGTCATACAAATACATATCGACTACACAACGACGCTTTGATGCATCTGTCGTCTTGGTGTACTCTTTAAACAAGTTTTTTCCAATCGTTTTAATTTCATGGAAAAGGCAGTTGCCATAGTAAAACACAATGCCGTTTTGTGATGCTCAAATGTGTAACAGCACATTAAAAAAAGGCTGTGGAAAACATTTTTCCCCAAAAGATAAGGCATAAAGAAAGTATGGATACCTTATTACAAGCGAGCCAATTTCAAAGAAACACTATACAGCACTCTGTGCTCATTCCATTTCTCAAAGGAATGTTACGGGAGAGATCCTAGAAAAATGGTAGCTCAAGCATACGCATTTTTCCCCAAAAGATAAGGCATAAAGAAAGCATGGATACCTTATTACAAGCGAGCCAATTTCAAAGGAACACTATACAGCACTCTGTGCTCATTCCATTTCTCAAAGGAATGTTACGGGAGAGATCCTAGAAAAATGGTAGCTCAAGCATACGCAAATGCTAGGCCTAGACTAAAAGTTGGCGGTGTTTCAGACATACCGTTGGATATTTTAAATTCTGGAAAAAAGTGTTAAACGTGTCAGTTACGACAATAGGCAGAAAGCCGAGCAAGTGACGACAAAATGCATTAATCGATTCACAGCTATTATTTATACGCGTGCAGTGCTAAAATATGACAGCCCGACACACGGGGCCCCTCAAATTTTAATTCGGGCTCATTCTGTATTCAAAGTGAGGTGCCCGTTGGGCTTGTCAAGAACAACAACAAGCATTGTTTATTTAGGGAAACTTTGATCGCTTTGATGAAATGAGTAAATGTATTTTCAAGATTTGTACATGCATGCCTTAACAGGGCACACTTTAAATCAAATCACCACTGTCATAGGTGAAATTTACATTTGACTTTAAACAAATGAAAGCTTTGCTAAAAATAAAATTATAAACCCCTCATACGGTTGTGTTTCGAGAAAACACAATTTTCAGTAATCTTACATAAAAATTACAGAACTTTCAGTCTATGCCTTTTACAAATAGTACGTATAAATGGCAATATGTAACGATTGGAACTGATATAACACCATAACTTGCGACTTATTAGTAGCAGCGACTAAAATAAAAGAGGTCAGGTATAGAAACAACGTTTCAAACAAGCTGGCTCACAATATAAATAGGAGGGAGGTGACTATTGACCCGCCATTTCTCCATGTCACACGTATTTTTATCCCCCGGGACAAGGAATTTTTTCATATTCTGGTTAGCTGTGGTAAACTGCATAATATATAAAAGTTAGACTTGACTACACAAGCATATGGTCAGTGTGACAAATTTACAATTAATCCGTATCAATGCATTTATCTTGTGAAAAGGACTGCCCTTCGGATATACTTCAAAGAAACCGTGCTCTACAGTTATATGTAAACATCAGTAATGGATTGGCAAATAAACGATGCCCTATCTTGTCGTAACTTACGATGCCTAGGGCTTCATTGTACCAGTCCAAATATACAGTCACAAATTACCGTATATGTGGGAAAGGTTTCCCCCACATTTTATAGCCCACATTATTTCCCGAGGTTTAGGTCTTAAGGGATGTAGCACTGTTTACTGAATAAATATTTATTCTGAATTAGTTCTTTGGGGACAGTGATCATTCATGGGATTTAAGCTTATTGGTGACATTTTTTTATTTATTTTTTTTAAACTACATTTCTGTTGTAGTTGTTTTGTTTTTTTTTTGACAAAAAAAATCTGAAATTTACGTGAATATTGTATGAACTGTCCGAGCTTGATGAATTTCAGTCAGGTCTAGCGAGCTTATTTAGGTCACCAGCCCGAGGCTTGTGCATAAAAAAATCTTTCAGTACTTACCAGCACAGTAAATAACGTATTGATAGCAGAAATATACCTACGGTCAGCTTTGTCAATTCTCTATATGTAGCCTGCATGTACAATACAATGTAATTGAATCATAAGAAATAAGCTTCATAATGTTCACATTAATTACTTATGAGGTCTACTTTACAAATTTATTGGTGGGGTTTTTGTGTGCGAAAAAGTAATGCCCTTTACACCTCCCCGGTAATGGATGTTGTTTCACACACAAGTCGGTCCCCGTTCTAGTCTCTTCGTCCAGAATTCAGTATTATCTCTCATCGTTTCAGTGTTGGATTTATATTTTGTAGAGAGATCTCTTCTATCAAATTACACGTTGCAAAAACATATTATCTCCCTTTAGATCCAATCATCAGATACCTACTACTTAGCTAAACTATAAGAAGATAAGCTGGTGCATATAACAGTCCTTGTATTTTTATTAATATTTCATGCATGTGAGACAATATTTTTGGGAAACTCACGATACATTCATGAGATACACGTCCAATCTACGACATGTACGAAAGAAGTAAAACAAAATGTTGTTGCAAATATGCATGAATTCATTGAAGAGTTGGAACGAAATTGCTAATTATCCGACCCATCTGTAAGGTTCAAACGTCCTGTGTGCGGCGAGATTTTACACACGTAAATATATTGAAAAGACATCCTTGATATGCAAAATTTATTATATGGTTATTAAATGAGCTATATCCTCCCCATGTCATAATTTGCCTATTTAGTATTCAAACAGGATAGGAAAGATGTGAATCAAGTAAACAATCCCGTCACGGTGAGAACGAATTCTCACTAACCGAATTTGGAAGTTACATGCACATAACTTCAGTAAATATTTAGAAAGATGAATATATTATACAGAGGTTAAACATGTATCATCAAGATGATCAGTCCTAAATCGAAAAATTTAATTACAGGAATATGTTTTTCATTATCACGCTTTTAAGACCTGCGAATAAACGTGCAAGCAATCATAAGCTGTTCAATGCATTAAATGTTCTTTTAAATGTATGTACTTGCTTCAGTTGGTGATTGGATGACTTTACTGAACATATCATGAATTATTGTATCGCTATTTATGTTCTAAACAAAATCTTATTAAAACAACACACAACATGTAAAAGCAAGGCGTCAATTTATAATGCTTTCCGAAATTTAAAGAGGATTTTAACAGTAGCCAAAACGCTCAGGATGTTCTACTATACCAACTTGTATTTATAACCTAACAGAACATTTACTTAGAGCTGCATTATACTGTAATATTCTCACTCATTTAGTCTTTTTTCAGTATGTTTAATACAGAAGGCAACGCGGGAAAAAATATGTTTAAAACTTCCAATCAGCGATACAAAACACCTTTACGTGGTACCTTGAATTAGCAAATGTATAAACTAAGTGATTCTGAAGGTGAACCAAGAGGGTGTTGTAGCATTAAAGTATATTCTTGTTCATTCATGGCTCCAAAACAATAAAACAGAATAAACTGTTTGTAAAAAAGTATTATACAAGTATCCCCATCCACTAAATCTATGCATACATCTACTTTTATAGAACGCTGTTCCTCGCCTCTACAATGACTGAACTTGATAGCATTTTGAGAGGTTTCGATTCAGTTAACATAGATAAGTTGTTGTTGTTGTTGTTATCGATGTTTTAGTATATCATTATTCTTTTTGTTGAGGATAAAACACTATACAGATTACAACAGAAATAATGTTGTATGCATCATCGATTTATTCAATCAAATGACTTGAAAAGTAAAAGGTCTTCACAATATAGGTTACACAAATATTCTTATTTTCAACTTTACATCTGCACATGCCCGAGAGAGAGAGAGAGAGAGAGAGAGAGACAGAGAGACAGAGAGAGAGAGAGAGAGAGAGAGAGAAAGAGAGCAGATTCGTACGCGTATTATGCAACAAAGACATTACTATATTTTGTCGATCCGATGTTTACAAAAATGAGGTATCGTTGCGCATAATTACCCGACGCGAAGAATTGGCCGACATGGCGGTATGTCTGCTACAACACAGGCGTCTGACGTTTTATCAGTAAAGTGAGAGGACATCTCTGACAATACGAAATCACCTTATTGGTACCATACACTAACAATCAAATTCATTTATGGCACCGATAAAGGGATTTCGTGTTGCCAGATATTTCCTCGTACTTGATAAAAGTAGAGATGGTTCAGGGGAGAGAAAAAGCATGCTAATTTTTTTATATTACTAATGAACTTTATTCATGTATAAGGTACAAACTGATTCTTTTAGCTGCCTTGTCACTGAAAAATATTCAAAATCCCTCTTTGCTGTCAAAATGAATGTAAAAGAGGTGTTGGTGTCGGTTCAGTACAAAATCCACCATTTGTATAAGAAATTAACCCGATTGCCTCAGTCAAATTCTCACAAGCACTCTTTCTACAGAAATCATTAGTTTTTTTCTTCTTCATCTTTAATGTAAAATTCTTCTGATTTTTCTGCGATAGGTCATTGTCGGATGAAGACGCATTAAAAACTAACAAAATGTCGAGTGAATCCTTAATAACAGATGTCATTTTTTTCAGTCTTGTCAAATGTTATTCGCTGTGCTATAAATCGTTTCCTTATTACCTTAATATTTTTAATCTAACATATTAAGGTATTCCAAATACACACTTCCTATAGCTTTTACAGCACAATATCATTGTAGAAGGGAGCTAACTCAGCACTGTCAAGAGTTACCAGGTGTTTCTTCTGATCCCTTCTTCTAACGAACAACACAATCATTATAAGTTTCATAAAAGGTGGTTTAATTGAAGTATTTTACATACATACTCAGTCTATCGATATTTACAGTACGAACTTTGTACATCTTCCTAATTTAAGGACGATTGCTTAAATGTAATGCTTCACATTCGTATCTACTCAATATGTAATATTTCAGTTCATCTTATTTACAGAAATGTCAGTTATTATGACCTATATATAACAAGTTCAGGGTTTTATTTTTTTTGTAGGCCTCAATTTGTAGCACACCTGCCGAATTAATATTGCCGGCCAGGACGACATCACATATTTTATTGGGAGTCGGGCACACCAGTTGCTGTGGTGCTTTTTCTTGAACAGGTGTACTGGCATCAACTTCATTGGATTTTTGATGAATTGTTTGAAATGGATAAATTAACGTCTCGCTGGATAGTTTCGTATTTGGACACATACTTTTTAAGGTAGAAGGTATGAGCCTAATTAACATCAGCTTAGCGTTTATAAATTCACACATAAGCTAAATTTGTAATCTGGTTTACATTTACTTTGAGTTGGGTTTGCAAATGGGCTGGCTTATTTGGTGACTGCTTGTCACAGTTAGACTAGCACACAAGATCAAACGTGTAAGTTGGGCTGCAAATGAACAGCTGACTTGGCTTACGTATGTACATATGTCTGCTACAGAGGTAAATATATAAAAAAATTGAGATAGTACAATGGTGATGGAAAATATTCTAACTTCTTGTAGTACTACTGAGCTTAATAATGCATAAGGTACATTCTGATTCGTTTAGCTGCCTTGTCACAGGAAAATATTGAAAATAGCTCTTTGATATCCAAAATGAAATTGAAAAAGAGGGGTTTGTGGCAGTGTCGGTCCACTATAAAAGCCACCAGTTTTATAAGAAATTAACCTGATTGCCTTGTCAAATTATTCTGATTTTTATCTGTGATAGGTCATTGTATGATCAAAATTCCCCCCTACCCCTCACAAAGCAAATAAACGGTCTAGTGAAACCCAACGGGTCATAATATTTACATATTTACAGCCGGGTATTTTAATGCAATTTTTTAAAAGATAGACTTTGAATAATTTGGTACGATGTGGCACGATGCGTTGTTTACAATCCAGCCTCTAAAAAAAACTGCCAGTGAGCCGAAGACGAAAACCTCACCATGAATTCGTCTTTGAATGTATTTTAAAATATGATATGATTTGTTATAATTTGGACCGAGTCGAATGATCAATACTGAGTAACCAATGTAGATACTACATAGGAAAATTAATTGTGACACGAGTCCAACAACTTCTAAGGTAATTTCACCTAGCCGAGCAATGTTCCAATCGGACTACGTTATGACATTTGGAATATATTCATCTTTTTATGATGGGGAAGGAACTGAGATTCAGTCGGAATATCTTCAGCCTTTTTAATCATGTTAGAAAACGATATTCGTGTCAAAAAGAGGCGAGAAGATTCTAAATATCACTGCTTGAGCGGCATTATCAAGAACAGTGTACCCCACCATCATCAACTGCACGTTGTACCATCGACACCATTCAATGCGTCCCTATAATCAGGCGATTTATTATCCAGTTTTGGACATTATTCCTATGCCGTCCACCTGGTCACGTTTGAATGTTAAGAGTAACAAAATAGTTCCGTACACTTTGTCCCACTAGTGTGTTAATTTATATGACGTGCTAACTCGTGTGACGTTGTTAAACCATGCATTTGTCCAAAAGTGCCATAAATGAATAACAAAGTTTAGGAGGGGTTCAACAGTTGCTGCATAGAGTAAAATCTTCAGTGCTCGGTCCTGGTGATATGAATCCAAAATATTTAAGGAACTTGCTTCAGGGTTGGTAGCAATGCTTACATAACTATTTTGCTATTTGTTTGATATCAACAACACCAGAAAGGAGTAACCTGCATCAAATATATGCCCACTCTTCAAAAAAGACAAAACAACAACCAAAACGTTTTAGCGCAATGACCAGTCATTACTGCCAACTCTCATTAGATCGTGTTTATATACGTGTCTCAGCATATTGTATATATTGTAATATTACGAAGTACTTGGATACTTTTCTATCATATCTGACAACCAACATGGCCTCCTGAAATGACACAACTGTGAAACACATATATGATTTATTATTAACGATTGCACTAAACATATGGACAAAAGTGACAAATATATATATTTGTGCAGAGCTTTGAAAAAGGTTTTGACACTGGCCCATATAAATTGTTAAAGAATACACTATTTTGTTATGGAATTGCAGATAAAACTGCCTAGTGGTTAGAGTGTCTGCCTCACATGCGGGAGGTTGCGTGTTCGAACTCCGGCAGAGTCACGCCAACTAATTATAATAATGCTACTAGCAGCTGCCTCGCTTGACGCTCAGCATTAAGATTTAGTGCTAGGACTGGTAGACCTGGTGTCAGGATAATGTGGGTGAGTGGGACATGATGCAACATGTCTGAGGCATGTGGAAGGAGATTATTTTTGTTTGTTAGTCATGCCAATGGACAACTTATCAAGCATAACAAAATGTTTGGATGTATAATGCAGTTGTAAATGTGAGATGTTTTAGACAGTGCAGAACAAAAAAAAAAAAAAAAAAAAAAAAAAAAAAAAAAAAAAAAAAGAAAATATTATTTACCATGCACTCTGATATACGATCTTGAAAGTACAGCTAATTTCACAAACATCAATCACTTGTATTATCAAATTAAAGGACACACAATTACAATAAAACATGCTGAATTTAAGGACAGGTTAGGAGATCAAACTACCTACAAATTACATCAGCAAACCAGAGAAATGTTCCCTGCATAAAAGTTTGATTTATTCACACGGACGAAAAATGACGAACATTGTTGACATGCCAGCATATAAAATATGCAACAATGGATACAAATATACATTGACAGTGATGTATGTTCAGAATGCGCATGGGTTCTGGGAGACAATAATTACAAGGGAGATGACACGCATTACACCTTTACAGATATCGTGAAAAAAGAATTCCTGAAAAGAGTTTGGTGATGGAAAAGTATTTCAAAAAAGAATCAAAGATTTGTTGGACAAGGAAAACTTTAAGTACTTTTCAATACATGTGGAGAAAAACCGTCAGTAGTAGAAAGATTTATCAGAATACTCAGAACGGTATTTCACTCTAAATAAAACGATAAAATCAATGACAGTCTACCAAAGCTAACTCATTAACACTCATCATACATCAATAAACATGACACCAGTTTAAGTGAGCAAGGGGTAATATAGGTTAAACTAGATTATTACATTATTTAACTACTGATGCATAAATAACACCTAACATTAAAATTTATAAAAAAAGTAAGAATGTCAAAATGCTAACAGTTTTAGCAAATGGCCACATTCACGAAGAAAATATTTAAAATCAAGCAACTATACTAGATGATCCAGTTGTTTACAAACTGAAAGACTTGAATGGAAAGGACATAGTCTGTTTAGTTTTGCAAGCATGCGTTATTACATTGTTGCATGAAGGTAATAAATATAATTAGTGACAAAATGACAAAAACAAAAACGGAAAAATGTAAGTCTGCAAATAAATATAAAGTAGAAAGTCTAGAAGCTGGTCTCCAATATGTTGAACATTATAAAGAAAATGAAAATCAAATAGACGTTGATACAGTTATATTATAAAAAAAAACATGTATTGCAAAGAAATACCAAACAATTAACACAGATCAGTTGATTAGGCAAGATTGTACACACAACAAAGACCAGTATATCCTTCATATAGCGAAGATATACACATTTTTGAATATATCCTTTCTACTGACATTAAATAACAGTTTAACATGGCATACGAAATAAATGTGATGATTAGATGTGCCACTAATTGTGAAATGGTTAAAGTGTTATCAAGGAAAGCTGGTAGAGGAAATGGATTTTTAAAACATAATTGACCAGAAAGGCAGTTATTTTGTAAAACTTACAATGTCAATATGGTTGTATAGTACTGGATATGAATGTATTGGAGATTGAAATAAACGACGAATTACATGTCCGTTTAAAAAAGCATAAAACAGAGGGTCAATATAGTTGATGCTAACTTAAGATTTAGAAAAGGAAATAACAAACCCCAAACCGTCCAAATATCGTAACCAATACAACTCCTTACTCCTGTTCTTTAACTTATTTGAGCACAACTTAAACACATTTAATGAGATAAAACTTTACTATAATGAAACTCATAGATGACATCATGGCATCAACTATTAGTAGGATTAACTACCAGGATAGTGTTGATGGCAGCATCTGCATTTGATAGACACAAGTATATTCCATATTTTGTCCCAGCATTTCCCGACTAAAACATCAATGCTGCAACAGAGGCAGAGACTATCAGGAACAGCCTCGTAGTCGTGGAAACTCTACAGATATACAATAACAGAAAGGGCCCAATGAGTGTAAAGATGCTAAATAATCAAACATTTTGTATTTAGTTTTACCAATGACTAATGGCTATTTTATTTTCATCAATGACAATTGATAATGTTATGTTTTTTCATCAGTAACAAACGACAAGAATACCACAAATATTTAGAAATAAAACAATTTAATTAAATTAAATGTCAAAGACATAATTAACTGAACTTTTTAAATATTCGTTTAAGCACAAAATGTGTAAAAGGAACAAGGATGTCCCATCACAATGCCTGGAATGATATGAATACAAAACTTAACCAATGTGTAAAGCTGAAGCACATACAAAGGTAACACTATATGCTCATAACACTGTCATGGTGGTCACATGTACATAGACCTTATATATATATATATATATATATATATATATATATATATATATATATATATATATATATATATATATTAAATATTTTTTAAAAATTTTGTTCAGTGAATGGAAATAAATTTTAATGTTTATAAAATGCTCAACATCGTAATAACTCTTATGGTGAAAGCCCCATCCCCAGTTTGGCATCCACTAAAATATATATTTATTTAAAACTTTTTTAAATGACCACATTCAATGTCAGATCAAACTCATTGTATTTTAATTAACTATACCTCACTTGTCTTTTATTAAAACTGCCATGTCGATAAAAATCATATTTTTCAAAGACGAGAAGAGTGTTTTGAGATAGTTACCATGTTGAACGTCTTGGTTACCAGATGTAAGAAGTCCTTTCGCAAAAACTTTTTGCTAGACATCAAACAAAGTCTCTTAGTGAAAATTTCACGTTGAAATGACATCCCTTTATCAGTAATTGTAAGTTAAAGATTTTCAAGATGGTCTTAGTGGTGGCCATATTGGATGTCTTAGTGACACAATTTTCATTTAAGACCATCAAGATATCTTACAATTCTTGTGGTGAAAATCCCATGGCTATCCATTCAAGAAGAGCTGCAATAACAAAATTCTCCGATTGACAATGTAAGCCGTATTGGATGTTTGCTAAGCTAAAATTATTTTAATTTAGACTCAACTACACATGATAAGAAGTCATTTAGTAAACAACCTGTGACAATACAAATCTGTTAATGAGTAGCAATACAAATCTTTTCAAGATGCCCATATAGTGACAACATCGTGAATCAAATCAGCACCTTTCTTTTTTATGACCAACAAGATGTCATAGGAATTTTTATAGTATAAACTCCCCATGGGTAGTGATGAGACGTTTTCAGGTTGGCTGGTATGGCCACTGTTTTAGATGGTATACCATCAGTAGAGATAACAATATATAAAAAAATGTTCATTGTAGCAGATATAATGGCTCTCCGATTAGCACTATTTTCGTGTAGGAATCACAAGTATGTAGGTCCATCCATGAATGAGGATTAGCTGTGTTGTTGCCACATTTAATGATAAATCAGCACCATTGTTTAATTATTGACCAATTCGACATCATAACCAGTCTTCAGGTTAAAACCTTATGTCCACTGGACTACCAGTGCAGAAGAATTGTAATAGCAATATTCCATAATAATGTGAACATCGATTATGGAGGAGAAACATGAAGAAGATTTTCAAGATGGTTCTCTTGGTGGCACGGGGACCAATTAGGCACCATAGTGAAAATACCATGCTGATATGACCACTCATCATCAAGGAGTAGCTATAAGACCATGTTCAATATGATCACATAAAGACATATTGAAAGTGTGATCCATATGATCACATAAAGCCATATTGAAAGTCTGATCCATATGATCACATACAGACATATTGAAAGTCTGATCCATATGATCACATACAGACATATTGAAAGTATGATCCATAGGATCACATGAAGACATATTGAAAGTCTGATCAGCACCATTTCTTTTTAATGATCAACTAAAGATCTTAAGAAGTCTTTTAGTGTAAACCCCATTTACAATGTGACCATCGATTCAGGAATAGCTATATTAATTGTTTCAAGATTACTACCATGGTTAACATATTTGATATCAGATTAGTACTGTTGTTAACTGAGGACCACTGTTTAGTGCAAACACCATGTAAATATGACCATACATTACAAATGGTAAGCGATTACAACATTTTCAAGAGAACAACAATGGCAGCATATTTGTAGGTCAGATTAACACTTGTTTCATTTAGAACCATTAATATATAATAAAGGTCTTCTTATTAAAAAAAAAAGAACACGTCAATACGACAGTACATTCAGAAGAGGTAACATTAATAGTTCAATGTGATCACATTGGCAGCCTTTTTGAATGTCAGAACAACACCAGTTTCTCATTGACGAATTAGATGTGACGTATTTTGTTTAAAACGACATATAATTATCTCCATCCATTTGGAGTATTATTGATAACAACATTTTGGAAAATATCAGACAGGCAGCATTTTATTTTGTATTATTTGAAACCCATGTTGATATCACCATCCATTACGAAGCATTGAGTAGCAATGTTGATATCACCATCCATTACGGAGCATTGAGTTGTAATGTTGATATCACCGTCCATTAAGGAGCATTGAGTAGCAATGTTGATGTCACCGTCCATTACGGAGCATTGAGTAGCAATGTTGATATCACCATCCATTACGGAGCATTGAGTAGCAATGTTGATATCACCGTCCATTACGGAGCATTGAGTAGCAATGTCGATATCACCATCCATTACACAGCATTGAGTAGCAATGTTTCCAATTATTAGGTATCAGTAGCATTGTAATTTTCAACTACGTTAGAAATCAGACACTATTTTCATTTAGAATCAACTTAGCATCATATATACTGTAACAGATGGGGGGGGGGTATAGGCTAAGTTGTGTAAACGTAATAATAAATTGCAAGATTGCTCAAAGTCAGGACCTTTTTATTTTTGACTATGAAATTGTGATAAAATTCCTAGTACAAGGAATATGATTAAAACATGAATGTATGTGTTTGATTACGTGTAACGTATGCAATACACAAATGCTATAATATGCTGGCCTTCATAACCTTAACATAATCATTCAGCGAGAAATGGACCACCCACGGAGTATTTTGAAAGTTAACCCTAAATTCTAAGTGTGGCGGGAGATAGCTGCTTATTTATGTGGCACCATATTACTTTTATATTAAACTTGAATCAATAGCAGTGAATTGAATTGATCCCTATTGTTGTACTATATATAATTCTAGTCTGTTTTAGAGAATAAAAAAATTAAAATTTGTAGACTTGTCTTATTTCCACAAGTATCTATGAGCTTTTTAATGCCATCCAATAAAGTTGTAATTATAACTACCTCGATGGTGGAGAGATGTTGATTAGAGCGCTGATGTTGACAGCTATCCCCGAATTTCGAATTTCACTCCTATTTATACTCTTTGGAAAGTAGTAATGTGATGTAAACATAACCAATCATTGCTTGTCCGGGACGCCGAACAGGTCTGATGGTGCCGAACAGATACTCTACAACCAGCGACACAAACTGAGGGTTAATATACAATTTAACTATCATTACTTGTCCGTTCACACTCTGTCATTAGCAAATATATAAACATTACGTACTTTGTCGTGTCCGTCATACGTCAACGTACCTGAAATCGTAACCAAGACAGTTAAGCTTGGGTGAAGAGTACACAACTACCGATGAACGTTGATAACATTGAAAATATATTGACTAGCATAAAAACAAAGAATACACCATTACATATTCAAACCATACTTATTCTAGTATAAAAGAAGGCCAGCATTTACAATCAACAAGTGAAATTTAATTAAACAAATGTGCACTTGACAAATTTACTGCGTGGAACCGGTCATGTGATCTACTGTCGGCCATCTTGCCTGCAGACGTATTTTCGTGATATCAGCTGTTGGAGTCATAGAGCTTAGTGCTATTCAAATGATGAGTTGACATGGGAATTTAAGGGTGATAAACATATTTCTTGGTGTGACAAATTCATATGAAATAAGATTCCAGAAGATTTTGTGAGTATTTAACGATGTGCGAGGTTGAATTTCATGACGCATGCTACCACAGGACTGGCAATCACAGTTGACATAAACATGAACGGTTTAATAATATCTCAAGGTAGGTCTCGATCTATACGCTTCTAATACATTACACTGTTTAAATTCATTCTTTCAGCAGTTTATATGTTCATTGACATGAACAACATGTTAAATTTATGACACAAAAAACCCCACCCTTCCCATCCATCCTATTACAGCTTTAGAGCCCCAGGTCTATTACATTACCATATCTAGGGCAATCAAGTAACAGGGATGAACTGTATAAATTAGACATATGACTTCCATGGTGTTCATGTTGGGTGTTAGGTCAGTAACAATTTTATATATGACCAACTAGACAGTACGACAAGTTTGCTGATGAAAGTCCAATGACTATACGTGTAAAAGCGATAACGAAATCATCAAGATGACTACCCTTGCACCCATATTTGGTGTCCTAGCAGAAACAGTTTTATTTAGGACCTATGAGATCCAGGGATGCGTGTGTATAATTTCATGGGACTCATCTGGATGATGGATGATTGAATATGATGTTGCTTAAGGTTTTATGATCCTTGACTATAGTACAAGTCACATAAGCCAAGCTTGCGCATTTATTTTTTTAATGAAATATAAATTATTCTTTTTCAAATGTAACATAATTTTCTGTAAGCAAAGTCTATTCAATTCAGATTATTCAATTCTCTGCACCTTAACTGCCTGCAAGAAACTTCCAGATGAAAATTACCTCTCACTATGGACTTTTACAATAGTGGCCATGTACTAAACTTGGGTCAACACAAAAGCGGGTCGAGTTGAATCGTCACAAACGATGGTATTACGAATTTGTTTATCAATATGCGTAGCTGTTATTGGGACATCATAGCGTGCGTCATTCAATCCCGATTAAACTGGAAAACACCTTTATTTTCATTTGGATACTTTAATATTAATTTTGCCGTATGCTTCTCTCAGGGCGTATAAACAATGATTTTCCAAAGGAATATGGGTGTATGCGAATCTATATAAAGTGAATACTTGCCACTTAAAGGAATGTAGAATCAAATTCTTATAAACGACACCCATTACTGATATAATCGACTTTGAATGCTTACCTGACCTTTGTGACTTGTAGTACAGTTGAGTACTGTTTCGAATATACTATGCAATAGAAGTGAAGTCTTAATACGAAAATGAAATAGAAGCACAATAACAAACTATACTGAAAGGTTTTAATAAGCATAATTTACAAAATTACATTTCGATTACTGAATTGAACAGTAAATTACCTATGGTTTAAGGTTGCAACATTTACCAAAATTTCTAAACCTTTAGTGTTTTACAATAACCAAAACCAATGCTATTTAATGGAACCAGTTTAAACTCAACCACTCTCCCAACCTGCATGTTAGGTTTACAACTTGCAGCTATTTATATGTAAGCTAGCCATATAGAAAAGTCTAGTTGTCAGCTTACGTCGAGTATGACAAGTCTCCACCCTTTTGATTACATTATCAAACCAAAACTTTTGTGTAGCTGAAATCTGGGCCCATGCTGCCCCATAACGGGTTGATGACACATTTACATCTTTTCATCCTTAACGATGAATTACACATCCTTATTGCGAAATAGATATTGGATGTAAGGTGCTATAATTCCAATTTTGATGTTATGTTTGAGTTAAACCTCCTTGTTCGCGGATACTTTTGGTAAGAAATGAAAGATGTGCACTCCCTTAAGAACGCACCCTTCTAACATTTTACAAAATGGATATACATTATGACATACAAGAGGCAAATTTACATCTATTTCATCTTTCTTATAAATTTAAGTACTATTAATACACCGACGATTAGTGATAGTTGTTGTTCTACTCAGAAAATATGATTTAAAGTCTGAGACGGGACTATTTACATTTCTTAATACTCTGAGAGATTGTATGAATACTACTGTGAAACTGCTATTCAAGACTAACTCATCTACTTAATGGTTGTACATATTATGTTGCAGAAAGTGATAATGTTCAGTATTGTCTGTAGTATTTATCCTAATTTAATTAATTATTTTGAAACATTTATCTGAATTGTGTCAGCTGACGATTTGGTATTAAATGTATGCACAGGATGCTTGTAATACAAGAGGCATTTATTTATTTAATAGATATTCTACGACTCGTCTGTTTTCTAGGTATGAGGTATTAACTCCCATTGTATAGTTCTTTGTGGATCTTTGACAAATTATTGACATATTATCTGTATAAGCCACCGATGGGGCGCCATACTTTTATCAACTCGCAATGGTTTCATAGGTTGTGTGTCTTTTGCTTCTTCATATGACATGATTTATTTCGTTTGACATGAATTGTTGACAATGTACTTCAAGCAACCTTAAAATCATCATCATATTGCTTCACACTGCTACAGACACGTGAGTGGTGAAAACAATTGATAATGTAACCAGACAAACTGCCATGACACATGCATAGGACGCTTTTGTAGAAACTATACAGACTAAGAAACTATGCAGTGTCATGCAAACTTGTTTGATTGAATTAGGATTCTACTTATCAAAGTTTATGTTGAAACAATGTTTATGCTAGGTGCTCGTACGACAAGATGTTGTATATCATTTCATTAGAATGGCTGGTAGTTCCTGCATCACTAACATCAATGGGCATTTTTATATCATTTCATTGGAATGGCTGGTAGTTTCTGCATCACTGACCTCAAAGGGCATGTTAGTTTTTACACAGATTCAGGTCTTTGTAAATATTTACAGTAAACAAATCCCTTTACACATGTAAGTGTGGCAGCCTTACACAAGATGATATTTATACATTTTAAAGTACGTCATAATCAGTGTATTAATTTGCTTCTCTACACATATCAGAACGTAGATTATTATTTAAAAAAAGGTTTAAAAACAAATGCACGCATACAAATTGGTACCAAATATAATTGTCTTGGCAAGTTGTTACAAGCTTGTTTTACATATCAAGAATATAAAGATATCTTTTACAAAATACTGACAGCAAATTCAGTCATGTAAACTAATATTATTCTACTGTTGAAAACAAAATATTCAACAAAAGCATGCAAAAAGGCTAAATGTAAAATTTAATGATAATACCGACTACATTGGATAAAAGAATAAAACTAAATGAAGGTCTATATTCATATAAGTAGAAAAAATTATAAAATAGCTACAAAGATAATTACTGACAGTATAGTACTTCTACTACTAAGACATAACTATGGCATTAGTACGACTAATGACAACATAAGTCCCTTAGTCAAACATATGTTACATTATTTGGACAAAATATATAACCAAGCAGAGACATAATTAATTTGTCCACAATAGCAGAAGTATTACGATTAAAGTATGCTCATTAAACAGATGATGGTTTGTGGCATGTATTTTTAAGCTATACAAATATTTGTAAAATGTTTGCTGTGTTATTAATATTGCTCCCTTATTTTATGTCAAGGCATCTCAAATTGGGATGTTCTTTACAGTTTCACCAGAATCCTCTGGACAATGTATAATTAAATTGGGTATTGCATAGGCTTGTTTTGATCCAAGACAAGTAGAAGTAAACATATTATTATTTTTATAAGCCAATGATTGGGCGCCATACCTTTATCAACTCGCAATGGTTTCATAGGTTGTGTGTCTTTTGCTTCGTATTATGACATGACTCATTTAGTTTGACATGTCTTGCTGACAATGTACTTAAAGCAACCTTAAAACCATCAATATATGTTTTAATGCTGATGCAGACATGTAAATGGGGATCAAAATTGATAAATTCACCCAGACGAACTGGTATTACACATTAATGGGCCGCTTTTGTAGAAACCATACAGACTAAGAAACTATGGAGTGTCATGCAAACTTGTTTGATTGAATTAGGATGCTACTTATCAAAGATTATGTTGAAACAATGTTTATGCTAGGTGCTCGTACGACAAGATGTTATATATCATTTCATTAGAAAGGCTGGTAGTTCCTGCATCACTAACATCAATGGGCATGTTTTATATCATTTCATTGCAATGTCTTCTAGTTCCTTCATCACTGACATCAGCATAGAGTGAGATCTTTGTAAATATTTACAGTAAACAAATCCCTTCACACTTGTAAGTGTTGCATCTTTCTAGAAGATAATATTTATAAATTATAAAGTATGTCATAATCAATGTATTAATTTGCTTCTCTACAAGTATCAGAACGTAAATCGTTATTTTAATAAAGTTTAAAAAGAAATGCATGCATACAAATTGGTACATTATATAATTGTCTTGGCTAGGTTTTGATAGCAAATTCAATCATGTAAACTAATATTATTATACAGCTGAAAACACAATATTCAACAAAAGCATGCAAAAAGGCTAAATGTAAAATTGAATGATAATACCGATTACATTGGACATAATAATAAAACTAAATGAAGGTCTATATTCGACATAAGTAGAAATTTATGGAATAATTAAAACAATAATGACTGATAGGGTAGGACTTCTACTACTAAGACCTAACTAAGGCGTTAGTACGACCAATGACAATATAAGTCCCTTCTTCACACTTATGTTACATTATCTGGACAAAATATATTACCAAGTATACACATACTTAATTAGTCCACAATAGCAGAATTATTAAGGTAAATGTATGATCATTAAACAAATGACAGTTTGTGGCAGGTACTTTTACGCTATACAAATATTTGTAAAATGTTTGCTGTGTTGATAATATTGCTCCCATATATTATGTCGAAACATCTCTAATTCTCTTTGGGGAGAATGAGAAATTGGGATGTTCTGTACAGTTTTACCAGAATCCTCTGGACAATCGATACTTGAATAGGGTATTGCATAAGCTTATTTTGATCCAAGACCAGTATTTGTAAACGTATATACTATGGACCCGGTGTTAAAATTAAATAACAAAATATAATATGAAAAGAATAACAAATTAATTTAAAAAGTGTACTAAAGGTAAATTACAAATTCCAATTTTGATCACTGAACTGGACTAAGTGAAATTGACTATGAACTCAAACCTTGCAAAATTTATTTTATTCCATGACAAGTGTAGTTAATACTACGCATTGTTTTGGAATATAATATGCAATAAATGGGAAAATGTAATAGCAAAATCAAATATAAAAACAATAACAAATTAAAATGAAAAAGTACTTACAAAATACAACTTTGATCATTGAACTTGACGATAAATGATCTTATATTATTAGTCTGCACTATTTATCAAATTTTTTGGCACGTTATGGTTTGCAATACACAAACAAATGTTATTTAGTTGAACTGCTTCGAAACTCAAACTTTCATCTAATCTGCTATTATACTTACAGCTGACAACTATTTATATGTAAGCCATTGAAACGAAACCATCAACTTTTCAGCTTATGAAGAGTTTAATAACACGTCTTCACTCTTTTGATCACAGAAACAATCCAAAAAATGTGTGCAGCTTAAACTTTGGACCGTTGTGCCCTATACGCGTGATGATATATTTTCATCTAAACATGTAAGTGTCTTCCCTTCCAACATATCCATTTTGCGACTTTGCTGTTATGTTTTAATTTTTTTATACTTTTGTAAGAAAATAATATTGGCATACCTTAACTCACCCTTTTAACTTGCTAGAAACGGATCTTTTTATTATTACATAAAGTAGCTTTTCCACAACAGCAAAGAAATACGCAAAAAACCTCAAAAACACCTTACATAGAAATCATGATATAGGTCATTTTGCTGTAAATAAATAGAAAACCGATAGTTCCTTGCCACAGGAGAATTTTCTCTTATTCCCAATTTAAGACCACTATTGTATGGAATATGTATCAGTGACATTTTTAAAAGATATATTCTAACTAAATTTGATGCAAGCTTACATGTAGTAAAAACTGAGACTGGTAGATATACATGTTCTAAAATTCGGAGAGGTAATGTAAAACTTGCATTTCTACTGCACTTGAACATGTGACTAATTTCCTTACTGACTGTACAAATTATGCTTTAGAAAAGTAAATTCTCGTCAGTATTGTCTGACATATGCATCCTAATTGCATAAAGATTAATTCATTTTAAACATTTATCTGGGTTATGTCAGCTAAAGACAATAAACGTATGCACTTATCTTTATGGTGTTTTTAATAAAGACTAATAATTTGTTTAACTGACATTCTCTCCTTTGCTTTTTTCTAGTTCAAATATGTTAGCTTCTTTTTATTTTCCCTTGACTAAATAATAAAACATACTTATTTGTATTTTAGGCCACTGACAAAGTACCATTACCAATATCAATTTATCATTGGTTCATTTGCTATATGTGGTTGTTTTTATGACAGGGTTCAGCTCGTTTGACATGTCGATCTTTAACGTATCTCAGTATGAAAATAGAAACAAAATTGTAAAGATGTGAGTAGTTCTCTACTTGAATAGAAGGTTGTCATTTAATTTTAAAACAATTTAAAATTTTCACACAAAAAATCCCCTACATTATGTAACATATTCCTTTCTAAAGCTTAAGATTATGACCTGTTTCATACATTAGGTTAACAAAGATCTTATTTGGAATAACTTAAAGTTTAATACAAAAATAAATTGAAATTTTATAGGAAACAATAACTGGTAAGGGCAAATACATGACAGATTAGCAACATTTGTATCAAATTCAAAGGTCTTTGCACCAGGATGTGTTCTGTAAATTTCGGCTATATTGTGATGGGATATCTTTGAGAGGTCAATTCCAGTTAGATTCTATTTTTAAAACCAGCATCCATACTGGATGAAAGTTTGGAATTATTTTTCAAATTCTTAATGTACATTTTAGTTTCATTGGTTCAATTTATCTTCAACTGTTTTGAGAACAAAATGTAAAATGTTATTTTCTATATTTAGTAGTGATGGCCATATTGGACATAGAGGGTGATGATTTCTGTCGAAATTTGACAGGTGCAATAGTGATGTGAATCTTTTTATAATTATTTAGTTAATAGGATCGATTTTTGGATCTTGATTTGCATGACCGAAGATGCGGTCTTAGTACATATTCGGTCCAATTATGTTATGTGATTGGAAGTAAGCTGTTGTAAAAATATTCTATTTTTAGTAATAGTAGCAACTTTTAAGAATACTAGAGGGACGTGAGATTGTATCCTTCCAGGAAAGATCAAGATTGTGCACTATGGCGTGTTCTGTAGCTATTACAATTTCGATTCGAAATGTAGTTACCAAGTAGATGTGCCACATGCAACATAAATAATGTGAATTTTGAATACAAAAACCTTGATAATCATACATGCACCACGTAGCCTAGGCTAGATAACTTTAGCTAGACTTTTTTATTTACATAGTAAGGAGATATGACTTCATCTTTGCATTGACAGTGTGAGGAATGTGCACTTAGGTATAGAATTAATATATCTTGTGAAGGAGATAAGCTTGCTAATACTCAAAAATTAATATTGAAAGACCAAAGATTTATTTGTCATGTGACCTGTATTCATATCAATGTTAACGTTGAATAAAAGATCCTTGACAATCATACGTACAATCTATTGGGAAGAAATTATGTGTTGACTGCTGATTCATGCCAAGAACTAAAAAGCTCTATGACTATTTTCTAATGACGGCTAAATATGTATTCGACGATGATAAGTGCCGAACGAAGGACGTTGTTCTACAAACATCACTATCACTTTTTGCTCATATGGCCATTCGACCAAGTGAGATTATGTAATGGTTCTGCATCAGTGTTGTGTTGTATGCCAACTTTGACAGAACATGTTGTGGCATGAAAGCGTAAGAGGTTTCTGCAACTGATATGGATCCCATAACCAAAATGGCAACCATTACTAAAACGAAAAATCTTAACATATATTTATTTTCAGAAACAACTACCAATACGTCTGAGGAGATTTTGCGATAGGGCGTTTTGACAAATACAGATATTTTAATTTTGTACAAATTATGCTAAAACGTAAAAAATCTTAAATTTTCATAAAAAAAGATTTTAAAAAATTTGCTAAAATTCAAAAGGAATATCTGGGCAGAAATTATGTTCAAGGTATAACAAATGATGCAAATCCAATGCAAAATACTGCAGTTGCTGCAAAAACAAAAAAAAAAAAACAAAAAAAAAAAAACAAAAAAAAAAACAGAAAAGCCTTCAAAAGACCTATTCCAAAAGACGCAAACTGAATTGGATGAAATTTGACAGAAAGAATCCCGATAAGATGGCGTCTCAAGTTTATAGAAAAAAGACAATCCGTCATTAAGTGTGGTTGCCATTACAAAAGTTATTTAAACTTCCAAGTGACTTGTAAACAATAAGAAGAAAACCGATGAACAGGAAAAGGTTTTATGGCCAGCAAGTATCTTATTAACCAAAATTTCTATGCCAACAGGTTTTGCATTAAGATTTTATAAAGATGATGGCCAGGTGAGATATTTTGGGCCCACTATTGGTCTTTTGCTATTATTTTGTATTTTGATATTTCAAAGATAATTCTTTTCACAATCTAACGTTGTTTATTTTCATAGGATGAAAATAATAATGATTAATAATGATGATAATAATAATAATAATAATAATAATAATAATAATAATAATAATAATAATAATAATAATAACAATAATAAAGTGTAATTGAATATCAAACAGTGTATGATACATTGAACGGAAAACTTTATTTTTCGTAAATGGGATTATTAGAATAACTCCAAACGTTTAAAAATTTACAACAATCGTGAAGATTAATTTCTCGTGATTTTGATGAATGTCGTTTAAATCTTGGATCTTATTCCTGATCTTGGTATTTTCTTCACCACCACTTTTACTGCCAAAAGTTTGTCAAGTTAACAGCCTTTGCTATTCCTGTATAAATATTATGTTCAATCTTTAGGGGCTGTTTCATTGCTATGGCGAGGCTTTTCATCCAATATTAGTGCTACCAAACTGCCCTATTTACATGTGAATGCCTCTAGGTACTTTCAGGGTAACTTGCTTGGTGCATCGACGTCAATGGAGACTAACTGGTCATGGTAAGGTTCATGTTTGTTGCTACTATTAGTTCCACCGGGTGGATAAATTTGCTCAACGTTTGCGTCATCATATGTTTCCATGTAGTTATTTGCAGCACCAGCTAATGGTGCAGCTTTTGTCGGTGGCTCCAGGTTGCTGTCATCATATGCATCATTGTGAGGCTCATTGTTGTTGTTTCCATTAGCATCACCCATTGCATACATCTGCACATCATTGGTGGCATCAGATACTTCCATGTAGTCGTTGCCATCATCATCACTATCTATTGGTTCAGATTTTGTAGGCGGCTCCAAAAAGGTGCCATCATATGCGTAATGGTAAGGCTCATTTTTGTTGTTTCCATTAGCACCATCCGTTGGATGAATTTGCACATCATTGGTAGCATCAAATACTTCCATGTAGCCGTTGCCATAATTAGCACCACCTATAGGTTCAGGTTTTGTAGACGGTTCCAGATAGGTGTCCTTATATGCGTAATGATACTTTGCGGAGTCGACTTGATTAAACTGAGCACAATGAATGTCTATTCTCAGCAAACCTTGCTGCACGTCATGTTCCGCAACGGACACAATATCTGTTATCTCCCTTGCTAAGACACTGAAGGTAGGTCGATCCTGTGGTTCAACTAGCCAACATTTCTGCATAATATTATACCTGAAAAAGAGATATTTTTTAATTGATTTTAAAAGCAAGAGGCGCAAGCAGATCCGATATTACTCAACTGAATGACATTTTCCTAAATTTGGATATACTAAACCATAGGCTGTATAAATTTCTTCCAGTGTCTTTATGGCGAATATCATTATCAAAATTGTTTTGTTTCGTCAGTTTGTTTTTAAAAAAATCATCCATGTGAGACGTCACATCATATGTATTTGTCATTCTGAAGGGCCTTATCGCCGAATGCTTTCTGTCAAAGTTGGTCGCATTCTGTTGGCAACTTTTTGAGAACGAGTTGTTTAAATGCTTTCCTTCTTTTCTTAATGATGGCCATATATTATGACGAATTTCAATTACTCTTTACATTTTAAAATACCATTGAGAGAGCAGTTGTTAATACGTAACATCATTAACCAAACGTATTTGCGCATGTGCATTTGTAAACGTATTCCATTTAATGGTGTATTAAACATTATCTATATATTGTTTATTGTTAACAGCAGTTTGGTCCATATCTGATCCCAGATCAGCATCAGTTGTTTCTCTGAAAGGGCACTTTTGGCACTATAGTTTCTATATTATTTTGGTCAGATTTTGTTCAGCAGTTTTGTTGCTTTGTAGAATTTGTTTTTATTGTCTCTAGCTTTGCTAACGGCGGTATTATTTTATTGCATATCATCGTTTATTGATGGCACCCATAATATGTGGTGGACTGGCTTCATTTGCAAGAATACATGAGTCTTGAACAGAAACGTGTGGGTTTGGATCTTGCCAGGACAGTCCATGATTGGCTGCCATGGTGTGTTTCGAATCTCTTACGATTACAATTAGAAATGCATACCATGCGATCCAACTAAAATTAGCAATAGCAAGTAGATTCATTTCATGTGACATACATAGTTAATGATTAAAACCAAGATACTGATGATTGTAAATAATATGATTGGCCTAGGTTGGTTCAAAAACATTAGAACACATTACTAACATTAGCACACATTGCTAACACAGCACACGTTACTAACATATCACACATTGGTAACAGAGAGCATAATACCGACAGTGTGTCAGACATAATTATCCTGCTATGCTTCTTAACACTTAAATACTGATATACGCTTGTTTAGGCCAGATAACTTGCTTATCATATAGTCAGTATCCTATGCGAAGACACAATGCTTTATCTGATTTTGCACTGGAGAGGGAGAAATCACTAAAGGCAAGATCTATTCAGAACTGTCTACAATGAACACAATGTTGTAAGTGTCTTCCGGTAGTAATGGTATATGGTGGTGGCAACTTCAACGGTTCATCAAGGTAGTTTTCATGAAACTTAACAACAATACATTCGCCGTACAAATTTTAGAATATACTAGTGATAATGTTCCAGGAAATATTTTTCACCTCACTGTATTAATATACAATAGTAAGGCGAAATAAAACAAGATTGATTTACATACATAGTGAATACTCAAATCAAAAAGTTAACTGACAATGATTTCATTTTTCTACGATCAAGATAGTGTGCATGAATATTAACTGCATATTATTTTCAAGTTTATAGGTGTATCTGGATACAATATGTTGATAACACAAAAAGAGTACAGAGTATATATGGATCGAAGATACTGAGGATATAATAAAACGTATTTTTGTAAATGGATCCAAGATACTGAGGATACAATAAAAGTATCGATGTAAGTGGATTCGACATATTTAGTATAAATTTAACGAATAGTTGATTAAACATTATTAATTGAAATACAAAATGTCACCACTTTTGTAATGTACTAGGTGGAATAATCATGTGCATCGATTCAATATATAGAACTTTAGTCGCATTTCAAAGGAGTTCATAACATACATTATTGATTCTATACGTATTTATCACAGTAAAACTTCCACACCATTATTGTATTGCGAAGAAATGACCCTTTAGCCATTGATTTTTACATAGAGAAACTGATTGTCAGACTTTCCTCCACAGATGTATGTTTGAACATGTATATAATGACACTATGTGCCAAACAAACCAAATTCGTTCTGTGCAGCCAAAACTCATTTTTAGCTCACATGGTCATAGGGCTAAATAACCTAAATTATACACTTTTTACTGTTGATTTCAACAGGGACTAAAGAAAGGAAATGTGCTATGCACATCAAATAATTATGTATAGCTCCCTCGGCCATATGTCCAATTTCGATTATTGTATGACCCTGAGACTGGTGTTTGAGTGACACATGACAACTCGAAGGCAAAAATCCCGGCATACAAGTCTTATCAGCATATATACATTATACCGATCCTGCGACAAATATGGTGACCATTACTAAAAATAGAAATCCTACACAAACCACTATGATCTAAATAATTAATTGAAACACCTTTAGATGACTATTTTAAATGTGCTGAAATACATTTGACCATTTTTGAAAGTAAATGTCCTGACCTAAACCATCTCAAGTTTGAATAAATTATGGTGATCTTGTATCAAATATTGCAGCTTTGGCGACATCTGCAAGATATAATTTATTCAACTTTGACTAAGAACACAATGAGATGATTACTTCATATGTTATTAATAAACAATCTTAATCAGCCATCAACTTTGGGTAGCATAACAAAATATATAAAAATCATTAAAAGCCTTTTAGGAAGCATACTAACCAACCAACCTGAATAATATTTTACAAAATTGGAAAGAAGGCATCCTGGTATAAATGTTTTGCAATTGTATGCAAATGATGGTGATATGCTATACAAAATGGCTGTTTTAAATCAGATAACAAATTGCATTGCTAGCAAGCATCAAGCTAACAAAATTATGCCAATCTTTTCTTTTCTTTCACACGAATAATGTTGAGTAATCCAAGGCTGAATATGGCATCTAATTGCTTATTTATGTCTTTGTTTGCAAATTACTTCTTTAATAATATCGCTGTATAGGTTTATACCTAAGCTGTGTATACTCTGCTACTACTTCTACTACTATTACTGCTACTATCACTACTACTACTACTAAATATAATAATAAGTTGTACATGAAAAATATTGAAAATTGTATTTACATAATTGGTGTAGGTTATAATTATGTCCAACAATGGGGCTACCAGATAACAACTGTGAAGGCTTTTGTCTCTTGACTTTGATGAATGCCATTTAAATCTTTCCGCCATTGTCATGGCCTCTCTTTATATTGTACCAACTGATAGATTAGTTACTACACCATCAGTTATGTTACCATGTGGATTTATGTAGCTAACATCATGTATGCAGTTGCTATGGTCCTTGACAGTATGTACTTGCAGGTATTCCTGACTAATAATACCACATGATGACTGAATCTCTGTCCCACACTTTAAACGTATTGGTTCCAGAAGACCATTATGTGCATAGTCCTTAAAGGCTGGTCCTTTGCCATGGTAAGGTTAATACTTATCCTCATGATATGGGCCACCCTGTAGTTTAGGTTGGACATAAGTGTCACTAAGTACTTCTAGGTAATAAATGACTGATGCATTGATGTTAAGTGCAATTCATTTTGCACATGGGTGTCACTAAGTTGTTCAATGTAACACGTGACTGATGTATTGATGTGAAGGGCCATTCAGTTTGCACATTGGTGTCACTAAGTAGTTATATGTAACAGGTGACTGAGGATATGATGTGAAGTGCAATTCAGTTTGCACATGGGTGTCACTTAGTAGTTCTAGGTAATATATGACTGATGCACTGATGCGAAGGTCATTTATCTCATCATGGTAAAACATCATGTTTTTCTTTTCTATTGTGACCACCTGGTAAACACATTTGTACATCGTTGGCGACATCAAGTACTTCCATGTAGATGTTGTCCAAATAGTTTTTATATTGCAACACCACCTTCTGGTTCAGGTGTTGCAGTTGGCTCCATGTGGCTTCATCATAAAACTATTGGTACGGTGCATGCTTGCCAACCTTTCTGGATTAAATAATACATTTTAAAACATATATCACAATAAGGCTTGAGACTGTTGAACTAGCTGACATTTGCCTGACAACCAAATGAAATATTTCTTGATTAATAAATTAGGTCTATATACATTTCCACCAGTGTTCGCATTTGCATATCTCATAAGCGAATTGTGTTGAGGGCTTTTCAATTGTTTTAACTTCATCAATGTTTGATAACACATCATCAGTTATGGTACTGACATAATTTATTCCTCACTGCTTTCTGTTAAAGTTGGTCTATTTTGTCGGAAACATTGTATAAAGTTATTATAATATTTTTCTCGCTAGAAATTGTGGCCTTACATAACTAACATTGGACTAACTGTGTACAGATACAAATCCTTTAAGCTATGATAATTTCTGAAAAGATGGTCCAATGCTTTTGAATGGTTGTTGGCAAGAAAACATTAATTCTTCTGGTAATTTTAGCATCATTTGCTGCGTTTTATGGCGATCAAACAAAGTCAACAAATGTCTAAATTTCTTCTATCAAGTGTGGTCACATTATATTGTGTGGTGTATAATATGAATATTACTTAAAATGGTGGCCTATTTGATAAGATATTGGCAGCATGTGTAACCGTCTGAAAGGCACCCAAATGTCTGTCAAATTTGGTCCTCTTCTTCTCATCAGTTTTTTTAATTAAGTTTGTTTAAATGTTTATTGAAGGAAGATTGGCATCTTTTTGTATGTCTGAAATGACTTCATGGCAGAATGTTTGCTAGTCCATTTTAGTTAAAATTAATTACATTCCTGTTCTTATTTATTTTCTGTAGATATTCTTGTTTCAGCAGCAGGAGAGGCGATACTTCACACATATTCTGCCATACTAATCTATGTATACGTTACGCACAAACAACATTATTCAGCTATACTGTCAGCGTATGTCATTTGTTGATTGTTAAATTCACTATTTATATTATCAGCATGCTTCCACTTAGCATTGCCAGTGGGGTGTGTATACCAGAGTTGTCTGTACAGCATCTATATTCCTTTGGATAAATCATCTTCCCACACATATCAACATAGCTGTGAACACATATGAGAAGTCCAAAGAGAGCAATTTATGTAAAGTCGACATTCATCTACAGTCAGTCACTCAGTTAGGTTGCGATGTCATCTGAGACGTGGCAAAATACCAGGGATAATTAGCATGAATATTGCGGTGTCAATACAATCTGTAAAATAAAAATTGTTTATAACCATCAATGCAAGTGATAACCATGTCGTTCACTAGTGGGTGCATAATTATTTTCCCAGATAAGTTTTTGTTTTACTGTTAACACATTCGAGACAGTTTTTTTCATTTTCATTTAGCTTATCATATTGACATATCTGCTTTTATTAGGCTTATCATATTCATATGTTCCTTGGTTTGTACATCGAGATATTTAATCATTTTCATTAGAACTGTCATACTGATGTCCCATTTCTTGTGCATGTCATATATATAAGGTTATACATTTTTCGGTTACTATTTTGTCAACCAGATGACGTGAAAATCGTTATCATTTTTTGGCCAACATGTATTAACACTCATTTGCTTCAAATGCATTGTGGAACTTCGTTAATATTTTGATGCTGCTTAGTATGAAGTTACATGTTGAGGTGTATCTTGCAAAGAGGCGCTTTGGTTCGATTAGAAATTAGTGAGGAGTATAAGGCGGTTTAGTGAGAAACTTTCAATGCCCCTTGGGATGATGAATTAAAGGTGTTATATTTTAGTAACATCAATTAAATTTAATGGAGGATTGGCATGATGTTGTATCAATTTAGAAACTCGTTCAGTAAAAATTCTGACCGATTTGGTTGTTATTTGTTTAGTGGTTTTTGAGTAGAGACCATGCGAACTACTACTGGTAAAGCAATGCCAGTGTCTCTCCACTATAATTAATTAATATAATTCAGCTGAGTAATGTGCATAACATATATTCACATTCGAAAATAGAAAATATGTATATGAGAAGATTGGTTGTAAGGAAACAGTGTTTGATACCCTCAACGAGATTTACTTTGCAATCGGAAGACAATTGTGCGGTTAACAGATTGGATTTTTTATTCTAATTCACTTCATCATAAAATCCATAGATAACAATATAACTAGTCTACGAAGAATTACACTGAAAAGATGGTGACCAAATTACATTGTGAAACATCCTAGAAACTAATGAACATTCCCCAATAATCCAACGAAACTTTAGTGGCTGCATTGTGATAATGCTGCACGACCCGGGAATGTAGGCTATACTCCTGCTCTAAACCCCACTAAATCAAACTGAACCTTTTGAAGCCGAAGTGAATCACAGGATTTCGTGTCATGATCTGGTATATAAAACTTGATGCGATGCTTTTGCAGAATGTTATCCAGGTAGTAGGAATTCTCAGAAGATGTAGGTGGCTCTGACGTTCAACATAACTATGTCCATAACTTTGACACTAACACTGGGACTAATGTTAATACCATGCGAGGATGGCCTTAATTGGTATACTGTATCATTACATGCGAACCTCAGACATTTCCTCAGGGACTTATGGATTGGAACATGGATGTTTCACACCTTTAAGATCAAAGCTAATAGGGAAATTTCTTCCCTAATAATGTTGAGTATCAAATGCTTCCATTCTGAACCTATGGTGCCTGAATCAAATATTTGAGAGATATTAGAATATTGTCTGGTCAAAGTATGCTACTAGGCATTATCACCAAGATAAGTATAGAGCTAATGCCTGGCGAGTATACATTTTAAGATGTCTCTACTGCCCTATAGCTGATGAAGAGGTATATACCTTGCTGCAAAACAACTCTGAATTTGTCCCCCATGATGCCGGTAACAAAGACGGCTCTTAATGGATCTCTTGCGATGTCAGTAACAAAGACAGTTCTAACTGGACACCCTACAAAATACATCACTGAATGGAGCCACTGTGTTGCCTATAATAAGGACAGCTTTGAATGGGACCCCTGGGATGACTGTAACAATGCCATCTCTACATGGGTGACTTGGGATGACTGTAACAATGACAGCTCTGAATAAATCAGTTGGAATGTCCGTAAAAAGTCAACAATTATTGGGTCTCCTGAATGGATCCCGGGATGCTTGTAACAATGAAAGCTCTTAATGAGTCACATAGCACACCTGTAACAATGACATCTCTAAATAGGTCCCCTGCGATGCCTCTAACATAGACAGCTCTGAATGGGTTGCTTGCAGTTCCTTTAAATACACATCTCTGAGTTGGTCTCCTTGGATGCAAGTAACAATGACAGCTCTTTACAATGGGGAAAGGACACGTCATATCACCTGGATGCGCTTGAAGACAATTTGTAAGACAATAACACTTCAGCGCAAAGACTTAATATGTAGTAAGGATGAACATGGCATCATTTTCAAGGGTATTGTGAGCATGGCTGCATTGTCTTTGAGGGCTGACCAATAATGAATAGTATAACTGCAACTGAGCCGATTCTTATTTATCTACCTTCTATCATCAGCATCACTTTGGAAACATATGCTTCTAGAATAAAGGGATGTTTGACCGTTTTACTGCTTGGATATCTAGTTTTTATTTTGCAACTATCAATGAGCTCTAAGATATTGGGCTTGTCCAAGATTTACCTCTTTCGTGGCCTATTTACTAATTTCCTCTACGTGACCGTGGAAGAGCGGATTACATGACATTGACTGATATTAATGTTAAGTTCTACTTTATTGAGTTCCTGGTGAAAATTGAATGTAAATATAGAGGCATCCTTTCCACAAGCTGCAGCTTCACTAAATATATTATGCCTTTATATTAAAACACATTTTTATACTGCATTATTGACTATGGGATAAAAGACAAAATATAAAAATTGGTATAGTTTCGTACAGTTTGTCTGGACAGTACTGAGTCTGAGAAAGTCTTCTCCCTTTCCGGAGGTACCGCACGATGTCCCAGTTGTCAACTTCATAATATGGAGTTAATCCTCTTGTCACCAATTCCCAAAGAACGATCCCATAAGACCACTATTAAGAACAGAAAATACAAATTACACCATTATCGTTGTTTTACTTTAGAAATATGTGGGTAATACTTATGAACATGTCAGTCAGTGTCAATTGAACAAATAGCAATGAAGATGATTTCCAAGAAGGCAAATCTGTACGTATATAAATATTGTGGTACAAATGAAAGGCAATACACACTAAGGTATTACAAAATTCTGAATATTAGTGCACTGGATAACGCTTGGATACCAGTGAATAACAGATAAGCTGGCAGTATTGCAGAATATATGGCAACATTTTAGAGGTATTAACATCTCCAGTAACTCTAGCAAATGTATCAGCAGGTACCAGGACGGTCAGACATTTTGCGTCGAAACAATAATGAAAATAAAACAAATAGACAGTCCGACTACATATAAATTATTGAGGTCTCTGCTAGTCTTTTCCAATTCAAACTTGTTTCGCCTGAATTGCATGTTCCATCAACTGGAACAAGTTCATTTAAACATTTCTAGTCGGCTCTGTTGATATTTGATGAGAGGCATAAAGAAAACAACTTTGCAGTATAAATGTCCAGTGACTCTAGCAAATGTATGAGCAGGTACCAGGACGATCAGACCTTTTGCATCGAAACAATCATTCAAATAAAACAAATTGACAGTCGGACTTATTCGAAGTAGTTGAGGTTTCTTCTTCTCGTTTTTTAATTCAAACTAGTTTCCCCTTAATTCTGTTTTCTAGTCGGCGCTTTTGATATTTGGTGAGAGGCTTAAAGAAAACAATGTTACAGTATAATAACACATTCAGGAATTTTTAAATATCCCTCATCAACCTATCATGTTGAATTTGAACCGTAAATGAGATGATAACTACCTCAATCCATAATATAAACCCACTGAAAATTTTTACTTCAAAATTATCCCAGTGTATGTCTTAAATATTCAGATGCCATTAATGCCGAAAGATACATTGGCTAGAGTCATTTGAACAATTCTAACATAACAGGGGGATTACTCTACTATCGTATTAGGATGCTTTGTGTTTTTGTCTGTTTGTCAATTAACGTTCCCACTTCCTTTCTGGATCCAAACTCCAAAATTGTTAAAGATACATCAATGCAAGCTTTTCACAAATTATACTAGTGTTGAAAATGTGTTGATTCAGTTTCAATTTCCTCCCTGGTTCAAATGTATGGTTGATAACTGATACACATATAAATCTGGAAGTGCCTTTATGTGTAAATCAGATTTATACTAAACAAATACATTTGTCCTTTAAAATGCCTCAATTTCAGTATTTTAAATATTTTGCCATCTATGCATCCAGCTATTACTCACGCTTGTCTTTTCAGAGGATAACTCCAAAACTATTCAAGGCAACAATGTTTTGCCCCCAAGTGGTTGCATGGTGTGCATGCTACTCACTATGAATTTGTCCTTCCGTAACCTATTTAAGTACAATAGCACAAGAACATTACATTTAAAGGCATAAACGTTGCAGAGTTTATTAATTGTTGCAGAGAGTAATCTTTGAACAGTTTATTATGGTTATTAAAATATGGCATATTTAGATTTTCAGACACTACAGTAATATTTCAAATGTGTATAATATTTGTAATTTTCTTGACAGTTTTAACACTATTAACGAAACAATGAAAAACAAATGAAATGTGTAAAACATACTTGAATTAATTTTAGCAGGCATGCTTTAATTGATTTTGAGGGGGCATACTTGAATTGATCTTCAGTAGGAATATTTGACTTGATTTTCGTTAGGCATACTTGATATAATGTTCCATAGGCATAATGGAATTGACTTTCAGAGCCATACTTGACATGTTTTTGAAGCCATTAATGCAATTTGTTAAGCTTTTCTACCAATATTTTAAAGTTTTGGAACTTGGGTGTTTTTCACATAAATCTTGTTAACATGGTTAAGCAATATAATCTCAGACAGACAAACGAATTTAGGACTTCATATTTTGTTTTTGTTTTTGTATCTAGAAAAACTGATTATATTTTCGTTACAGTGATGTTTCGTTTGCTTTTTTTACTCAACTTTAGTTCATTTTGACTTAAATTTTCTTCGGGACACATTCCAGGATTGAATTCTTTAGTACAACCACCTCAGGTGCCAATATAACCTGTTCATTAGAACAGGTTGTGATGACTCATCATCTTGTACACTGCATTTTAAAACACAATATCACCAAACTAGCATAATTATCTCGCGGTTGAAAATAACCCAGGTCAAGATGACAAATTTGTAAGGGCTAATTTGAGAAAATAATGCAGGTCAATATATTAAATTGATTTCAAACATAGGCGAAAATAAATTTAATAAATTGATGACAGATGTTAAACAAAATGATATTTTCCGATTAAAGAGGTCAAACGGCATTAAAATACTTAACATTATGCACCTAAATTGAAATATATATTAACCAAATGAAATTGAAAATTTAATCCCATCAGTGATTTCTGCTGGTAACCCAAAACATACCTCTGATAACTGTTTCTCGACCCTTTCAGATTCAGAAGTATAAAGCTAAATCATTGTCTCTTCCTATATTTCATAAAACGCAGAACATGCTAGCCAAAATAACACACCTGATCTCTGACTGGTACCTTGCAATTATCTGCCCTTATAAAATCATTACACCTGATATTTGACTGGTACCGTGTAAATATCAACCCTTATAATATTTTTTACACCTAATCTCTAAATGGTACCTTGCAATTATTTGCCCTTATAATATCTTTTGACTTGATCTCTGACTGGTACCTTGCAATTATCTGCCCTTATAATATATTTCGTGTTTTCTCTTATCAATATTAGCTAAACGTTTTTCTGAAATATATTTAATAATTTTGGGATGAACATCCCATTTTCATTCCTAGCAAAGACCTTTATATAAGCATATTGGCTTGTTGCTAAACTTTCCTATTACTTTATGTTATACGTTTACTCGTAGGTAATTAATATTTGTACCACATCTGACTTTGAGCTGTAAGTTCCTTTTTCCATACTCTCTGGTGCCATCCACCTTATAGGGAGTTTGGTTTGCTTGTTGTCACTGCTGTAGTACTCCCTCTCGTAAATTTCCCTGGATAGTCCAAAATCTGCTACCTTCACGTTTAATTCTTTATCCAACCTTTTAAATAAAATCATTCCCACAGAAAAATCAAAAAAGCATAATTAAAATATATTACAATGACTTTTTAGTTATAATCCAAGCTGTAGAGCAAAGAAGCAACATTAGTCATAGTATTTACTATATTATCTAATCAATGAAAAAATAATAAAAGAAGGTTACGTTATTTTCTGAGAATTAAGAACGGCAGTATCATCTCCAGTTGATTTGCATTTTTTCATCTTTAACATTTTTCCAACTCTTTTAAAATCAGTGCATATCATCTTGAAAGACTACAAAGTTGCATGTACATCTCAAAGCTTTTACCATTGTTTTTTAATGTTTGTTATATTCTTAGAGTTCAACGTTCAATTAGCACTATATAGTTGGGATTGTACTGGTGTGATGGAAAACCCTTTTAATGTAATCATCTTTTTTAACAGTTTGTAATCTCTTAGGTTGTTTTAAAAGCATAAACTTGCAACAGAATCAAAAACCGCTTAATGGTTATATAAGAAGTAATGTGAGGTTGTATATTGTTAGTGGGACTTACATGCAGTTTCTGGCAGCTAAGTCTCTGTGGACAAACTTGTGATCTGATAGGTATCCCATTCCTTCCGCAATGCCGATCCCAAAGTAAATTAGCTCTTTAACAGTTGGTATCTGAAAGACAAAAATATATATAAATTCAAACTTGTAACTATATTTAACGGTTTGACTCTGTTCAACACAATAAAGAAAATAAAGTTGTATCATTGCTGAAAGTATTGATTTTTAGACTGTCGTAGGAACAACGGAGTGAACCTTTCAGAATCCAATCAAGCCAATTTTCAAAAGTAAATGCGTGATATTATGCTTGGTAAATATCAAAAGACACAAAACAAAAATTGATATTATATGGGGCAATTGTTTATTTTTATTTGGCAATGACTGACAAAATTGTCATAGATAAAAGAATTGACCTGGCAGATATCAAAGATGCTGCACATTATAGAAAGTAATCTTAAAACATGTCTCTGTAGACTGTGCCAAAACAAAATAAATTCAGCAAAAACTAGAAATATATAAGAGGAAGCAATAAACTTTACCCAAGCATGACAAATCTAGGGTTAAGGCGAAAAGCTTACATTTGTATCATCCCTGATGTAGGACAGGAGGTCACCATGCTCCATAAAAGGAAGGACCATAAGCGGTATATCGTTCCGTCCTAGGCATATCCCATAAAGTTGTAGCACATTGGGATGGTGGAATTCTTTCATTATCATAATTTCCCTCAGAAATGCATCGACGTCGATGCCACGTAGATTTTTTTCTGTGAAAGGTGCTAACAAAATGAATGAATGGACAAATGACTATATGTCATGAATCGCTTAATTCTGCATAACATGACCTACACGTAATGGTTCCCTAAATACATTTATGAGTCATGGGATCTAAAGTAATACTTAGACCAAATTTACTATTTAGTACCGAAACACGCACAAATCATATACAATTTACCAGTCATTCAATAAAATAAAACAACCACATAATCAAGCTTTCAACTACATTAGTGGCAATTTTTATTTTTTCTACTATGATGTAAAACAGTAATATGCAGCAATTAAAATGAATCAGCAAATAGTACTTATGCAAAGATTTAAAGCAGCCACAATTGCTTGTTATATGATGTAGATTTAAAATAAAAATATTTTTAAAATTACTCAGTATTTTATAAAACGTTTTGGTAACGTATTTTATAAAAGTGTGAGTCGTTTGTTACATGTAAATACGTGTACACATCCGCTCCAACCCAGTATAGTGCAGCTACAATTTAAAACAATTACAACTAGTAATGCCCCTAGCTGCAAGTTACAAAGAGGAATAACTCTTATACAAATCAGGAAAGAAACCATAGCATAAACTAATTATCACTAAAATCCACGAGTAACTTGAAAACTAATTGCAATCAAACGATTGTGTCATAGAGTACAGTCGTCTCTACAATACAAAGAGCAATAACTCTTACTAATATAGTGCCAGTACAGCGAATGACCAATATGCACATATTCAGATAATGACCATTTGTAGTTGTTATAATTGGTCGGAGGCCATAGCACAAATCCAAACATAGCCCTCAAAACAAACGCTAAGCCACCAATGAACTACAATTATTACCAATGTAATAATGCCAGTCATTTACAGTTTCACATCTGATAATCCTAACCCTTGACATATTGATCACATGCTTTATAACGAACTTCCTTAAATTTAATCCATCTATACAGTTGATACAATTTGGGGGTAGGAGACAAGAGAAAACATTGTCATTTGATGTTGAGCTTCAAATGACAATTTAGCTTATGTGTCTTGACCAATATAATTTGATGAATATTGGATACAAGAAACTGACCTATCAAACAAAAGGAAAAAGCACAAAACAAATATGTTATGCGCACTGATAAGTGGGGGATTCACATATTATGATATACTAAGCAGAATTAATCAAATTGTGATGTATTGACAATCATGATCCTTGTTTACAAACATAAGGAAATACCTTTATTCCCCTAAATATATGTTATGTGAAACAAATCTTTAATGTCTCGGAGTCTGTGTACTTCTAAACATATTTGAGCATTCAGGAAACATATAACCAATTACCTCTGATAATCATTATTCTCTTCTGTCTGTCTGTCTGTCTGTCTATGTCTGTCTCTCTCTGCCTCTGTCTCTCTCTCTCTCTGTCTCTCTCTCTCTGTCTGTCTCTCTCTCTCTCTCTCTCTCTCTCTCTCTCTCTCTCTCTCTATATATATATATATATATATATATATATATATATATATATATATATATATATATATATGAAGAAGATCACGTACCATTTGTACAGTCTCCAAAGGTTCTAGGTAATACTTTTGTTTAGAAAATTATGATTGTGATCTGCGGGCAATTATATTATATGATCTTGTTCATGAAAAATTGTTCGTTTGTGTTTTAAGATCTTAGCAAAATCAGTTGTGGCATTGTTATGTTCAGAAATTAATTTGGGCTTTGTTTTTTTTTAATAATTTAATTCAATTGATTCTTCTTTGGAAAGAGAAATTTCTATCCACAAATAACATTCTTGGAATATAAAACTTGAATTAAGCTCAAATTTTGACTAAGTATACACGCTTCAAGTGTATTATTGTCAAGCATCAAGTCACTGTTGGTACATTGCCACGACACGGTCACCATAGACACATCAAAACTTTCAGGGTTGGATTTAATTTGTATTTACACTAACCGTTTATTCAGAACTTTAATTATTAGGACTTGTTCTATAATTCTATGATAATTTCGGATTTAATTCGCAGTAACGTATGTTGTTTTCTCTATATTTTCGCTTTGTTTTCTAGGGAATAAATTACTTGTTGAATTTTGAAAAGCTTGTTGCTTGTAACTCTTTATGTTACTTATGTTAAAAAGACTATGGTACTAAAATATTGGTGGACACATTCACACACATACACACACACACACACACACACACACACACACACACACAAACGTCTCACTTACCAAGGTATGGACAGACCGCAGCCAAACAAGTTGCTCCCTACTGTCACAGTTGGGGCAAACAAAGTACATGTCAAGGTTATTAATCTATACGGATATTATCAGATGATGACCATGATATGTACAAAGTGTTGCAAGAGCTGCCAATAACAATTATGTAAACATAGATATCTATCCATGTACACATCTTCAGCTAATGATCCCTTTTTAAAACGGAATTTTCAAGGCACGTTGATATTAACAATGTCAGAATTCAAAGTATACTGTTACACATTATATTGAGCTGCCTGTCAAAGGGTCAATAAAACTCTTGAAACAAGTGGCACAAGAAGGTCTGAGATGTCAAGCTTCCGATATCTCCCTAATAGTCAAATGTAAGTGCCGATGTCTCCCTAATAGTCAAATGTAAGTTCTGATATCTCCCTAATAGCCAAACGTAAGTGCAGATATCTATAAAATCTGGCTCAGTAAGATAGTTTCTGGAGAAAATATGAAATTTTATTTAAGTAATTCCTTAACTGCTTAGACATTTGTTGTATCATTATCAATTCTTGATAAAACATATGCATTATATTTCAAGTATGGCCAAGAATATAAAAGTGTAGTTTGAATCACAAAGGTCAGAATATCTAATGATGGGGATGAGTCTATTGTACAGTTTTATCAAAACGAACGGTGAAACAAGCTAAGGATAGAGCTGAATCTACTGGACTGTGTCAAGTATAACTAATGGTGAGACTACCTAATTACGGAGGTGAGTCTAATGACTATAACCCCATGCTAACATTAAAGATGAGTAGCAATAACAGATTTTTCGAAACGCACCATCATCATTCCAGCCATACTTGTTATACGATTGGCAATATTTGCATCTAGGACGAACTAGGTATTACAAGATGTCCTCTCGTGAATCATATTTGACCATCAGTTATGCAGTAGATAATAAAATTATGAAAATTGTTGCATAGGAAGCTATAAAGGGCGTTAAATCAGTACAATTTCCTTTTAGATCCAACAAGACATCATACAAATATTTTAGTGAATATTCCATGGTGATATAACCCTCCATTCAGGAAGAATAGTGATGAATTGTTTTCAAGATGGACACACTATTGGTGATAACTGATACTGAAGCAGAACCATTTTCATTTGGGGACCGACTGGACCTTGTGGCGAATGTGCTTATAAAGTCTTATGGCTATCTCTAAGTAGTTTAGTTTTAATAGCGATAGCAATCTTGTAATACAAGATTGAAAACAAACATCATGCTATCCATCAAGTTCTTTGGTTTTTGACGGTAGAGCTAAATCTCAGAAAAGTCCAATTAGTCGATTTCAAATTAAATAATGTAATATAGTGCATCCAACTATAACTAATTTCAAACAAGTAGCTTCCAAAATGTGTGGTCATCATGCAAATCTGATGAGGATGATCATTGATGTAATAAGGTTCAGATCAATCCATTGAAATCTGTAAGTGTAGTTTTCAAAAATATCTGTCTTACACTGTACCCTGCTATATGTGAATAAAGAACAATAATGTATACAAGTGATGGAGACAAGTTATTTGTTATTATGCGCAATTCCATATAACTGCCAAATAAAGTGCCAAGTTTCTCAGAGATGTATCAAGAGAAGAAACAAGCTGCATTCACACGATTTGATCATCCATCACTTAATGCTGCTTGACAACAAATATTGCATAGGTAATAGCATTTATCATCTTCTAATTGCGATTATTATATGAAAAAATATCACTGTAAAATAAATTGAAACTAACGGAGTTTCAAGATTATATCATGCGCTATATCCAGCTCTATGTCACATGTGGCATTAACTCTAATAAATACTGGAAGAGTAAGGTGATTTATCGGTTTTAACATCCTTAATGAAGACTGCAATATCTATTAGGTTTCAAAGGGATCCAACAACAACAAAAATAACATGCGAGACTAATTACATTCGCAAGATACAGTCGGTTATCACCAAAATCCAGCAGCACGACACAAAGGTCAATAACTCATACGTAAGTTGTGAGAATTTATTGATTTATTATGATAATGTCAACCCTATATACTAAATATGATCCATAGAAAATTATGAAGCTAATTGCTATGAAAATGATGTCAAACGGTACTTTCAGCTGCTGGCCAAATAGGGAAGTAAAACTTCTACAAAATAAGATAGGATAGTGGTTACCGTATATCTTTATTTTCTAGTAATGGGCATTATAATTGAAATTTATTGAGGGGGGTATAATGACCGTATGCGAAAAGATTATAGAGTACTTACTATGAAGTGTTTTAATGGCCACAAGGATGTCCACTTTACCGCCAGGCAGAATTATGTATCCTTTCAAGACACAGCCAAAATGACCTGAAACGATGAATATCAGATAACGTTTTTTTTTTTTTTTTTTTGGGGGGGGGGGCGGGGGTCAAAACGAAGGTGTCATAGGATACACGTTATAAAGTATATTCATTTAAAACAATTGTACACAATTTGTACTAATTTGAATATCCCTCATTCCGATTCAAGATACATTAATAAAGAAAAAATGTTGGATTGAAAATAGTTGGAAGAGCCTAAAATGAACAGCAGGTATTTAATTAGGCAACACTATATGATGTCATAATACATATCCAACACCATCTTATGTCATAGTGCATAACCAACACCATATGGTGTCATAGCATATAACAAACACCATATTATGTCAGTTCATACTCAATACAATCTGATGCCGTAAGCACACAGGCAGCATCATCTGATCTCATAGTGCATTACCAGAACCATCTGATGCCACAGTGCCTAACCAGTATCATCTAGTGTCATAAGTTCACAACCGATGCCATGATGTCATAATTTAATGACCATCACGAATCGATGTTGAAAGCGCATGACCATCACTATCTGTCATAATCTCAAAAAGCAATGTTATGATGCTGAATACTAGAGAAACATGTCAGCTGAAAAAGTCAATAAAATGATTACAACTGACTGAAAGTAGAATGGGCTTATTTTTCTGTAAGACAGCAAAGACGAAAAGAAAAAATATTTAGACTATATCAATTTACCATATCTGATAGTTGTTAATTAAGTGTTCAAACACAAAAGATAACATATATTGCACATTATGTTTCTACCATACGAGACATTACACAAAAGCTGTTTTTAAAAATGAATTTGTCGAGAAAACACTGTTTTTCGGATGAAAATATTGTGACAAAATTTCAGCAACATATTTCAGAATCAAAAGCTATTTTAAACTACGCCATAGATCGTAATGGACTATTTTGTTATGTTTATCTATATTTATTAACTCCTGGTACATCATTTTATCTCTTTTTTTGTAATATTTATTCAAGGTAGTAAATTGTTCTGGTTCTCTTGCCCATACCTCAAAATCATATTTGGTCTAAATTGTATGGTCCTTACCAAATTGAAAAGAAAGTAAGTGCATTACAATATATCATTGACACTCATATTAGGCACAAACAGAAACAATATGTTAAAGTAGCATTCTGATAGAAATGGCATATTTAGTTATTAACATGCTTGAGTTGTACCCATCCCAAAGTGGAGATGTGAATGATAAAATGCAATCTAACTGTAGTGATTGTGGTTTGTAGTGACTCTGCTTTGTTTTACCCAATATGTTGAATTCAGCAATCTACAACAATAGAAACGTAGTAAACTAAAATAGCCAGTATATGAATATGGGCCATTGTTTCCTGATTTTCCAATACGAAAACATAAAATCCGTCATGATGTTGATATTGTAGAGTCATTGTCTGTGAAACAGCACACATACAGGATGGGATGAATGATTTAGAGAATCAAGTAAACGTAACTGAAGTTCATATATTCGTGTGCCTAAACCAAATAATATATTCCGTATGTTTACTGACTATAGAAAAGTCAACAGTGTCACCAAAGCAGACTCATTTCCAATGCCAAGGATGGATGATTGCACTAACAAAAAATTGGAACTGCAAAATATGTCACCAAATGTGACCATCTAAAATTATTGTAACTAATTCCCCTTCAGAAAAAGCAAAAGAAATGTTGGCATTTATGACCCCCAATGGACTTTTATCAGTTTAAAGTGATGTAAAGGGATATTATTCTGAACGAAACTTTTCTAGCAACATTACAGAATTTGATGAACATGTTAAAATCCGGACAACCTTTTTGTGATGTTATCATCTACGCCACCTGGAAATATTACTTGGAATCATTAGGAATTTTTTTATTCGACTCACTGATATAAATCTGCCGGTACTTTAGATAAAAATCAACCTGGCTGTGTTAGTCTCGCATTTTTTAGGACTTGTGTGAGTCACGTTGAAGTTGACTTGTAGAATCCTTTAACAAAATAAAAACCATACTAAACTGTGCACCAGTTCTTCCAGCAGCAAATTGCACACAATTGTTTAAAATGTATGTTGATGCAAGTGACGTGAGGGTTGGTGGAGTACGAATTCAAGGAGATTCAAATGGTGTGAATCATCCAGTGTGCCGTTTTCCTAAAAACTGAGCAAGCTCCAAAAAGATCATTTGTGGATCAGAGTTTATTTATAGTTATGCTTATTAAATCAGATGATTTGAGAGAATTTTTTAATTAAAAATATTCATTGAAATTACTAAAGTGCTTATAGGTTTTTGGATTGATACATTGATTTTGATTGTTGTGATCTCATTCAAAGAAATTCTAGATTGCTTAACTGTGATATGTCAGGACATTCAAGGCTGTTGGAACTCATTTAGAACATTTCATATTGTTGGACTTGTGTGATGACACATATGATTGTTTGGAATTTAATTCACAATGCTGTAAGGGTCTTTTCAAGTTTTCGAATTGTTTGTTGATTTTATTTGAGTTTGTCGGCTTCACTTTCTGTTACATATTTTAAAAACTTGAGTCGTAACACTATATATCCAAATATGCATGCATACATACATACATACATACATACATACCCACCTACCTACCTACCTACCTACCTACCTACCTACATACATACATACATAGATACATACATACATACATACTTACATACATACATACATAAATACATACATACATACATACATACCTTCTATATTGTAGCCTGGTTTGAAAGTGGCAAAGAAATAAAGAACAGGCATTTTGTTTATTATAATGAAATAAGCTTTCCTCTCGGTCATTGTATCTTTAGATGTTTTATATACATGAAAGTTTAGCTACTGTGGAAATGATTTAATAACAAAATAATTAATTGCATCTTACTGAGAGGGTAGATGTTGATGCAGTTGGAAAAAATATGACGAAATAATAAATATCCTAACTTGTTAGCTGTCTCTCCTTCTAATCTTTAAATTCAATCAAAACTTTATATTCAGCATGTTTTCCTCTTCATTCTCAAGAACACTGGTATAACGGGCAAGTGACTACACGAAAACCGTTGGACCCTTTGTGTACATTATGGGTTAATTGTAAGATATCAACAAACACTCTATTTGGATGATTATGTAAAGTTCTTAACTCCAGGCCATAATCTTAATATGCAGTATAATTTTGTTATAATATCAACAGATATAGGACCTGCCTAGACAAGACCCTCTACTGCCTGAAGAATGGTATCTCGAGACGGGCTACACTATGCTTATATAAATATAATAATATTCAGCACAAACCTTTTCCGATAATATCTCCAAGACGCAACCGATTTCTGTTAATTATCAACTTGGCATCTTTCAGTACACTAAGTGTGCTTTTGTCAATAACTGGTCCACTTGCCCTACTGGTAACGCCATTATCTGTAAAAGTAAAGCACAATTGCAAATTCTTTAAAAGAAGGAGAATTCGTAATGTCTGTACCGGGACTGATGAGCTGTTATTAATAGCACATTCAAAAACATTTCTTTAAGAGTGCATTTATCAGAACGTCCTCACATGGCATTCTATGGGTCCAAACGTTTACATGGTTCCCTCACCTATTCATACTGCTAACATCATTATATTGCTTTACCCCACACAGCATGGATATATCAATCTACATTGTCCCCTCACCTGCAAATACTGGTAGCCTCTTATACTGCTAACCCCTAAACAACATCGGTATGTCAATTTGCAGAGTCTCACCTCGTATTCATAAGGGTAACTGTATACACAGTAAATGTATATCCCCGAATAACATGGATATGACAATATACCGTGTCTCCGCACCAATATAAATATTTAACCTCATTATACTGCTATCCCCTAAGAACATGAGTATGTCAACCTACATTGGCCCAAACCTACATATTAGTAATCTCATTACATTGTTTTCCCTCTAAAACATGGGTATTCTCTATTTATTTATCTTAAGTGGTGCCTCTGACAACATGGTTGTATCCATCTACAGTATCCTCTCACCTATAAATATTGGTTACAACATGGGTATGATCCCAAGCCTGTTCAGCCCACTCTAGTGATCCTTATGTTCACGTATCCACCATTATAAAGACTTGATGACTAGCACTCAGGTTGGTCAGTCTTTACAGTGGATATATATATGAGCTGCCTAAGTTGGCACACCTTGAACTCTTTACGATATCAGGTCATTGAGTTTGGTTTCCTTTCCTACTGCCCCAGAATCTTCTGATTGACTTTGCAGACAACTGATTAAAATGTTGTGGTCTGAAATGCTTGTTGTCATTTTCGCATAGGACACTATAGCTCCGAGATATTTGTTCACAACTTTTGTCAATGCTGGGTTCATTCTGGTACCACATTGCTACCCAAAGCTCAAACAATATTATACTGCCTGAATATATTCATGTATATCATTACCACCTAATAGAACTGATGCCATGTATTGGATAGGGCCAGAGGAGAATTTAAAAAATTGTTAATGTCACCCTTGCCACTGCTTTTGTCAGGAATGTCACCAGATGTGTGATCATGCTTTTAACAGACTGAGATAGGAATTCCTACAAGATCTCTTCTCGTTGAATGCAGCAATTCTAATTTCTTCGAAGCCACTCAGGTTGCAATTTCTTAATAGAGTACTACCTATCGCTGAAACATATGTTGTTTAGTATGAGTTTGATGATCATTAACCAACTTACTGCTAAAAATAAAAATGTTAATAAACCTACTCCAAACTGTCCGAACGATTCTTATTTTCCTAAATATTTTATTGGAAGATTCGAAATTCTTCTTAACTTGTAAGACAACTAGAACATACTGACCAATCAAATGACTAGTCATCTTGTGATGTGCCATAGAGGCAAAAGGTAAGACGAAATGACTCACAACATACAGCAGAACACATACATGTTTATAAAGAATACATGTACTAGAGCACAAAAAATTGCTGACACACAGTATGCAGAATACATAAAAAGGGTTAGCTAACACTGCCGTTTTAGAAAATACATCATTCAATTACGTCTTCATTTTTTATTATGAAATTCTGATATCATATTTCACTGTTCTGAAATCTGCATAAGAACAGTCGTATATTAAAATATTGTAACATTTCTTTAAAGACATTTATAGCTCATTAGATGAATGAGAGCATACGTATCATGAACGGCACATAATATGCACACCACGATTAGTAGACCATTATGTATATAGCTGCAATGTTGGCACATAAACACTGTCTTCTTTAAATAAGAGTGACTATGACATTTGTCCTTTTGACCCTGAAATTGATAGCTTTAGTATATCCTGATTGCAAGTCATTCACAATGGCTGGGTTTGGTCTGTGATGAATAACTAATGATGTTGTGTGGAAATCAATTTTTCATTCAGCCAGTGACCTTATCCTTTGATAGTTTGACCCATGATCATGCCAGTCATAGACGCTGGTTGAGGATTATGTACAACTAACGTTATTGCATATAAGCTACTTTTTTATTCTTTCAGTTACATAACTCTCACCCTTTGACCTTTTTACCCTCAAATCAATACAGTACTTATTTGTACCAAGCACAAGAAAATCACAACGTTTAGAAAACAAAGATGGTGCAAACCCATGTTAGGAGGCACACGCCATTATTTTGTTACAGCCAGCTAACGTGACTTTTAGCAACAAAACATCAATCGGTTTCTTTTGTACTCTAAGTGCAGGCTAACTATAAAGAGCATGGGAGCTGTGGAGCACTCGATATTTTGTGCAGAAACATTTCCTCTCATCAACTACAGTGTCCGTGACATTTGAGATTGTCTTGACAGAGAAAAGCAATTTTTTACTACCTAAGAGCTGTGAAATTGTATTGACGTCACTGTAATGATGTCATCACAAGTAACTGTGTCTATACAAATTGAATGAAATGAGATAAGAAATAAAATTGATGAAAATTTGTACACAACTATAACTTTGCATTTATTGTGGTTGCAGTTATAATTTTTTAATAATAAATTGAATGCTGTTTTAAAATTGTATGCAACTTCTATTTTTATTTAAGCATACTTTTAATAAGACAAGATATGGATGCAGTAGTTTTTCTTTCCATGACTTCAAGCCAGTTCGGAAATCTAGAATTTGGTAAATGCACATGAACGAAATTGAAATGAAACAATGAAAGGAAGCAATGAATACAAATAATCAAGATGAGAGTTGAAATGCAAACATGAATGTAGTACAGATGAAATGCATAATTGAAGAAAATAAGCATTTCAAAGTCTGTATCAGACTCTTCATTAAAAATAAATTTATGTTATTATGTAAGTATCTTCATGGAGTGCTAGCAACATGAAATGTATCATAGTCCACATTATAAGTCTAAAAAGCTCCTAATGTTAGTGTTGTTTATGAGATAGTACTATATCGAGTACTTCATTAAGAAGGGGTCGTACAAAAACGTCTTTAATCCCATGAATCCCGCTTAGTGTTATAATGAGGGAATACTGTATCGTGTACTTCATTATACGGCAGTCTGTTTATAAGTTGGTATACTCTGCGGCATCCATATATAATGATGTGAAAAGGAAATAATGCATAAATATAATTTTGATTATGATTCTTGATAAAACAGATATTTCACTGCTTTACTAAAGTTTATTAAAACAGATTTCAATAGTTGTAGATAATATTGTGAATAATCGTATACATTAAAGCCCTGTTAAACCAGATAATGTTGTTTCCAGGCCTCTTCATATGGATCTGTGGAATCTGAATAACTAAATCACTTAAAAGACGTAATTTACACATCTTATTTCAGATACTGAGGCTTTCTGGAGATTCAAGCATGGATTGACAATTATACATAGACTTCACTATTTATCAATGTATGAATAGCCTGGATTCTTGCTCATAAATACGTCACAACACCTGACACGGATTGGCCTGGGCAAACTTTGAGACCATAACCGTCTTTTGACTAGTCCAGTATATGCAAACCTCTTAGCCCTATGGTTCAAATGAATAGCATAAATATCTTCATTACATTGTTTGACAACCATGAATATAATATATACTTTTTTTACTCCATGTTGACCTAGAATAAGATAACTACATTCTTTACATTCTTTGCAACCATGAATATCAAAAATACCTTCTTTAATTCCTTGTTGATCTATACTAGCATAAATACCAACTTTGCATTCCTCGTTGACCTAGAATAGCGTAAATACCTTCACTTATTTCTTGTCGACCTATAATAAGATAAAAAATACCTTCGCTAATTGATTTTTGACCTAGAATAGCATAACTACATTCGTTACATTCTTGTTGTGACCTATAAAAGCGTAAATACCTTCTTTACATTCCTTGGCGACCTTTGATTCCAGAATATCCATCTGTATTTGCCACTTCTTCTTCAAATTCTTCTCACGCTTCTTGATGACCAGGAATACCACAAAGAAAAAAATAACTAGGACCACAACACCCACTGTCACACCAATTATTGTTGGGATCGGGACCGTTATGGGTGGGATCGGGACGTCTTGTTGATAACACAAATATCCAACCATCTGCGAGAAATTGCGACCAACATAGACCTGGATAAAAATATTAGAAATTATCTCAAATGAAAGTGTATGCTGCATAGTATATTCCTTTTGCTACATTACATATATACTGCATCAATTAAAAATTTGTTCAGTTTACCGTGGCTAGAATGTCTTGAAACTACAGGTGTGCAGAACAACATATACGATATCAGATTAGATTTACACAGTGGTGCTATTGCGATATGTATTTACTGTATGCAGAACAAGTTATTGCCTCTAAGATTAAGTATTCTTTCAAAGTTTGGTGGTCTAATAATAAGGTAGTTTTAAGGTGAGCAAAACATATGGTCTAAGGAACATGACACTGCCATTGGACTCCAATTACAAGACATACTTAGATGCTATGGTGTGACCAAAATTTGAACCTGAAGCTATAAATGTGGTTAACCATAATAATTTCCCCTAAATGAGATCGGAATCCATATACACTACCATTTCGATTAAATACGTACGATCACTTCTGGATTGGCACTCCCCTGTAACGATTTGGACTGATCTTTTGGTGGTTTACATATGACTTTGTTTGATGCCACAGATATTTCGGTACATAACCCATTTCCAATCTCGACTCTCACATCTCGTTCATACACTCCACTCAGAGACTGGGCCTGAAATGTAGGATTCATTATAAGAAACAAGCTGATCTTCACACACCAAGAGATCCATGTCAGCCCTGTCTTTCGCTTAAATAATTTTAATTGACCGTGTAAATAGTTCAGTTTTAATGGCATGCATATTAGTTTGCAAGTGTCTGTGATACAAATCTGAAATCACAAACAAACAGTCTGTAGTTTTGGAGCAAAATATATCATTTTGGACCAACATTTCTAATTTTCAGGATGAAAATCTATAATAAAATATGGACATAAACTTAGGTGACCTTGTATCTCATTTTCTAGTAAAAATTTCAGTTGCTTACTGACAATTAGACATCGATCAAGTATAATTTAATTAGTTGTGAATACGCACTTAATTCTCCTAATAAATACATTATTTCTCCTAATAGTCACATACTGTGTCATATATAAACTGGGCACCTGGAGCATGTGTTTAATATTTATTGTGGTGATGCATAGGAATGGTAAGATATTTAACTGGTCTTTGGTAATGCAGTGTTGTTGCAGCATGCTTCAGACAATGTCCAAGTTACTGTCGTTACTCGCCGTATTTTCTTTTTGCGTATTTGCAATGGAAAAATGTAGATGGAATATCTTTTTTAGCTTTTATGGCGAATTTGAGGCACATTCGTCCAAGGTGAAAGGAGTTAAGAAGCCGAAACAACAAATAAATAAATAAATCAAACATAAGACCGCTGAGATAAAGGATGCAAAGTGAATAAAATGGAAGCATTTTACGGCAGCCAAAGGAGAACAAATTTCATACAGTCGACAATATATCAATCTAGTCTCAGAGACTTATACCACCTGTATGTGCTGATAGTAAGACTTGGAAGCATAATTTGGGTTGCATGAAATGCCTCCATATATGGCCAATAAGGAAGACATTGATAGCGTGTTTAGTGAAAGTATCAGAAATACATATATAGTTTGAAAATTAATTATAGCTACATTGACCAAAAGCAGACCAATTCAGGAAAGATGTTTTAATGGCACAATAAATGAACATTGTTTGATGGCTTAGGACCAGAATAAAATGGTCCTTGTACAAGCAATCGTTGTAGCATGTGACAGTTGCCTAATTAAAAGTCCCCCAAAAGGACAGCCCATTTCTAAATCCTTGGCATGTTTGATAAATATCGCATTCCCTTCTCTGTAGGGATCTGCAGCACCTTTTTGCATCTGGCATTATGTTTATTGTCAACTTAGCAAACTTGTTACGGTCAAAAATTGCAGAAATGCTGAAGCAAAAGCTTCATGTCTGACGTTGTTATTCTAACCGTGCATGTACAACATTATTAACGTATTAGAATTAGGTACATTATACATCGACACTTAAATCAAAAGTACTCTAATCTTTGCAATATTAATATCCCCATATCATATGTGCTATTTTGGGGTGATTCTGCTAGAGACGTCAATAGGTGTTACACTAGTTTTATACTAGGAAAATAACAAAGTTGTGTATGTAAGTATTGTGGGAAGCAGAAGTAGCTACTTAATGTAGGGAACAGTTTTAGAAGTGATCGGTAGCTTTTACATACTGCCACAATTTCATAGTAGAGTTTGATTACATGCCTTTTCATTCACTTTTTCCAAAAGAAATCCCTTTTTCTGATGATAGAGAACCGTTATTTGCAAAGAGTTTAGTGGATTTCTTTCCAAAGGATCTATAGTTTCATCTATATATGAGACTCACAGTATAGATTTGTTTTTAACACTTTTTTATTGTGCCAAAACTTAATTGGCATTTGTAAACAATTGTCAACCTGAAACACATAAATAAATTGCACTAGAAACATTTACACTTGTTTTAGATTCTTTTGAGAAAATTGTTTTATTTAATTCTAATGCATTGAAGCATGCTTACTTTATACTGCAATATTTAAATACTTTCTCACGTTACTGGGGTTTACATAGAATGGGCAAATATGTTTATTTACCTTTTGGGCTTACCTCTGCTTCAACAGTATTGACTAAGATCCTTAAACCCATGGTTCAGAAAACAAAGCATAGGGTGTTCTTACTTTATTTATAACGCATTAATGTTTTAAGGTGACTGTCAGTGTTCACAAAATGTATGAAGTATATTGAAACACTTAATATTGACGTTTCACAACAAATGTGAAAAGTTGGTGCTTGTTCCATCTAGAAGGTTTGTCTTTATTGGTTTTACAGTGGACCTCATGCAGGTTAAGGATTTTCTTACTGAAGAGAAAGTGGAAAAAAATGTATCATCTCGCCAAGAAACATTCTTATAAAATATATATGTTATAGTATGGGAGTTGGCAGCATTTAACTGCATGCTCACAAGTGTCATTGATGCAAACCTGGAAGCCCACTACGCGTGTATGGACCATATTTTAATGATATAATACAACATAATAAACAGGAACGGTGGTATCTTATTGTTGCAGACAAGAATGGAAAATTTATCAGACAAAAAATGATTGCTGAAACTATTTAAAGTGATGCAGTCTCTTTAGAATAGGAGCTTATGATATTTGTTAAGAAAGGTGAATATCTAGTAGATGGACACAGGTTGCGTCTAACCTTCCAATAAATCACTAGATAGTTAGCTAGGCAGATATGAGAATGGTGATTGAAACTGAATATATTTATATCTGCAGTCTATACTGCTGGTAAACATAACATACTGAAAGATGTTCTTTGCTAATCTTTTTCACAGAATCAATGCTAAAGAGAGGAATGTTTCAAAACTGTGCAAAGAGATTTGCAACCAGATTAAACCATCAATCAAGGAAGTTCATATGATGGTTTCCAAAGCCAGGTCCTTTAAAATGTATGCCTTTCCCATGGACTGGGTCTATCCGTACATTTTCCGCCTTTAATTGGCAAACTATTTAATTAAATGGTTACTGATAATGTTACTAAACCACTTTAAATGTTCTGCAGTGGGCATAACAGTTCTGTTATCCCTTAGTCTTGCCATGCTTGATTTATCTTTCCATTAGACTTGCAAGGCACAAAAACTACTGACACTTCCACACATTGATCAATTTCATATGCTAGGACAGACCATCTCCTTAGTCACAATGTCTATATCATGAGATTCCTTCAAAATAAGGAATTCTGAGAAAACTGTTATGTCATTATCAATTAATCCCTTTTGTGCCATTGAGGTAACAGTACCTTCATTCTTAGAATCTTTGGTAATGATACGTTTCATAATGTCATCAATACTCACAAGACAATGTTCCTGCAAACGCTGTGAACGTTTTCGATAATGACCGTTGCATCAATCCTTTGCTAATTAGCAGATATTTGTAGGAGATATGCAACAGAAATCCGCCTAAACCACAATATATTGACACTTCGAATGCAAGCCTAGACTTTGAATACTTGTGCATTCGTTATTCTTTAGAAAATATATACCAGGTTATTAACGATCAAACAGTTTACTCTCAAGTTTTGTATCTACGGTTCGTTGAAATAATATTTTAACATATTATCCAAAATGATTGGTATCAGCGATAAAGTAGTTTGCAGATTTTGTCATTTGCTGAAAAGTTCAGGACAAGCTGAGGGTTTTCATTTAGAACTAATTAATTATAATGATAAGAAGCTGTATAAAAGATTGATAGATGGCTGAAACAGTTTTAATGATCAAACTGGTTGCCCTCAATTTCTTTTCATCTACTGCTCGTTGAATAAATAGTTTAATATCTTATCTGAAATAATTAGTATCATATATAAGGTAATTTTCAGATTTTGTAATTTGCTGAAATTTAAAGTTTAGCTGAGAGTTTCCAATTGGAACTGTTTAATTATAATGATAAGAAGCTGTGTGAAAGGTAGATATAATAGTTTTAGAACAATCGGGACAAGAGACATTAAATTCACGGCACATTGTTACAGAACTGCTGTTGCATCAGCTGCTTTCATACAAGGCTGATCCTTGCAAACAATCTTACTAACAGAAGATTGGACATAAGCAAAGTCTTTTCACAAGTTGGATCTAAGTAATATTCATGAAAATAACAAGGGATTTGCAAAAACAGTTATTACTTGCAATACATAATTAGAACTTGTTTGTCTTCACTATTTAATGAACTATATGACAGGGAAGGAATGAATCACATGAAATGATAGTATTTGCTCTGATGCACATTTATTGGTAAACTAATGTTGAACAGTTCTTTTCTTGACTTTCTTTAAGGGGATTGTGTATACCTGTGATGGCGAAAATGATCGACCTCTCATCAAGGCATTTGTGAAGGATGAGGGCATTATTGAAGTAAAGCAGGAGGCGGAACATATAAACACCAAACGTCTTTTGTTAGAACAGTAAAAAGGACTTTGCAGAAACAATTGTTACTTGCAATACATCATATACAACTTGTTTGTCTTTACTAGTTAAGGAAATATATGACAGGGAAGGAAGGAACCATATGTATACCACCCTTTCTTTGTTGAAGTTAAGGTTTCACCGCAAAGTGGTACTCCCCGACCTTTATCATATACACGATAAAAAATGTTCGTATTGAAATATGAAATACATGGATCAAGTGTCTAGCTTATATATGATACATCACGAGATTGGCAAAATGTTTACGTTCTCTTTGCAGAGCACCTGTATTCTCCATGGACAGAATAAAATAGTATGTTAGAAAGCTTACCTCCAGCTTTACTCTAATGATGTCTCTCAGCCTTCACAAACGCAAGGATGAAGGGACACTTTAACGTGTAAGACCAATAACTAAAATAATTTAACATTCTTTGCGTAACTTGCCATGAAAGATTTGCCCCACTGTCTATTTCAATATGGCTGTGTGGAGACTGACACGTACAAGTATCGGCCGATAATAGATTTCAAATATATGTATGAAAATGAATGCACAACTATGATGGGAAAGTATAAGTAGACGAATTGTCACCATATATTTGATTAAATGACTCGTTTTAAGTTTGGTTATTAAATTGTTTTGAACGATTATTTATAATTATTTTCTTTTTTGATGGCTCGATTTAGTCAAGAATAATATGATTGGCTGTCACTGAATACATAGATACACAAAGATTCCACATTAATGCTACTACCTGAGACTTGTTCATTTGTATGAACTCTATAATGAGATTACACAAAATATATGATCGAACTATCAGTTATGAAAGTCAAAGCTCACCCTGTACAAACATATGGCCTGTGTTTCTGAATTATTAGTGTACTGTTAGTTACCATGTCACTTGGATATCATGGTGTTGTGAACTGATGCACCTTGGTAGTTTCACAAAGGAGGTGTAATGCTTATGATGAGGATGAATTCTTGGTCTTTGAAACAAGACACCAGACAATGGCATTCGTAGGATACGATGAATCACAATAGTGTGAACCATGACACATAATGATAATAATCACATGATACTATGAATCACAATTCGGTGAACAAGACATTGGGCAATGACTTTCATAGGATGTTATGAATCACAATAATGTGAACCAAGACACCAGACAATGACATTCATACAATAAAATATTTTGACAATACTTTCTGTTCTTTCATACATGGTGATGAAATCTGAGTACTTCTATATTGTATACTTTTACGAACGACACTTTTACAGCTGAGGCTAATTGAATATTATTAAGATCACGATTCAAGCACCTAAAGTCATATATTTAAAGCAAGTATGGCTGAATTTTGCAGGTGGCCTGACAGTTACAAATAAGACAATCACATAAGCATTGTTTGTTTTTTATTTATTACCGTGCATGCAAATATAGTAAATTTTGCATGTTTTACCTCAGTGCTAACATATTATTGTAGGTGCCAATTTTGTTGTTTTACCAATATTATTCTCTTTGTTATGTTTTCGAATGATAAATCAAGGAAATTAATATTGTGTGGACTGTAAAGAAGATCATTATCTTAGCCATCTGAAAACAAAACAAAAATCAATAACCAATCTAAGAAGTGAAATCAATTGTAAGCGTCTCAAAACTAACGTAATTGCATAGCCTGCATATTAACAACCAACACCAATTATTACTAACCAACACCAATTATTACCAACCAACATCAACTATTACCAATCGATATCAAATAAGTGTATATATAAATATTACCAACCAACATCAAATAGTCAAATATAAATATTACCGAAAATCAAATAAACACATAAATGGATACAGCCAACATACAATAAACATGCACATAATTGTTACTAATCAGCATGAAATAAACAACCATATGCCACCAATCACCATTTAAAGCACAAACACACGGATAGTATCACTCACACCAAATAATGATATACACAGATATTAGAAACCAACATCAAATAAACCAACACACAAACATTACCATCCAACATCAAATGTTACCAATTAGCATCATATAAACAAACGCATAGATATTACCAGCCTAACTCAAATAAGCAAGCAGATACCAATCAACATCAAATAAACAGACACAATTTTACATATGAAAATGCTGAGCAGATGACTGACAAAAAGAGAACAGTTCCTTTGTAAATGTCTTTGAGATTAATAAGACAATAGATTTATCCATGGAACACAAATCACCCTGCCTGAGCACGGAAAGCGTTAAGATGATTAGGTACACATGGACCGACAAACAAGGGTAACACTATATATCCCTACAACATATGAGGTGAAACGTAATATGATCATAGTATACTTACGTTGATTATCAAGTCATTATCTGGTACATATAAGTAGCTATTGTCCAAAGTTTTCGTAAGTGATTGAAAAATTGGGTCAGGTACGATTCTGAAGGTTCCAAACTTATTTGTGTCTTTCTTTGTTAGATTTAAAATCTCTGTGACGTTGTCCAGAATAAATCCATAGCTGTACGATTCCTCTATGGCTAAGTTGAAGCTTCCACTGCTTTTAATGGCCTCCACTTGCGGAGAATAGCAACGCATCAGAGTTGAATTCTCATTTTTACAGTTCTGTGGAACCAAGAAAAAAGTTTCATGGCACACATCTAGTTTTACCTGTGAAGCTATGTATGATATAACATATATGAGGGAATTTTTTGTTTGGATTTAGTTCATGAATTTTGTGTTGAAATATAAATCAGGTAAAATATGATAAATTTTATATTTAGCAAAGTTGAAGAGACTCCAGAAATAATGAACATCTAACCAGGCAGAAGTACAGAAAACTCCATATATATATATATATATATATATATATATATATATATATATATATATATATATATATATATATATATATATATATATATATATATACATATAATTCATTCCACATACCACCATTTAATTATCGGGGTGTTTTGAGGTTGCGATTTTCTTTTGAGCTTAAATATGTTAATGTTCCTTTATCTCAAGATGATTAATATTTTTGTCAAAATAATATACTGGATATAATTTGGCGTTAGTTTGCTGTAAATCAGAGCAATATAATTCTTTCAGATACTGACTGACGGAAATTGAACATAAAAGTGACAGGTCCCTGCCCCAAAACAATGAATTTTTGGGCTCTAATATAATTGAAGTATACCGTGGTATGTACCGTGGTACGTTCCGAAATATCGCGTTATACCGCGGATCAAAATGTGTTCCTGATACCCAACTCTACAATCAATTGTGATGAAAACGTTCAAGATGGCTACCACGTTGAACATACGTCTTCCCATCTCAATATTACTTTGGTTTAGTATGAGCAGCAACAAGGTTTTCAAGATGGCTGATGGGGTGAACATATTGGATGTCAAATGGTCATCATTGTCATTTAGTGCCAATCTGACATCGTACAAATTCATTTGGCAAACATCTCACGTGAAAGTGACCATTCCATTCATTTGGAGTAATGATAATATGAGATTCAAAATGGCACCTGTGGTAGCCATATTTTATGTCCTGACAGCACCATTTTCATTGAAGAAAATGTCTTGATGATATGACTTTCTGTTCAGCAAGATTTTCTGTATTTTCTTGTACGGCAGATCCAACCAGAACCATCCGGACATCCTAAAAGTATTTTCTTAAGTAGACCCTGTGGTGAAATGATAATCCATTCATGGGGAATAATAATAACATTTTGCAAATGGCCTCTGTGGCCAGAGTGCATGACTCAGGACTACCATTTTCACTTAAGATAACGACGAATATGTGATAATGGTGGGTTCTCAGTTTCATTGTGATCATTCAGGTAGTTTAGGAGTAGCGATAAAAAGTGTGTGCAAACAGATTGCAGTATGTGACATGACGAAGAAAAGACAACAAGTTATCTCATAATCTATTCTGGTCTATAACCGGTAAAGTTATTAAACTGTTTATTTTCAATGAACAGGTGTCATCTTTTTATACTCTAGACTGGTTCATTAATGAAACTTACCCCTTCAATTTTTTTGTCACGATACCAGAGAACCATTTTGGGCTCCTGAATTATGTCCAGCTGTGTACCTCTCACGTCAATCTGAATTCCGCCACTGTAATATACACACAAATCTTTAACTGGTACTCTTTTTTGTCCAAATATAGCACTAGAGATTGATAACCATCTTTGCAGCATATCAATCAGCAAACTTCATCCGCAAGTTTTGCACATAGAAATGTGATGGAATAAATGTTGCCAGACTAAATATTATCGAAGCGTATACACACTTATAATAATTTCAGATACATTTTAAGATAAAATAATTAATAATTCCATTATATGCACTGAGGCAAGGAGTAATGTATAATATTGTCCTGTGTCAAAATCTGTGAAACGTCTAATTATGGCTTAGGCTTTGTCACATATATTTTAAAATTGAGATATAATCAACGGCAAACTCAAAACCCTTTCATTAAAAACTTGACATTCAGGTTTATATTTAATGATAATTAGATACCTGATTAATAAATACCATCAATATAATTATGTGATAATTACTAGTGTGTAACAGAACTTCCTTGACGCTAACTATGAGCTACTTGTCATGTAGCATTTATTTTTAGAGCACTGATGTATTGGGCACATGATGTATAACGAAAACAAATTTAAAAAAGGAACATCACTTCAACACTAAAAATAAAGTTATATATTTAATGGAGTGTTTGTTTTCAAACTAATCACTTGTTCAAAAGATATTTTTAGTTCAGTATGTAATTAAAACTCTTGATAGGTAATGAAGTGTGTGATTTTGTGTTGCAATACTTGATGTAATCGCATTTGTATGTCATGTAAAACCTCTAAAATACAGTTCAAGATGAGTAGCAGTATATGGCTGTCGCGAGACAATGGGAACTTTAACATTAGCCAACAGGTTTACATTGCAGATCGCTCTGGCGAAAAGGGAAAATCCTATGTTAAAATTGTTCATACGTTTACATGGGTGGGCACTCTAGGGGCAAGAGGAACTTAAAATAGGACTGATCGTGTTCCATAAATTTAGGGTCATGAATCACACATTAGACAAGGGAATTTAACATAGAAATTTGTAATGTCTCCGGAAATGTCTGGGTCCCATGGGACATTTTCTGGCAAGGAATGTTCATTGAATTTATATTGTCCCTAGACTGCAGTATAAACTAGGGTCAGATGGCTCATTCTAAAGACAAGGAAAAATTTCAATGTTAAAATTGCCAGCTACAATCCAGCACATATTTTTACTATCCAACCCACACCCTTGCTATCCAGCAACCGATTAATGATTACAATGCAACACACCAAATATCATATCGAACAATTTCGTTTTGATTTCTATCCAAACACACAACCTACAATCCAACATCCCTTTTTTATTACTATTCAGATACACTCCCTATTATCCATCTACAATCAAACACCATACTATACATAAACCGCTTTTTGATGACAATACAAACATACAACATTCAATTCAACAAAAATGGTAGGTGTTTTTATACCCGAAAATTATACTTACGTGAATACAAATACACAATCACAAAAAAGTGACGGTATGTAAAAGAAGGTGATGAAATAGACAGACACACTCTCAAAAAATATTTTAGCGGATCACACACAAGGGGAGAAAGTTTTTATAGAGACTGCTAAACACTTACACACATACACGTACAATAGAAAGTGTAAGGGATTTGAAGTTTTAGGTTTGGGAAAAGCAAAGACATACAGAACAAATACATAGTAAAACGTACACACGACACAAAACGCAACATTTCGGAATATGATTAATAATTCTTTTTTTTAGTGATATGTGTCGACTTAAAAGGAGCCATTGGGGTTTGATAATTGGTAATGGCCTTTGGAGTTTGGTAACAAAAGAGGAGGGTCAACACATACCACATATCTTCAATGTTCTACTTTCCAAACTTCTTTGCACTGACAGTCCTTAAAACAATATTCTCTTCAAACATTCCTGATTCCTGATTTTCTGCATTTGCTTTTTTAAAAGTAGTCATTTCAGAAGCTTTGATGATGGTCCATGATTTTTTCACATGGGCTACATAGTCTAGGTTGAACAGCATGTTGGAAATAATTGGTGATGAGGCTAGTTTTACCCACATATTGTTTTAGTTGTCTTGAGAACTGGGCATGTCATAGGGGAATGCACTACAAGTTTATGATTTAAGAAAGAAAAAGAGGAAATAATTCGAGAACTGAATGCAACAATAGGGAGAAGCAGAAGAAACATTTATTCAACAAGAGCGAGAAAATAAACAAAGAATACTAGAAGAAGAAGAAAAAGGCTTAATTTTGTGTTGTGAAGAGAAGGCAGTGAACATGAAACGGTAAGTTTATTGCAAAACATTTTGAAGGAGTTTAAATATTTGAGAAAAAAATATATTATTAATATTCAGCTCAACCGAAAAGAAACTAAACTCTACATGTCAAGATTTCTAATCCTTCCGTCACTATATATACTCTCTCCGTCACCGAGTTGCCAGCAGCAGCACTTACTTTCACTACCGAAGCAGCAACAGAAGCAGCAACATGCAGAATAGGATTTGGTTATAGAGAAGGAATAAACCATTAAATCTGACGAAGTCAAGTGTATAAATTTGCTATGATTCATGAAAACACCAATGTTCCTTTCCATCACAACTATATCTCTTATAAAATAAATTGTATTCATGATTGTAAAATCAAGTATTTTTTCCATACTGTCAAAATAATTTAAATCACGGAGACATGTTTTTTACTTTGGTGTATTATCTTTGATTCAATATCAGTGAAATTTCAAAACACATTGGAACGATCCATTTTCATCTTTCTTTCACTGTATGTCTCTTTTGTTTTGTTCTATTGAATGTTTTCATTGGCATGAAATCTTATATTGCTCTTGCCTTCTCAAATTTCTTGATGGGTATGTGTTGTCCAGTAGCTCTCGAAGATTATTTGTACATTCCGAGATGTACAAAGTGTCTTACAAACAATTTTGAACTATGGCTTACATATAATAGCAACTTCAAAATGTTTGTTGCTTTTATTCTTTTACACTTAAACGTAAACATGATTTTGCATTAACCTTTTGGAAAGCAATCTAATCGAACTGAATTTTAAAATGTCTTGTTACTTTGAGGATAATCTCAAATTTTCAATAACATTCTTCACCCATCTGAAAGTGATTGACAGGAAGTTAGATCATCAAAGCTTGGCTGCATTGTATCTCTATTATCCCTTTAACATGTTGGCTGCTGCGCCAAGTGGTTGTGGCAAAAATCAAATCTGTCAAATGTGTAATTAAGCACAAATTACATCAATTAGATCATCCACCCCAAAATAACGAGAGGAGTTACAATGAGAGGGTGGCAATTTGCCTGCACATGACATGAAGACAGTCAAGGGGAATCTATTTCGTATCGTGGAGGTTTTCCTCGCAAAGGTGATGGAAGCGTGTTTGACTGGCAGAGCATAACCACTTCTTTGCCATTCACATGACAAACCTAATTTAAGAACAGTGTTTCCTAATTTGATGAAACAATGGAAACCAACTTCCAAATGAACTTTTATTTCTCCAGTAGCGGTGCAGTCTTCTACGGCTTCAGCAACTGCTGCTGTCCTCTCGCAAGATAAAGTTATATGAACAAATTATACTGGGCTTAATCCTTTTAAACACTTCATTAACGAGTGCTGCCAAAAGTTAAGATGTGCTGAAAATCAGTGGCAATGAATTCCAGTATAAAAATAATGTGATAAAATATTCTCTTCAGTGTTTGCTTCTGAAAACAAACAACAAAGTCTGTAAGAATTGCACACCTACGCTCTTTCTTTATCGTCCCAAGACAACTTTTCTCCAAGAAAGTGAAAATTGGGACTACCTCCTTTATTAGCTAAACATTGAAATGTTTTGGCAGTACCGACTTAATGCAATCCTTCGATTCGAAAGAAAACAAAAGTATTAAAAAAGCATCCAAAGAAACCCTCAATACCGCGTGGGAATGTTGTTGGTTTGTTTAAAAGGAGTGTTACTTTTGTTCAAGATTTGGAAACAACGATTAGGAAATCAAATTCTTTAGTTAATTTTGTTTCTCCAAGAATACTCATCTGATCACATTAATGTTAGAGCTATGACTCATACATCCCGTACCCAGCACTACTTAAAATACATAAAATCGTCTGCTCTGTCTCTCACAATGACTTTTGCCAATTACCGACCCTTTCCATTACCAGTTTTCGCTTGTTTTTTACGCTGAAGGCGGCGTAGTTGCAATAGTTATTAAGTAATGTGATCGGGTAAGTATTCTTGGAGAAATATAATGTAATGAAAAATGAAAAATTTGCTTTATCCTTCAAATACATTCCTATATCACATTATCATTAAGATAAGTGGTGTTGTGAGGAGGGAAATCTGTCTATATTACCTATACTGCAATTATCTCTCGACGGAATAAGGTTTGATGTTCCATTGAATGATAACCCGATATCCTATTTCAAGCAATTCTGCATATGGTCACTTGAACCGTGACCGTACATTTAGGTTAAGAAGACAATAACTGAAATCTTCTTACCATCACATTTCACTGTGGAATCCAGCAAATGTAAGAGGCTGTGTTTGTTTAATTGTGTCTGGTAGTCATCCTGGTCGCATCCAGGATTTTGTAGATTCCCATTATAAATTTTAGTTGATCATGCAAGCTTGCCAACAGCGTCTAAGATGTAATGAATCGAAGCGTTGTGTGCAAATGTGAGGCTGTCAGAGCTGAAATTGTCATAAGGTGTCTCTGATCATTGGATACGTCATAGTATGACATGCATATAATCTTCTTAAGCCACGAAAGTCTGGCATGGCAAGTGATTACCTGATTTTGTACCTTCGCATGGAGAGAGAGGTCCGCATGTCACGAGTTGCCTCTGAGCGGTTTAAGTAGTGCTTAATGGCACGGACATAATGTTACATGACCACTGCCCTCACCTTATATACATATGAAAGCGAGCTTAAATCTAATATCTGACTTCCTCTCCTCGAGCCTGATTCTTGGCTAGTATGCCTGGTTGAATCACGAGGATCATCAAACTATCCGATTTGAGCTGAAAATAGATCGGATTGACTGAAAAGGCAAGCCGCATGTGGAAGCTACAGCTATCAGGAAACTGGTTAGCATCATAACAGCTTCAGCAAGGTCTGTCCTAATGGCTGAAATTTTCCTGAACTTAGAAATGCTAAGATCTAGGACAGGTTCCAGTTTGATGGAGTTTGGCTAGTACGTCTGATAGGTCTTTATCCAATATCGTTTTGCCATGATGCCTGAATAAACAGAGCTGTAGGCGTTTTTGGTAACTAGTGACAACTTTTTTCTTCCTATGAGCCATATAAAAATTAGGCTAGTTGAGGGCTTGAGGCACTGAAAACTTATATGCTATTGATTGAAAATATGACCATTTCTAGTATAATCATTTAGAATGGAGGATCTTCTTGCTCTCGAGATTCCCTCTGCAATCAAAGGTCTAAATTATGTTTGTTGCAATGATGTCGTGGTACGAGCCATACAAGTGGAGATAGGGGTAGTAACACATCCTACCGTTATTATTTCTAGAGAGTCATATCTGACATCCTTGGTAAGATCTATTGCAAGATCGAGTAAATCGCTGACTCAGAACTTATTCCATTAGAGAGTGGCTTACATAATTATGATCCAATTCTGACCATCTATTTCCTGTATTATATTTAATACTAACACTTAAGGGGAAGGCAAGTGATTTAACCCTCCCCAGCTGATTGACACTGCATTCAAGATGCAACATTTATGTCCAGAATCCGCGAAACAAAGTTGCCCATTTGGAGTTTCACCTTGTTGCAAAAGGTCGGTCATCAGAAGACCCCAAAATGATAGATAAAGGAACCATTCCGGAAAATAACCTAACCCAATCTAGAGAGAACGTCACCCTGGACACCCAGTCTGCTGGAAATATGTCTGATTATTATGTTGATTTGAAGTTGGCAGCACTGCCGAAGAAAATGCCAGGAGATTTGTTTTCCCTTATTTGTGGAGGTAAATCGCCACAACGGAATTGTATGACATAATCAGGACTGACGTTTCTCACAGTCTATACTTCTAAAACTAAAAGTCAGTCATAACAGCTGTCAGATGAAGGTCGATGCGTCGAGGCAGTTACACTTTTTCTATTTTCTGTTGATCATATTTGAAGCCAAGCAACAATTGGGGTCCCCATCTGTATATTCTGACATCTGTATACAACGTCACTTCCATTTGAGGCTTATGCAGAGTAATTCCTGATGCAGACGTTTTGATTCATTGGACTACAAAAGTGCAGTCATTTGCAACCGTAGTAAATAAAAGAAGCACAACAGGAACAAATTTGGTGCTACATTGAATAACCTGAGGAGTTAAAATAGTACATTGCTGTCATTCGTGTCCTGTTCAAGACAGCTGTATCTGTTTGGCCATCCACATGACGCAGATATGAGGGAGACGTGCATGATTGAAATTGATAACTTACATACCCAGGTTGACAAAACACTGGGATGGCTGTAACTTGGATTTTTCCTAAATCACGAGAAACCCGAGATAATTCAATTGCTTCTGCCACCGAGGAAGAAAACTTACCATAACTTTTCGAGAAAAATCTTCCAGTTATGTCGCCTTGCCGTTGATGACGTCAATAAATTGGTCCAGACCTAGGAGTTGATATTTAGACTGAAAGAAAGGACTCAAAATTGGTAAACAAGTCGAGTTAAGCAAAGTAAAGAAACCATAGCGAAGCCAGATAAATAGAAAAATAACAGTCGGCATCTGTGAAAGCGGATGTCATACTTGTCTCTTCGAATCTTGAGATGTCAGTATTGAACCTCAGCGTAAGAATAAATTTGTTGAGGGTACTGAAGTCTATTATCGACCTCAACTTGCAAATGGCTTTGTTATTAACGAGACAGCCATGAATGGAACCCGGAAACTTTGATTTTCATACAATCTTCAATACCCTTTTGTCGACGATCGTTGCAAACGAATTTGTTGTCCTCCAGATTTGACGGAGTATCAGTCAGAACGAGAGAAGAAGAAACAGGGAATGGAATACACAAAATCCGAAGTTCCTCCCACATCTTTCGGAAAACACATTTGTTTCGCAACTATTAGATGTTTCAGTGTTATTGCAATTTCAGAAGTCTGGCACCCCAAGTAGACAATTTGCGGGAGATGGGGGTGATAAATCAGCAGCGGGATAGAGGATGGTTGTGGGTTGTGTTTTTGCTGCAATGTAAGGCTGCCAACTAGAATTTTCGGCTGTCGTCTGCTCGCGTAAGGTTGAATTTGAACGACACTTGGATCGTATAAGAACAACTTCGCCTGGCTTTCCTATCTTACGTCCCATGTGACTGGGACGGCTGGTTTCTATAATAATGGATGCTGGTGGAACGGCAAGTTGGAGGGATAGTCCCTGAACTGCCTGCTTCCGAACATCTCCAAATCCATCTGTAAACAACAATGGCTAGCCAAACTGAGTCAGGATTAAATCAAGAGCGTAATGTTTGTTTCTTCAAAATTCGTGGAGCACAAACAACATTATCAAGTTAAAATAGCAATGATTAAACAAGCGGAATCATGATTAAAGCCCGAGTGTAGTGAGTTTTTCATAAATGTTCGTGGAGCACAAAAAGTATTAGCAAGTCAAAATTGACAGACACAATCAACAGGTTCTCCATTGAACAACGAGCAACTCTGTTCATTACCTTAGCAATTCGGGCCATCGACTCTCAGGCAATTTGGTTGTCTGAGCCTTTGAATAAGGCCTTTTACCTCGGTCAAATATCCCTATAAATTTGGTTCACACTTATAGCCAAGGTATGAATTCAACTTATGTGACACAGCTAAGACAAGGCAGAATAATAAGTTGACGTCCCTTCCGAGCTCATTAACATGTTCAGGAAAAGAATGGAGAAAGAAGAAGGAAGATTAGATTCCATGGTGCATGGATAATACTTTGTATATTTTCTTCATCAATGCAATTTTGGAGATCACTTGAAACATTTCGTAACTTGTTTTGATCGTGATTACTCTAGAAGCAATGACTAAGTAGATAGATTGTCTTGTGAATATTATGGATGTCTTTTCTAACATCGGACATATGCTGGTATCAATGGCAAAATGACAGTGCCTTAGATAACTGGAAGTCAACTTTGACTCCCAAACATTGTCAACTTGCAAATATGTTCTTGTTGTTAGTCTTTGTCAGGGGAGAGGGTAATGGTAAGGTTAAGTTAAACTAACCCATGTCTAACCATACCCAAACTTTTTGGCTTTGAGTTAGAGAAGCCTCTTCTTATTATTAAAACATGTTAATTTTTTAAACACAATGGCTACACGTTCATGCTTATTGGTTTAAAGTCATATTGTATTTACACTATCTCTCACATGTATATCAATCTTGATCAAATTGGCCCCTTACAGGGCCACTCTCATATCTAGAACGGAGAGATTCTAATAATTGTTCACAAAATTTGCGTTTATGCACGTTTAAGTATGTATTGCTTTCGTCTTTATCGTTACCTAACAAAAGCTTTAAAATCCTCTTATATTACAAAATGTGTGTTCGTTGGCAAAAGTCTATGTTTATGTTGGTAAATGCAACCATAACCACTCCCTCGCCCTCGTGTAATCATGTATAAGTACCAAAAGATGACAATTTTCACAACATATATTCCCTCGTTTTCCGAGTGACGTATCTGATCTCAATTTCTAAGGCAGTCTAGAGTGAAAGTAAATCCTAGTCAAATTCCCCTTGTCCCCAGAAGTACATTCCAATGTACACCTATGAACAATTTTAACATAGTGTTTTCACTTCTCCCTCATTGCGTTCAAGAATATACACTTATGGGCTAATGTTAATTGTCATTGTCCACATACAACTACTATATGAACCTGATGCCTGGTCGGGGTAGTTATGTTTTGGTTCTCCCAGTAAAGTGTCATATGATGAAGAAATTGCATTGGACATTAAATATAAGACTTTTTTAAGGCTGCTTATGACAGCAAGAGAGCAATAGAAAGAAGGAAAAATGAACAAAAAGGTTGATGCTAATTACCTGACAATAGCAATTTTTGGTTCAACGTAGAAAATTACAGGGTCGGGAGTATAACTGTAATTTAAACTGCTTGTCACCATCTGCTTGTCAAACTGCACGTTGAGTTTCTTCACCATCGTGTCAGATGCAATGCTGGTGACACATTTGAGCATTTTGCTATTGAAACTGAAATCATTTCAATCATATATACTTAAAACACAGTCAAATCTGACCGAAATATTTCTTCAGATAAACACTAGCCGGAAGGAGAGGCATAAAGAAATAATTAATCAGAGTTTTTGAAATAGAAGGTCATTTTTTAAATTTTAAAAAAGCTGCTGCTTAAGGTACGATAGACCATATGTTGGACAACATTAGTCGAAATTCCGCTATATGTAAAGAGAACCAATTATAAACAACAAGGGTATCTTGAAGGGATATTTGCTCTACTGGGGGAAAGTAATTTCGATGAATTCAAGGCTAGACCATTTCTGCCTTTTAACTGCACAGTGTCGAAACGCTAGCTGATATTCGTCAGCAACAGTAATACATTAGCTGATCTGTTGAACATACTGGATGCCAGATTTGCATTATTTTCATTTAGGAATAAGTAATTACATTAGAGATCTTTTAATGAGAACGGGATTTAAATAAGACACTGCATTTAGGAGATTAGAAAAACACCATTTCTAAGACTCCCATCATGACATCCATATTTAATGAATGAATGGCACCAGTTTATTTAAAAACAACTAGACATGATAACACGTCAGTTGGTCAAATCCCCAAGATGATATACCATCAATATCTTATCAACCGATATAATACTGTTCTCACAATGGTACCGTGATGGACATATTGAGAGTCAATTTGCCTGTGTACCGGTCACCATGTCTAGTCTGTCTTTTATTGAAAACTGGTGTTAAACGAACAACTATATTTAAGATCCACTAGCTATCATTAAAACATTTCTGGTGAAACATAATTTCATATGAGTAGTCATCTAGGAGAAGTAGAGATAATAAAAGTTTCAAGATGTTGGTGGCCATAATAAGGGTCAAATCCGTGCCATTTTCAGTTACTCCCAACTAAACAGATTAACAAGTATTTCGTTGGAAACACCGTGCAGAACTATTGATTCACGACTGATTGGACATTATAAGAAATCTTCTTGTGAAAAAAAACAACAAAAAAACATTTTATTATGAAATTGTTCACAGAAGTAGCGATAACATAATTTTTCATGACGGCTTTGATGGCCAGATTGGATGTCAGATTAGCACCATTTTTTATTTAGGAACAACTACACATACAAATACATTTTTTAGTACAAATCGTATGCTGATACATACATGGCCATCTATTTAGTAGAAGTTACAATAACACAAATTTCAATAGATCTGTTTTGGTGGCCCATAATAAATATTTGAGTTTCACCATTTTAGTTAGAACCAACTACACAATGGCGTGAATGTGTATGTAGAGGTTCACGGTAATCTTTGGGTTTATAACCAATAAAGTTTCAAAACAAAGTTGTGCAGCAAATCATGGGGTTTGAAGCTTGTACCCATCCTGCTTGTTCGTCGAGTTTGACGTTTCTTTCAACATCAGCACATACTCACGTTATATTAATGGATCTGTCTGGGTTATGTAAGAACGTGATGCATAAGTGTAGATATAATGGGCACATGAGAAAACCACCAATATCTGTCATAATAATCAAATATGATCTCTCCACACTTGAGCTTAAGAAAAAGGTATTTACAGTACAAAAGTTGACTAGGTTGGCACAGCAGTTAGCATACAGGACTCACAACGGAAAGGGTACAAAATATAATTCTACCATCGGATCATCCTGGATCAGCTACCATGCTGTGTCCTTGGACTATGTACTTTACTCCAATTGCCTTGGCACTAGATAACCTGTATGAGTTTTTTGTTCTGTAAAGCACCTAACCTAAATGTGAACAAACATAAGTAATAAAGGCAAAAGCATTCCAGTCGAAGTGTGACTAGGGGCTAGGGGTGAAAGCTCCAGGTGACAAAGGGGAGATAGGTGTGGTAGGGTCCCGGTTGTGCTTTTTACCTTTTGACTTCACAACTGTGATTCCCAATCCAGATACTTCTATTGCTTCCTGCATTCAAATAATTCCCACTGAGGGTCAAAATAGTCCCTCCTGACATAGGACCTTGGGAGGGGCTGATCGTATCAAGGACTGGGTTCTGAAATAAGAAATTTAGCAGATCGATGTTATCATGTCAAATGTATTTATAAGCGAAACGGTCTAGATTGATAACGGAATGTCAAAACAAGGAATGCTATTTTCAATGATTTCTGTCTGAAAGGTTCAAATTTGCCACAAACAAAAACAAGGTTGCCAGGACCCTTATTTGGAGCCCATGATCTAAGTATTGTTGGAAAGGTGTAAGAGTGACAGAATGTCAAATGTTTGAGGCTTTCTGATCATTCGTTCCAAGTATGAACAAAATCTATTAATGTATTTAGAGTATATAAATAAATTTAAAACTAACTAAAGCATTAACAAAGCTTTTATGACAACCATTGACGTGCAAGGTGAATATGTCATAATATAAATCATGTGTCATGAGAAGTAAAAGGAGAATATATTAATGAATTTGGAAAATATTATCTAGTGACATTTTATTCCAAAACTGTCATGCAAATTATATAAGACAGTGATCTCTTGAGATACCAATCCTACAGAATAAACCTGAATCCCTGATCCTCTACTGGCTGAAAAGAATTTCTTTCCACAACGGTCAAGACAGAACCATTATTTCGTTTTCGTTTAACTGTGGTGTGTTAAAACCATCATTGCTATTCGTCAGCGAGGAAAGTGTTTTCAAAATAAGTTGCTGTGGTGGAGTTATTGGATGGCAACTTGGTGCCACTTTCATCTATAACCATCATATCATCATATAGGTCTCCTGATGGAAACCTTATATTGATAAGACTTTTCATTTTGGAGGAGAAATGATAACAAGACTCTGAAGATGGATATCACGGTGATCATGTTCAAGATCAGATTGACATTATTTACATTTATTAACAACTGGACATACACACATGATTCTTGGTGAAAGCACAATGATACTATGACAAACCGTATAGGAGAAATTGTGAGTTGCAACAAACGTTACGGATAACCATCGTGTCAGCGATATTGGAAATCAAATTGACCACATGGTCGTTTATGATCAAGCAGGCAAAACACGCCTCTTAGTGAAATCCCTATATTGATCTGAACATCCATTCAGAAAAATAATAACAAGATTTTAAAGACGGACAACGAGAAGGCCATGTTCAAATTATGGGCTGTATTATTTTCATTTAGGGGCAAACAGACCATGGAACGAATGTATACATATTGTTTGATGGCGATCATCCAAGTAGTTTCGGAGGAACAACGATGAAAATTGATAGCAACTTCGTGGTAACGGATGGACTCGAACAATTTACAACATAACGTCCCATAAAGTCTTCTGGTCCATAGCCAAATGAGCTAAACCTCTAAACCTCTGCGTAACATAGAAATAATATATGCGTACAACACATTATACTCCCCTGGAAAGTTGTGGAAAGACATATTAAATATGGCGTTATCAGGTGCATTTCTTTCTATTTTGAGTGAAAACAAATCCATAATGAAAATGCAAGTTTTAGACATTATTTACTTTCACTTTTACCCTTCATTATTAACATAACTTTAAAGGAAAATCATAATCTCCAATAATAAAATACCAACAGTAGTGACACAAGCACGCATGACACTGGATTAACAGGAAGCACCACGTGAAACAAATGGAAGACCGTGTCAAGGTTATCAATAATGACAAAATTAATCTTCTGCATTTATAACTGACACAAATTAAAAGCTGAAAAAAGACAATAATTTTGGAGCGTTGAAATCGAGCCACTTCCATGAGTCTCTTAAGAAAATATATAGATTTATGTTTTTAAATTGTTTTATTTCTTTCTCTATATGTTTGTCCATCGCAATCTATCTTTATGTTGGTCCGACACCACGGGCCCATCACATCATATCAAAATTACGTTACGCCAATAAAATTAAAAATTAAAATTCCATGTCGATATTAAAGCCAATGGCTTGATCTCTAAGTATGAGGTATGGCATCCCCACTTTGAAACTAGTATCCTTTTCAATTAATGAAGTGTGATCTGATTCCTATACCAAAGATGTGATTTTACAATAACCAGTCATATTAAAGAACGGTTAACTGCCAATTTCTGAGCTAAATCATTTGTGTCTTGTTGTTCGCTCTATTAGGAAGTTTGAAATCTGTGCAATTATTGTGAAGCTTGTTCTCATTGTTAAATTTATATTTCGAAAACAACACCTATTCTGTCCTTAATTTGCCCAAATAGTCCCATAAAACCAAGGATTTTTGTTTATTATATAAAAGCGCTGGTTGTGATTTGCATTATTAGAACATGGAAGTAGTAAAAAGAGGAAATCCATAATTGAATAAATGAAATAATTATATGATCTGCACTTGACAGATTATTCTTTCTATATGCAGTATTCAGCATGATTCATGTGGCTTATATTAGCTTTATATATACAAAAACATGCACACACTGTAACGAGCTATTAAAACGAGCTTGATCCCTCTTCAAGCCCACAAATGCCATCTCTCATGGAACCAAATACCAATCCATCTGCACAACTGTAGATATTTTCCTCCTTTAATAAACACTTCTGTGTAACTTGCTATTACTTTTATATGAGCAATAGTTCTTCAGTATGTAGCAAACTCAATGACTTCCTAGATATTGATACGCATAACAACATGGAAACAATGGACAAAGTTTCATTAAGAGGATGACAATATCCAAAAGATTCCTTTTCTAAATTACATGATTGTGTTCTAACTTCATGGTCTTAAACTTACAGAAAAAAGTGAAAACGAACATGTTTTGGGCAATTCAACATAAATATTTAGCTTCCAAAGAAAATAATTGAAAACGGACTTACATTATTGTGAATTATATCCCAAACAGTCCTAACAGTAATATCAAAGTCCAATGGTATATAATATTCCGAAATAATTTTAGTGGTGTTCCGAATGAATTCTGATTTGTATGCTCAGATGTATCAATGACCTAGAATAGTGTTGATGTTCTAACACTCTTTATGTATCATGATGATATAATGCAAATTGGCCTTGAATGAAGCCACCATAATTCCAAAATATTGAATGATTCACAAATTTTATATAAAACCGTGTAATTGCAGAAAATAATTTAAATAAACAAGTCATCTCACATTAAGAACTGAGCACAGCTAAAAGACTGATTCCACTAATTAAATGTTAAGATAGGAACTAATAATTTATCGTTACTTATATCTTATATAAACAACGAAGACACAATAATGACACAGAGATGAGGGTCATTGACATATGAAATTAATTTTTAAAACATTCTAAGATGTAATCAAGGTCAGGTCTCTTACTGACGATTTAGCAAAGGACATACAAAACATCTGGTGCACTAGGTTTTTTGCAGGGAATACAAATGTCCTGAACACAGATAAAACTAAATATGTTTGCCTGCATAAAATAATAATCTTAATATATAATCTACAGTCAAAGACAAAAGATGGCTATGTAATATGATGCATACAAAAAATGTAAGTCAGGTAGGCCCAACTACTACCCACAATTATAGACATAGGTAAAACAATACAAATAAAAAATACATGGCAGAGAGGTTATGCTATCAAGTTTGTATTTTGCGCGGTAACGATGTAACATATTGTCATCACTTCAGTATATAGACCTACTTTGTATAAACGACTGACAGTGTGATTTTTCAAATAGAAATGGTACCATGTTTCAATATTTTTCTTACATTTCGTTTCACAGGATGGTCACGACCAAACATTTTAGAAAGAAATTTCATGTATTGTTGTTTTCCTTTTGTTATGAGGTCAAGCTTTAGAAGTGATATATAAATAATGACTTTAACAATATGTAGCATGTAACAATCTTCGTGTAACAGTATCGTAGGTACAGGATGAAAAGATTTTCATATAAAACAATCACATTTTCGGCATCTCACGACAAGGTTTTGTTGAGGTTAATTATAGTGGCGTGCACACAGTTGTGCATGTGCCACTTTTTCTGACTGCACCGCAGCCTGCTAGTTGTTCCTGGGGAGGGGAATTGTGCCACATCCTCCAGGCTTGTATGGGTTCAAGGAACCCTGATAGTTTGGCCTCAATATGCGGGTCCTTAATGGTCCCTTACAGTTCAATGGTTGGCTGTCATTATTGGAAGGAGAGCTCGGGAACGGTCCTGGCTGCTTCACATTGTTTGCTTCTTGTTGCATTTGCCTCGAGTTTCTTGCGTGTTTTTTTTTTTTTTTTTTTTTTTTTTTTTTCTTCAAAATGTTCTGAAAAGGGGGGTGTTCTATATTGTTTATAGAGGATGTTAGTAGAAATCATGTATGAATAGAGATTTTCAAGGTTATTATGGTATTACTAGTCGAGTGTTTAGGGTGTGCTTCCTACGTTATATTATTTATAAGTTTTTAGATATTGCCTCTTTAAGTTATTTATCATTAATGTTTTTAGAGATTGAATGTTATTTATACTTTATTTAGCAAGAGAACGGAGTCCTAGCCGATTACACGGTTCGTTAAGGACATCTAGGACCGGAGTCCTAGCTGATTACTCGGTTCATTAAGGAAAATAGGACATCCGATTTTGCGGATTCCTTAGTTTTTGATTGGTACTTTGCAAGTGAATTATTTATTAATATTCTTTTAAAATTAAATGATATGTTATGGGTTTTTATGTGGGGGCTTCTAAACTTATTTAGCTAGTTACTGGATCTTTTGGTTTTGTGGGGATAGTAATTATATTGTATTCCTAAGTCCTGCTGAGTCTATGAATTTATTTATATTTTTATATGCTGATTGTTTGTTTTTATTAGAGTCCATAAATAACTCTGGGTATGTGTGTGGTGATCCAATCTCTTTTTGGTTTTTGATAAATATTTTCCTAGTAGGTTGATAAACTTGTCATAATTTGCAGATGATATTGGCATGTGGAGGAATGGAAATCCTGCCAATAGAAGAGTAGTTAAAGAAATCCAGCAGAGAGGGAGATGGGCGGACAAATGGTGTTTCAAAATATCTCATGAAAAAACTGTGGCAATCATATTCACCCTCAAACGAAATAACAACCTAGTATATCCAAAATTCCTAAGAATGTTCTTTGACAACTACCTCACATGGAAACAGCACATTGTACAACTCACCCAGAATTGTAACAAAGTTCTCAATTTACTCAGGATCATCGCAGGGACTGACTGGAGATCCAAGCAGGAAACCCTCATCAATATATATAACACTAATTAAATCAAAACTGGATTACGGTTGCCAAGCATATAACTCGGCTAAGCAACCTGTACTACAAACACTTGACACTACTATTATGCACAGGAACACTCCCCTCAACATCATTAGAAGAACTACAAACACAGGAGAACTGCCCTTAAAATTACGTAGGCAAGAACTGCTCCTCCGATACTCCATTCGATTAGATACCCACCCAGACAACCATCATACCAAAACAGCTATAAACAAGTGTGAAGTTATCTTCAAACCCAAGGTCATACCCACCACACCAAGTGGCAAAGTAATCTTTGAACTAAGATAAAAGATACGTCTACTATCAAAACAGGTAACACACAATACAAACCAGAACATATCACCATGGTTACCAAGACCACCAAGGATTAACATTGAAGCTACCAAATTAGACAATAAAGAAGGACAATAAAATTTACTAAGACCTGTAATGGTAAAAGAAATCAACCAAAAATACCCGGACTATGCTAAAATATATACCGATGGATCAAAAACAAACAACCCACCAAGAACAGCAGCAACAATAGTCACCCCTGAATTCAATATACAAACGGGATCCAGATTACCTGACTATTGCTCGATTTACACCACTGAATTATGGGCTATACTTGAATCACTACAATGGATCAAAGACAACCAAATACCTAAGGCAGTATTATAAGCGATTCCCTAAGCGTTATCAAATCGAACCAAAATGGCAATACACACTCTAGGGAACAATTCCTCTACAGAGCATGCCAATTAATCGACGATATCACCACAGCACATCAATTAGTCGAGCTCATGTAGATGCCTTCACACATTGGAATCTCTGGCAACGAAACAGCAGACAAAGTTGCACAAACCAAACTAGGAGATCAAAACTATATCAAGCTTAATTATAGCTCTACAGAAGCACTAATCTTCGCACAAACATACATAGACCAGGAATGGCAAGCTTTTTGGAACTCCTCCACAAAAGGTAAAATGCACCATGAAACCCAACAAACCGTAGATAGGAACATACAGCTACCTAAGGGTACCTATTTAGAACAGAAAACCATAAACAGGATAATAACTGGAAAAACTAAACTAGTAAGCAGTTTTTGGAACGTTTCTAGAACCCTAACCATCCATTAACTGCTTTAACTGCAACACCACCGAAGATCTACACCACGTAATCAACATATGCCCAAAATATCACGACAAGGTGACATATTGTATAAGTGTAGCAATTTGAACACGTTTTCATCATCTGTACATATTTTATGTAGGTTGTAATGGATGTTAGTTTACTTTCTTTACACAAGGATCAGATCACTAATTCATTTTTCACAGATATAAATGCTTATGCATAAGAAAGTAAATTAATGTGTGCACTAGATGACCCATTACACATGTTCTTCTTGACTGAAGTAAGCATAAACTTTCTAAATATCACAATTATGTTCTCCGAGTCATTTTCTTGAGAGCGATGTCCCTAGAGTCTGATAATGATAATAGCTACGTTAATCATAAGTTTTGCACATTATAATTTCAGCCTGCAGAACAACTGAGATCAAGCATTTGCAAAGACAGAATCTATTAATGAGTTGAAAGCATTTTCCTAGTCAAATCTGTTTCTTCGAGACTACATACTCAATCATAATACCTTAGGACAACTACTACTACCTCGCAAATCCAGCCCTCAAAGATACCATTTAAGCTAAAGGGAGCAAACATTTGTATGTCAACCTATGTGGCGGTCGGGTAGGGTTATCCCCTCTAATATATAATACTTGGCGGCAAATCTTAAGAAACATCAATTACTACTGGAGCGGAAGGCTTGCTCTCTATAGATGGAACTGCCGGAAGGCAAGGAAGGTGTAGGTGTAAATATTCTCGAAGACACATGTTGTACTAGGAAAGGTTATTTATTCTTCAAGAAGGTTACCCAATCATAATAACTTATGAGAATATGTATGAAATGGAGAGAGTCATATCCGCTTACCCTGGAGATGCCATCTCCCGCACCCTAGTGCATGTGAGACCATTTTCAGGTAATATGACTGGAGGGGACTCCGTCGAGGAGCGGATTCAAATAGGGAAACAGTTTCCCCCGCAAATCGAGCGGAAGTCGTAAGGCCTCGTCTTAAGCAGCTATCGATCGACCTGAAAGGGTGACCTATTGAGCTGCGGATATAGGTCCTACAAGAAACATTTGGACACTCTGGGATACTAGATCTCGAAGATAAAAGCTAGAGGAAACGCACACGCGGGGAGGTTCCTAATGAAATACTTATCTACAAAATACCTCAAGGGCATAACAATGCACAAGATTATCTGAGAAAGCTGCTTGAGCATTGTATATTTGAACATCCGAATGATGATCTTAAACTCAGATTCATGGTGATTGTAAAATATCTTAACCTGGTGAAATCTGATGCTGAATTCTTTCAGAAATCTGTGACTTAAAAAGTAATTCACCGGGGTGATGTTAGGATAGTAAGAGGGACAGTATAATTTCGTGATCATTTTAACATCGCCAAATACCAACTGATTACGTTCAAACTAATCGGGTTGGATGTCGATAAGTTTCAGCGGGATCTCAATAATATAATTGACGAATATTTTCCAAAGATTGATGTTGCATGGGGAAAAATAAGAGGTCCTCCAAATATTCTCCGACGTAACAACAATCCAACAGGTGGTGGTTGTCATGTATCACCGGGCATTGTGAATATCACGCCAGTGTGCCCAGCAGGGATATGGTCTTTACAGCTTTTCTCCAAATCTCCCGCCGGGTGATTTGATATTGTCAATGCCAACTGTTTATTTACTATGCCGTAACCCATCGCTGCTACTAATACGTTTTTGTCTAATCTACCATGACGCTAATTTATTGGACACGTGCGCTGAAGAATTAACTGTCAGTTTATATGTACGTGACAGCCCGTAACTGCCCACCGTGACAAAATATCACATTTCATCGCTGATTAAAAAATTAACGACAAAATGATATAACATATCAGTTTTTGTAGCTTTCCTTGGGTACCGTTGCTATTCCACCTTAGCGGGTGCAGATTCGGCAATCCTAACGGATTCCAACACAAGGTGTTTTAACTGTCTCGCACGCGCACTTACATACGCTCGAGTTTCATATTGTCGAGGCAGCACTTATGGTATTTTTGAAATGGCGCTTGCCAGTGGAGCACATTTAGCTCTGTAATGGTGTTTCTGTCAATCCGCCAACGCAAGTCCATTTTGAGATGAAGTATTTGGATAAATCTATACTCTGCGACTAGTGTATATATATCCTCTTCACCTAGCATCTGTATCAATTCAAAATCATCGTTAATGCTTACAACATCAAGTTGAGCCGCGAGACCATATAGCTGTAACTGATTATTCTCAGATATACTCTCAATCACATTTTCCTGGTTCATTACACAACAAATTCATTTCTACAATATTTGTTTTCATCAAGACCAGTTCGATAACGCGTTGTTGGATAGTGTATATTTATTGTGACGAATCCATGTGGGTTTCTCTGAGCATATGCAAAGAATTTTTTGAACGTATTTATGTCCATGTCGCTGGTACACCAAGTTTGATGAATATTTCGCAGTGTAGGTGTGTCACCACCGTTAAAAATAACCAAAACGTTGCAGTTATCTTTGATGACTTTGAGGGATTTGAGTATACCTCTGTGCAATATAAATGAGATCTTTGTTTTGATGCCTGCCTCGTGAAAATATTCTGGTCGAATTCGTTTATTTGTCATGTATGACATTATCGTAAACCACTAGATTATTTATATCCCCTTTTAGATCCTCGACGGACTGCGCGTCATCAATGTCAGTGATAAAATCAATAACATCATATGCAGCCGCTGCATTTTCATTAAATTCCTTAAGAACATAATAACATCGTTGGTCATCTACGGATGGTGCCACTAAATAAAGTTTGTACCATTCAAGCCACCTCATAATCAGGTTGAATAACAACTGATATTAGACTTGACGAAAAAGATCAACCAAAACCAGGCAAATTTCCGGTAACTGCGATGGATCTGCAACAATGAATATCGCGGACGCCAAGTTAATTCACACGTTGAAGTCGATAAAATATATAAACTTGCGAGAATCACTCGCCATCTGGGTGATAAGATTGGCGATGAGTGGCAAACTAGGGATAGGTTAAGGGCAATTAATTGTAAAACAACTACATAATTGAGTCGATTTGTTATAGTTCGAGAGGTACTGGAGAGGTACAGCAGCGATTAGCAAACTGAGCGATGCAGCAGGTGTGACACGTGCTGCTGCGGCAGATTGGTTGCCACGACAGGCAATATGCAAATTTACCTACCAAAACAATTCAGCATAGACGGTTTGATGTCATCAAGCCAAACAAATTTCATTAGGTAGATATTTTGTTTTTACCACACAACGTCATAGGCATGTCACGCAAACGGCGCACATACAAACACGTCTTGATTATCCTAGCTGTTGCAAGTAGATACAATCAAGCATAGCCGCTATCGTCTAAAACACCAACTGAAGTTGCAGCAGCATTTCAATGAATTTATCAACGTGGCGGCCTGCGATGCCTACAGTTGCTACAAGTTGATCCTCGGTTAAGTAACATTGTTGATGCAATAACATAAGGTTAAAATCCGACGTGGACACACCGCTCTACATCATGATCAGGCAATCGTTGAGCTATTTAATCAAACACTTGCATAGCGAATATTTTGACATCAGTACACGCAGGAATTACTGAGAAACGACATATTTCGTGAATGATTTGCGAGACTACCTCACATCATGGCCGCGTTAAACAAGGAAGTCGCTCGAGGCAATTGCGAAAAACCAAGTGCTGGGCAGTAATGTGACAGGTATTTATATCAGCCTGATGAACTTGAGGGTAGTGCAGCAAGAGCAACTGATCCCATCTGGAGTGTAACCACACATACAGTTTCCAAGGTGGTGCACTATACTGTGCAGCCTGCAATCTACATACACGATTCAACAGCTCCTCAAGAAGGATTTGTCCGTGAACAATTACAGGTAATTCCTCGATTTTTGCGTGTGTTACCGAGACTAATATCACCTCTGTCCACGGTAAATTGTCCTACGTCCATGGAAAAATATTGCCACAACGTTATTGTGTTCATATTCATTCAGTCTGACCTCTGTTCGCCCACTTTGTAAATATATGTTTTTTTATGCTCGGATTGGGTAATGTGCGTTAAATAAAATAGTACTTCATTGAAACATAACACAATTTCGTAGAGGCGTCATAATTGAGAAATTTGGTTTAGAAACACGTCTTGTTACAAGGGCCGGTCACATAAAAGAAACCCCGTGTATTTTGTTTCACATGTAAAATAGCCGATCTTCCGCCTTATTCTTCTGTTCACCGCCTCTACTGCTGTTAGACTGACCCATCTTGTCGGAACTGCATGTAACTCGGGTCTGCTGATATGTCATGTAATTCGCTAATTCTGTCTGTTGTCACTTGTGCCATGGCGAAACTGTTCTTGTATAATAGGTGTGCCAAAGATGGTTCAAATTGGTTCAAATATGTCTTGGTCAGCCATATAATACACAAGACTTGTTCACATTGGGCTAACGTTTATGGTGTTGTATAATCAAAATTGGAGAATTGGTCGGATAAGTCCTTGTTTTGTCCGATATCCTCTCTTCTGTGATGCGGAAAGGTGTCAGCGATAGCGCGAGCTGTAACTTTTAACCGTAGTCTGTGCGAAATTTCTCTCGACGAAGAACCAGAGGAGGTTAGCTATTTGCAGTAGAAATGCCTGGATAGATAAGATGTGTTCCTTTGAGCAGAGTCGAGGACCGTCTTGCTAGAGCAATTTTCTTTACGAGTGCATCTGATAAATGTGTGTATTTCTGAATGCCTGTTTCATACGATCCAGAATGCTGGTTCCGTAGCTCTGAGTAGGAATAAAACAACTGCCGTCGTGATTGTATTTGTTAGAAGAGGGAAAATCCGAATTCTCCGAGGAGTTAACGTTGTGAGATTATTAAAGGCGTTATCTACTATTTCATTCATCCGAGTGGTGCAATGAGGATAAGGCGATATTGTGATTCTCTTGATTTCTGTATCACTTTTGGAAGGTAGGCGTATGCATCTCGGCCGTTTCTGCATTACCGATAGAACGTCGACTGCCTGGTTTGTGAGTCCTTGACTGGAGATATAAAGGTTAGAGGATAAGGGCTGAACTCTTTGCTAGGTCTTATGGTGGTCCTTCTGGAAAGTGTAGGCAGATATCACTAAGTTGCTTTCCGCCGATTCTAAATTTGTAGCTGCGATTACTTCATTGGACTCGGGCCATTCTTGAGATCGACTCGTGCGCATGCCCTGTGGTATTAGGAGTGGGGGAAGATAAGCCATGATCCGTCTGTTGGAAAATAGCCATAAAAACGAAAATTCAACATCGAAACCTTGGAATCGGTCTGTATGTCTGTTGAGATAAAGGGAACTTGGCTATTCGCCTGCTCCGTCATTCGCTGTTCCCCAGTAGGAATCAAGTCCAACCCCGAGGATACAAGGTCGTGAGAGTAGTAAAACAGGCTCGGCATTTTGGCTGTGACCTGGGTTCTGGAGCTCATTCAGTGTGTGTTAATGTACGGCGCTTTGTAGCTGAAGGGTAAGATGATTTCCTTCAATTGTCCGACAGAAAGTTCATACTGAAGAAAGGCCAGCATACAGACCGAGGACGTTTCTGTTCTGAGCTGCGTGTTGTGCGTTTTACCCTTAGTTATAATCGCTAAGAAAAATTAAGAAAAACGTATAAAACTCAAGCCCGGCACTTGTCTTGTGGAACGCAATGTCCATGCAGACATAAATCTTAAACAGTTGACGCAGAAATTGATAACAGAAAGTCAATGAAGCATACTGGTAAAATATAATGTTAATACCACCTGTAAGGTGAATTATACATATGTTGGCCTGCGCAAGTAATGCAATGTAGGCACAGAGCTATTTCAAGTAATGGTTACGGGAACAAAAGTGAATACTTTCTGAAGAGAAGGTCAAGGACGGTGTGTACCGGAAGACTAATTGAAGCTTGGCGTTCCAAGGCTAAGCAAGCAAACATTATGTAAGGAGTTCCTAAAGGGCATAAAGACCTGCACACATATAAACATCGCAGCCCAAACCTGTCATGTGAGGTCGCCTAGGCCAACCGTACAAATGACTAAGTCCCCTTGAAATATGATGGAATTATTATGCAGATAATCATGATTCAAGTGTTGCCTATAGAACCATGCATCAGCGAGACGCTACGGAGCAAACCATGTATATAAATATTGCCTGTAATTGTCCGACTAGAGCGGAGGAATTATATAAATGTACAAAAATGTATATATTACACACAAAATGCTTCTCTTAAGAGGAACAGAGACACCATTATAGATACAAAGTAGATGCGACACTATCCAGCACTACTTGCAGGCAAAATGCCAACAGAGCGCCTGTGCAAGTAAAATTATTGAAGTTGGATTCCTGACTCTGAGTAGACGTTGGTATGGAAACTAACCAATATGTAACCGTAAGTAAAGGCATCACACATATCTTAGGAGTTTTTATAAGTTTTAGATACTTGCACCTACATAAAGCAATCGCGAGTTAGTCGCCGTTCTCCTAAGGTATGAAGATTAGGAAACGTATCTGAAGAAGAAATTAAAAAATATCCATGCTCATATTATATCTGATGGCAAAATCCCCAATTGTTAAGTATTGTATGCAACGTTCCTCCTATTCCAGACTAGTGCCCAACTTTATTAATAATAAGTGGTCTGATTTATATAGTAATATGGAATTGCATATGAAACTTACCACATAGGAAAATGTAATATTATTGTCCGTGGCATTATACTGGCTGTTGATTGTGACAACTAATTTGCCAATACCAGTGATGGAACTTGTTCCAGTGACACATACAATCCTGAAATGTACAACACTTAGAAAAATATCTTACAATTAAAATTTTAGCTATTTAGTGTTGTCACGTACAGAAATAAATGGTGAAACGGTTGCATAGTGATGATAAAGGTCTCAAGTGCTTAAGCCATTGGGCTGAGATTTTTAAAGTATTGGGGCGAAGTGGATTAATTTACGGAGCAAAAGGAGACTAAGTCACAAGGCAGAGGTGGTTTTAGGATTAGCGTTTATGGTGCTACGGTACAATTAAGGTGATATTGGTTTAGGGCCGATATAAAAATATAGCATCAGTACCAATAGACGGAAATGGGACTACCCGTTTAATGTTCACAGCGGTCATAGCAACACCTACAGAAGGACTTATAAACTGAGGTAAATATCTTGTTGTCTGTGTTTCTTAGAGTAAAGTTTATGTATATTTTATTTGTATTGGTGTTTCTCAATGATTATATGCTATATCTATCTATCTCTCTCTTTACGTGTATATATATATATATATATATATATATATATATATATTGTAAACAATATAGTACATAGCGAATATTTTTCTATAATCATAGATTAAATATTTCGATCATTATACTCCGACTTAAACATGCTTATTTGAATTTTAGTTTAGACCATTTGTTTCTGCAATTGAAAATTACTAAACTTGTTCAGACGTTTGCATGCATTAGGAAGGGGCCTGACCTATATCCTGGATCTATTATGTTGTTGTTTATTTCAAATAATGTTTCACTTAAATTACAAAACACTTCTTCAACTAAATTAATAATTAGGAATTGAAGTGAAGGACAATTTGGATTATATTATTGTTATACACCAACAGACTTGCAACATCGCCACATCCCATGATATTTGCATATTAGCCTATTCATGACTAGAGGGACATCAATATATTCAATATTGGAATTTATTTGGAGCACGAATGAAATTCAATTGAAGCTCTACATATTTGGACCTGTGATGAAACTTATAGGACTATTTTCTGATTCAAATCACAGTACTATAAGTTCATTCTCAAGTTTCACTTTGTATTCTATGAAAAACAAGAAATTTGCTGAACTTTACAAAACTTGTTGGTTTTCGCTCTTTTATGTGAATAAGTTTAAGACAATAGAGTGATAACATACTGAAAATGTCAGTAATAGGATCAACGGGGATACGTTCTGATTACAAATGCTGTTCAGATCTTGAAATATATTTTGGACATAGGTAACAACATACATAGGCAGTTTCTATTCTCAATTGTCATTTATATGTAGTGAAGATAGATTAAACATTTGTCAGTGTCACTGAATTTTAACCATGATGATCTGTTCAGCATGTTATTGACCCTGAAAATGAGCTTGATCTTTTTTAACGATACTTACTGCTCAGGGGCAATGTATAGATATTTCACAGGAGTGCACTGGACCTGGATATAATTTTCAATATAGACAATACTATTGATGTCCTCAACACTTTTTCCAAGGTTAATTCCTTTGATAGTGAGATAGGTACCTCCATCCATTGGCCCTGAGGTGGGTTTGATCTGAAACATAATTAGTTTTCTTAGATATATGCCTTGCTCTGCATAAAGTAACTTATACAATTTGTGCTCGACAAGAATTGTGTTTCCCTAAAGACAAGTTTTTATTTTAAAGCAATTGTTATGAGATATTACTGCTCTGGTGATGCTTTGTTACACCAACTTGAGTTTGTAGATAACTTTCACTTTGGCAAACATGTGACTACATAAATTGAAGTTAATTATTGTAGTATCTCTAATTTTATATCAGCAAACGTATGACCATAGGCTGCAATGCTAACACCTATATTTTTCTCCAACTTTGCATCGGCTAACGTGACCACATGCTCAATGCCAACACCAATTTTTTCCAATTTATTCTCGTTACCTTTTGGTTAAATCTCTTATGTGCAGGATGTGATTTCTCTAATTGTGGAGATTGAATGGTACAATGTTACCGGATAAAATGGTACTTTTTGAAACTCTTCAACAATCCGAACATGCTCAAACAAGAAGGGATTTAAACTGTTTTCTGCTCACCTCTTTGATGTGACGATTTAGATTTAGAATGACTGAAATAAAAGAAGCGACGCACCCTATACTGGCACGTCCATTATATATTAACTCACACATTATATACTTACATGTCTATTACACACCACATCATTCATTGTATACTGGCCCTTCCATTATACATTACCTCACTCATTGCATGTTTGTCTGTCCATTATATACCATATCATTCATCGTATACTGGTCTTTCCATTATAGACTCCAATAACATTATTCTAATGCCAATGATCTTACATTTATGATCACAGGATTTGGGCAGGTCTCAGATGTGGAAAGCCACATGGAGGAACATCGGCTCTTTATGGTACAGGATTTCTCACACCATCCACATTTATACTGATTCTTGAGAGTTAAGCATCCACCACATGAGAATGCCACCTCACACTTGTACATGATTACTGAAATAATATATAAAGGTCACTCTACTGAACATGTGAAATGTAATCACTCCAGGGGAATAAAACTAATAAAATACATTGGATACATTATTGAATTAAATCTTTCCATGATAATATATGATACACATTAACACTTGACAGCATGCAGAATTTGATCATTCCTGGATAATATATTGAATACAAGTATTCCAGAGAACATGTATATTTTTTTTCATTAGTAAGAAATAATTCAAGGAATGCAACCACTTTAGAGAACATGTAGAATTCGATTATTCCTGGATAAGATATGGAATACAAGCGTTCCAGAGAACACATGTAATAATTTTGAAATAATGCAAAGAATAGAAGCACTCTAGAGAACACGTATAATTCAATCATTCATGAGGAATACAGGGAATAAAGCACTGTAGTGAACATTCAGAATCTAATCATGCCTCAGCAACACAAGGAATACAAGCACTTGGTAAAACATATAACAGTGTACCATTCCAGGTAAATGCATAAAATACAAGCACTCTAGAAAATATGCAGAATTTAATCATTGTTGTATATACATGGAATACAAGCACTCTAGATATTATGAAGAACTGAATTATTCCTGGGGAGCATATGGAATTAAAGCACTTTATAGAACATATTGTATTGAATAATTCACTGGGTAATCATGAAATACAGGCAGTTTAGAGAACATATAGAATTAAATCATTTCTGGGAAATACATGGAATGAAAGCACTTAGTTGATCGTACATAATTTAATCATTTCCGCTGAATGCAAGCATTCTTTAGCGTATGTATAATTTAATAGATCATGGGGAATACATGTACTCTAGAGAACGAGTAGAATTTTACCATTCATGTGGAATACATGGAATACAATCATTTACGAGAACATTCATGGAAATAACATAGAATGAAAGCACTCTAGTCAGCATGTATTCTTATCTGTAATTTTAATGATTATCCATAGCTGGATTTATTGCATATAGCGTATTCTAAGATGTTAATGGGAAGTACAGTTGCATAGGATCTATACATAGATGCGCACGTATGTTTTGATAGTTATTAAGAATACAATTATTAGTAAATATTTTGACAAGATTCGGTCATTTCCCCATTGGACCATTTTTTGATGTGTTATCTGAAAATGACTATGCTATGTTAGTTCCCATTTAGTGGGTTAACGCATTTTAGTTATTTGATGTTGGGAATTTTCCGTTTGTCATTTAAGAATCAGTGAAATATTCGTGTTTTAGCTTTTTAGCATTCAAAAGAAAAGTACAATTTAATCATATCTGGTGAAGATAGACTCTCTAGAGAATATATAGAAATTCATATGCGAAGGGAATACACGGATGGATTACAAGGAATGTAATCATATCTGGTGAATGTATAATATGTAGAAGATAATACGCGACCGAAATACATGGAATACAATCTCATTAATGATGTAGAATTTGATCATTCCAAGGGGTGGGGGTGGGGCATATGGAATTAAAGCACTTTATATAACATATTGAATTGAATCATTCACGGGTGTATCCATGAAATCCAGGCAACTTAGAGAACATGTATAATTAAATCATTTCTGGGAAATATTTGGAATAAAAGCACTTATTAGAACGTATATACTTTAATCATTCCTGCCGAAAACAAGCACTCTTTAGAGTTCTTATTATTTGTTAGTTCATTGAAAAAGAAAGTAATAAAATCATTCTAGAGACCAAGTAGAATTTGGTCATTCCTGGGAAATACATATAATACAAGCACTTGGCAGAACATATATAATTTAATCATTCCTGCTAAATGCAAGCACTCTTTTGAGTATGTATAATTTGGCAGACGATGTGGAATAAAAAGAATACAAGCACTCAAGAGAACAACTAGAATGGGGTCATTCCTGGGTAATATATGGAATACAAGCATTTACGAGAACATGAAATTAATCATTCCTGGGGAAAACATGGAATGGATGCGCTCTAGTCAACATGTGAAATGTATATGCTTCATGTTTATAATTTGCATTCGCGGCTGTAAATTGTACAGATTATCTAAAGCTGGATTTGTTGTACGTGCAAATGGTCTATTTTAAGATGTTACAGAAAGTACAATTACATAGAATATTTACATAGATGCGTACGTATGTGTTGCTCATTATCAAGAATAAATTAGTGAATATTTTGACAAGATTCGATAATTTCCCCATTGGACCGTTTTGTGATGTGTTATCTTAAAAGAATTAAGTTCACATTTGACGGGCTAATGCATGTGAGTTATTTTATGATGTTGGAAATTTTCGGTTTGTCACTTAAGTAATAGTGACGATATTTTTGTTTTAGCTTTTCAGCATTCAAGAGAAGCTGTCGAATTTTATCATTTCTGGTGAATATAGGCTCTCTAGAGAATATATTGAAATTGATATACACGGATGGATTACAATCTCCCTAAAGAAAATGTAGAATGTAATCAATCCATGGGAAGATATGGAAAAAAGATTCTCTAGATAGCATACAGGCTTTAATCGTTCCAGGGGAATCCAGGAAATGAGAGTACTGTAGAGAACATGTAGAACTGAATCATTTCTTTGACATAAAAGGAATATATGCATTCTAAATAACATGTAAAACGGAATTCAAGGAATAGAGCAGTTACAAGCACTCTAGAGAACAAGTATAGTTTAATCATTCCTCGTGAATCCATGAAGTACAATCATTCTAGAGGCCAAGGAGAGTTTATATGTATTTTAGGGAATACAAATAATACAAACAGTCTAGAGAACACGTAGAATATAACCATGTAAGGAATACAGACACAAATTATTAAAACAGCAGAAATCAAGTGATAAAAGTGTAAAATAAATATAATGCAAACAACATATGACATGCCTGTTTCATGTTTTTTCCTACAATTGACGTTGAAAGTTTGAGTTAACATAATATGTGGACCTAGCTTAAGTTTCATCAAAATATCTGTAGGGGTTAAAATTAATGTCCTTCGTAAACAACCAGGCCAATGACTAGCATTATTACCTGTTAAGACAATGACATCGAGGAAGGCGATATGACTGAATATATAATAAACTATCATAATATAAGAATTCATTAAAAAACTCCCCCAGTATACGGATTGAGGTCAATTATTTATAATTTATATTGCTGTTATTTGGCCTGGCATCAGGAGTAAAGCATTTGTATGTGACACAATGTCTAGTCATTGTATAATACATTTTATATTGTCATGAATATATGCATAATGGGTCAAAAGCTGTTATACAGAAAATGATACAAGCCTGAGTTACACTTACCATCAGTATAACTTGTATATCTGACAATCGATACATTACGATGTTGTCAGCGGTTGAAACGTTATATTCCTGTAACGGATACAAGTCAGATAATTACATTTTCCCTTGCCATGACCGTAATTTTGAGGCAGGATGTGTAGCTAACGAATTTGATATACTAGACATATTATCAATACATGATACATAATTGACCAAAGTGTCATTAAAATATGTTTTGTGGTCCAACGATAAACTATGGACAAGGTTTCAAGTCAGGGAAGTCAATTGTATATTTCTGTGACCATGACCTTGATATAATGGGCATCGCTAAGGTACATAATGTATGTTCTCGTCATGATGTATAATTTGACCAAATTGAATAAAATCTTTCCTACCATTACAAATGTATTAACCAGACCATGAAATGTAAAGGGGTTTAAATTTCCTATTAGACATATTCAAATTTGAGTGCGTCGTTGTCCTGTGACATGCTGGTTGACATCATCCATATTTCCAGTATACTATGCGTGTCTAGATCTTATGCAGACCTAGATCTGCCATGGTATGAGGTACCATTAGTCTAGATATATGTCATTGCTGTACTAATGACTCAAGCAGACAGTACGCATGCTAGTCTGATCAATGTATTATGCGATGGGAGCCATGGTTGCTTAGCTGTTGGATCTTTCGACTCGTTATCCAAAAGGTTGGGTTTTTTATACCACCCAATCTCTCAGGAGTATATTGCCAATATTATGCTGAAAGGGCCACTAGAATAATAACCATCCACCAAATGGCACAAACCTTGTAGGCAGTGTCATGTACATCGAAATAGAATGCCATTCAATTTTAACAACAGCCTATGCCAGTCTAGTTAGATCTACTGGGGACAAGTACTCTTTCTTAGAAAAAATTAGGGAAGTCGCTAAAGGAGGAAGCTGAACACATATTGGCATTTGACGCTATTGTAACTAGGATTCTACTATAAATCTGACGTAGAGATGATCGTTGGTTCTAGCTGATATCATCAAATGAAGCCCATGAACCAAGGCCAGGGTCAAATTGTGGAAGAGGAGTCAGGCTTCTTCTGTCTTACGGCCTATTTGGATCGTCAAAACATCTCAGTAGGTTCCCAAAGATTGCCTAATATGTGTGCAACAGAAGGTCTGAGCAAGACTATACCTAAGAAAGGTTCCCCAAGAAAGAGAAACTCCGCATACACGCAACACCCAAAGGCTGGGGAAGTCAAGTAATAAAACACTATTGAGATCATTATTGTGTGCACACGTAATACAAGCACTGTAAATAATGTGTAGAATTGAATCATTGCTGGGAAACATATGGAATGATTGCATTCTAGAGAGCACGTTACATTGAATCATTCCTGTGGAATCCATGAAATGCGTGAACTTTTAGAACATGTAGAATTTAATCATTCCTGCTGAATGAAAACATTCTCGAGACTCGAGAGTATGTATAATGTGTTAAACCATGGGAAATACAAATAATACAGGTAGAATTTGTTAATTACTGGGGAATACATGGAATTCAAGCCTTTTGCAGAACATATAAAATGTAATCAATCAATCAATCGTATTTGCGCCGTCTGGTGCTTGAGGCGACAGAAAGGGAGCACCATTTTGGTGTGTCTGCTGCTGTTATTGGGGCGGCATGCAGGATGAGGCCTCTGGTCTTGAGTTCTCGCTCCACGGATCGGCGCCATGTCTCTTTGGGTCTCCCACGGTTCCTTTTCCCCTGTGGAGTCCAGCTCAGTGCCACCCTTGGTAGTGAGTCAGGGGGCATTCTGCAGACGTGGCCGAGTCATCTCCATTGGCGAGTTGCAATGGTCTCAGCGATGGTGCTTGCGTTCGCTCTGTGCCGGAGTTCCTCGTTCGAGATCATGTTTGGCCAGTACATCCTCACGATCCGTCGCAGGCACTTGGTCTGTAAGACTTCGAGCTTGCGTTCTATGTTAGCAGTGGTCTTCCAACACTCTGACCCCTACAAAAGAATGCTCAGCACGTTGCTCTTGAAGATACGGATCTTAGTGTGGGCGCCGATGTTTGTTGTCCTCCAGATGAGCTTCAGCATTGCGAAGGCCTGGTTAGCCTTTCTGATTATTGTGGTGACTTCCCTTGTGCAATCTCCATCCGTGGCCACCTTGCTGCCCAGGTATTTGAATTCGTCTACTTCTTGCAGAGGCTGGTCGTTCATGGTGATTGTGTCGCCCACTCTAGTGTTCTTCCTCAAGACTTGTGTCTTCCCTATGTTGACTCGAAGACCGAAGATGCTTGCTGTCTGTACCAACTGTTATGTATTCTGTTGGGTATCCTGGTGTCTGCTTGCCAGCAAACCGATATCGTCGGCATAATTCAGGTCATCCAGCATTGAGGTCAGCGTTCACTGTATTCCTTGCCTCCTGCCCTCTGTGGTGCGGTGCATGATCCAGTCAATGGCCAGTGAGAAGAGGATCGGCGGGAGAATGCATCCTTGCTTCACTCCGGTTTCCACATTGAATGGTTCAGTGAGTAGATTGTTGTGGATGACTCTGCACTCAAAGTTCTCGTACAGGGGCCTCATGACGTTAACAAGTTTCTGGGGGATGCCATAGTGTCGTAGGATCTTTCACAGAGAGTCTCGGTGCAGGCTGTCGAAAGCCTGCTCAAACTCCACAAAGACCACATAAAGGGATCCATTTTACTCATGGGACTGCTCAAGGATCTGTCTCAGAAATAAGATGTGGTCGATGCAGGATTTGCCCTTCCTAAAGCCTGCCTGTTCCTGGCGTAGGATGCCATCCACAGTTGTTGTGATGCGTTGGAGAATGATGCGACTAAAACCCTTACTGGAGATGGATAGTAGGGTGATTCCTCGCCAGTTGTTTCAGTTTCCCAGATGTCCTTTCTTGGGAAGTTTGACGATGATTCCTGTTTTCCAGTCATTCGGTGCTTCTTCACTATCCCAGATCTTTTGGAGACACTGGCAAAGAAGCTGCGGTGTCTCTGTGTCTTCTGCCTTCAGCATTTCGGGACATACTCCATCATCGCCAGGTGCCTTCCCATTCTTCAGCTTGTGGATGGCCTCCTTGACCTCCTCAACTGTGATGTCCTCGCAGTTGATGTCAAGGTCCTCCTTTGCTTCAGGAATGTCAGCGAGTACTGGTGGGTCTGGGCGATTCAGCATGGACTCAAAGTTCCATATCTTCAGCTTCTCCCCCTGTAATCAGTCCTGGACAAAACAAGGAATAAAAGCACTCTAGTCAACATGTGGTAGGTATGTCTATCATTTTTTAAATTTTTGTTCATGGCTGTAAATCGTATTACTTAGCTATCGCTGGATTTGGTGTAGATGCATATGTTCTATTTTAAGACGTTAAAAAACGTAAAAGTGCATATACTCTATATATAGATATTTACGTATGTGTTGACAGTTACTAATAATAAAATTATTAGTAAATATGTTGACAAGATTCGGCCTTTTTCCCACCAGACATGTCGGACAGGTGGTGTCTGAGAAGACTTAAGATAGTTTCCATTGGGTGGGTTAAATCATGTGAATTCTTTTACGGTGCTGGAAATTTTCAATTTGACACGTAAGCAGTAATGATAGCATGGGTGTTTTAGCTTTTCGTCGTCAGGTAAAAAGTCACACTAGGCAATTTTATCATTCTAATTTATTGCATTATTGTTTTAACATCCATTCAAGGATAGAATATTTTGTATTTATCTATTATTTGAGAGGTAAAAAAAATTTTTTAGGATTGTTCATTGGAAACATAAAGTGCTCATTGGCCTATAGTTAAATTTTCAATTACATCATACATAATTAAATTGTTACGTTTAACAACCTTATTGGTTTTGCTTCTTTCTGTTACTTAGTTTTTGACCGTAGAGTCGTAACACAGAATTTAATGTGAAGGACATGTAGAATTTAATCTTTCCTGACGAATAAGAGCACGGGCGAGAATATTAAGAATTTAATAATTCATGGGAATACAAGGAACACAAACACTCTAAAGAACATGTAGCATCATATAACTAGATCTGGAAACAAGAGGTCAAATTGTGAAAGATGTTTCAGACAACAACTTCCGTCTGCCTGACGTCATCCAGGGGTCATGAACACATGTCAATAATAGAGGCACAATAAAAGGTCTGATATAGAATGTACCCCAGAAAGTCTCCCAAAATAAGAAAGAATCCAGGTGTACGCATCTCTCGAAACAACGCTTTTGGACATGGGAATGAACAATTATATCCTCTTCGTCCATCATCTAAATCATAAGGTGGAATGAAGGGAACCCTAAAGGGAGAGAAGATGTAACATCTGGAAACTCATTTGAGTCAACTAGATTTGAACGGTAGTGGCGGCATAACTTAACTTTCCGTTCTGATCTCTATTTCTTAAGAAGGATACGTCATTAAAGCAGGTTCGTCATCCTGTCCCCACACATGGAGACGTGGGAGAAAAAGTAACCAGACCAAGATCGCCCGTTCTTGGAGATTGGGTTTATATGATCCCTTCTCGACAGTCTGTGAGGATAATGGAGGCCGGATTCCTCCTTCTTATGTATGACTGGTGCAGAAAGGGAAGAACTCACGCATCTGGCACACCCTGGATCCAACGAAAAGACTACCATGAACTCGTCGGAGCGAGAGATGACTCACTACAATATATTTGTAGTTCACACATCTAATAGCAACCAAAAGGGAAGATAACAATTTGACATTCTTTTTCACTAAGCAGGTGAGCAAAGCACAACTCCATTTTTGCTTAGAGATCAAATAACAAATCAATGAGGGGGTATCAACCAGATCTCTCTCTGTAAAACTGAGGTTCCTGATATGGTGACTCGAAGAGCACTGCCCAGTGACCGGTTATTGCTGCCTAGCGGCTGACATCTAGTGCCTAATCAATAGCCTTGGACCGGTTTAGCGCTGACAATCTGAAATAATAATCTTTACTTTGAGGAACTACGGTTCAGTAAATGTTTCTCAACTGACAAAGAAGATTTAGTATCCAGATGTCTATTCAAGCAAGAATGCTGCTCTCGTCTACTTTCGGGATGGCTTGACTAAAATGTTTGTCAGGCAATATAAACTCAACCACACTTGCCCTGCACTAACAATTGGGGAAGTACTATGGATTTCTCGTTAACGGACTCTGACATCTTGGGATCAAGAGTCAGATATCCTAGAGCTGCCAACTTCTACACAAATATGAAGAAGAAACATATTTCCTTTTTGCTGTAGGTGGCTACATCCCTACAATATGAACTATGCTAGGTCCCTCATTGGATCAGAGGAGATTACGTTGTGACAAGGAGGAGGTAGTAGGATCACTGTTGCTTCTTTACAAGTGCGACGACGTTCAGCTTAATCCCACAATGCATCATCCCAAAGACGACACATCGGATACCAGCAGTGCATACACATTTGTTCATGATAAATATATGGGATATATGTGCTATTTACTCACACCTTGGAATATAATATCAACTGAAAAAGAACACACAAAACATAATAGCAACAAAAATATTACCAAACATGGGTAGGATATATTTACCCTCACATTGGTTACTCAGATAAGGTGTATATTTACTGAAGGACAACTTCAACATGGAAGGTGTCATAAATTCCTTCAAATAAAATTGAAATGAAATTAGATATACAAGATAAGAGAAAGGACTACAGAAAATGAAAACAGAGCACATCAGAAGATTTGAAAATAAGCCAGAAGACAGCTTCAAAGATGATGAATCATTGAGCATTTGGCACGCATATATTTGCCGAATAATCTCCCCAAAAAAGAGGAATATATTCTTTATATTGGATATGACTCAGGTACTAGACTGGAATTATATTGAGTTATGTAGATTCTGATTCTTCAGTTAGCAATTATAAATGGGCATATTGAGCTTGGACTGTGGGCTAGCATCCTGGTAAAAGGCAAGCAATGTACTCTGAGAAGTTAAGGTGTTATTGTCATTAAATTATAAGTTAATGTTGATTATATTAAATGGCCAAGTGTTTCTCTGGCAGTGTATCAACATAGAACTTTTTATTTTACACTTAATAATAATAATGATAATAATAATAATAATAATAATAATAATAATAATAATAATAACAATAATAATAGACAACCTTTTTCCCATAGAGAGAAATTGGGTACACTTAAGAAGAATTCTCCCCTGTCACTGGGAACTGATAAAGTAGGTGGTTTGGTTAACGGTTACCCTTTAGAATGATATGCATATGTCTGTTCTATATGAATGACGCAAAATAGTACAGCAATCAAGATATTCCAAAGCAGATCTAATAAGTTCCAAAACTGGATAGCTTAATTATGATCTACTGTGATTAATGAGTATGACAAACAGAATGTGAATGGATCCTCGATGAACAAAATAATTGTTACCTTGTATATTATATGGGTTGTCGAGACTCTTGTTGAGTGCCCAGGAAATAGAGATTGACACATTCTTGTCACTTGCATTTCCCACATAAGAGAACTGAAATTAAACATTGGACATTTTCAGGAATTATTTGTCTTATTCGGAGGTATTATTGTGTTTAGAGCATTTCAAACCCAAATGCTTCCATTTTTCTCATCTACCAACTCACACGTATTTCAATACATATTATTATTTTGTATTTAATTTAGTCAAGGGATTTATTATGTACATGTAGAATGCAATAGGCAAACATATCATAATATAATCAATTGTATGATAGTCTAATTTCCAAACATGTTAGGTAGGCCTAATAGTGAGGTCAGTGTATAATCGATTTTAAATGTTCAAGACGCGATCAATTAGTAATAGGTAAACAGCTAAGGGGCCTACTAACTATAGTTTGATTAAAAAAGGAACATTAATGTCAAAATGACATGGCCTCTATGTAATGGGCAATTCACCTAGCAAATCTGCATCCAATCATGTGTAAGGGTTGCAGAGCTATGACAGATATAGCATATGTCAAGCGATCTCAGTGATCGGCCCTAGTTATTGCGGTATATGTTACATATACGCTTCAACAGATACCTGCATGTAAAGGACACCTATCCATAACGGAGAGTATTTTAAGCCTTTCATCTTACTTTGATTATCATTATAGACCTTGTTCATGAAGGACGGAAAATAAAATCATTTTAATTGTATTGTCAGCTTAATCTGGATACGAAATACAATTGTCTTGTCCATACACGACAGCATTTTAAGGCGCTGTCTTCAGTTCGTTATCAAGCCATAATATGGATGATATATATCCATAAAGACAATAGCTTTTGTTGAGTTTTTTCATTTCATTACAATTATCAAACTTGATATGAACGATACTTTATCATCAAGTACAATATTGTAAGTCCTATTTTGTTCATTTTATTATTATTTGCGACCTTACTATAAATAAACATAAAACAAACAGTATTAAGAGTCTTCTTCATTTATGTATCAACCAATGTTTCCTCGAATGTCCTTTAAAGACGTTTGTTAACAATAATTTTAACTAAATAATTTTTTTTCTACATGAAGTCCTTCTTCCTCTGAGCTGCAGTAGCTAAGTGGTTACATATCTGGCATCAATACTTCAATATTGCAGGGTTTCATTCCTGGATAGACAATGCCTGGTTCACAGCGAAACGGTGTATCTGGGGAAAGTATTTTAACTCCACTGTCTCAGCATGATATAATTTTGTATGTGATGTCATAATTAATTAATTAATAAATTAACTAATTCATTCATTCATTTATTCATTCATTCATTCATTCGTTCATTCATTTAAATAATCTTCTTCCTGCTCATGTAGACATCAATTTGCAAGAATTATTACGTTTATTTATTGTACTTACATGTACGAGTTCACATTCAATGATGCTTTCTCCATTGGAAAGTCTTGTCACGTCGGCATTGACTTGTGTGCCATTGTTCAGATCCAAGAAACAGAGGAGTGAGGTTTGAAAATCCTTAAATTAACACAGAAAAAAGATCATACTTATGTAATATGAACAAATTAGGTGTTAAACTATAAAACGTAGGTAAAAGGTACAAATTATCGGTAACAATGATTGCATTAAACGATAGAACAAAACAATGTATCAATTCAATTACAACACTTTCCTCTTTATAACACGGTAGTTGGGTTCCAGAACAGGATCATGGACCTGCCATGGTTCGTGCACTTAACATGAATTGTGACTCATATTATAATATTTCAGGAAACTATTAAAATCGCTATAGAAAATTGTTTAAAAACTACCCACAGTTCTTTTCCAGCAACTGTCTTTCTAAGCGTGCCAAAATATATATATATATATATTTCCGGATGTAAGTCACTGGTTCATGCGGCTGAAATAAATGTCACGTGACGTAAACTTGGAATATGGACATTTAGGTCAAGGTAAATATACGAATCATTTATGATGTCCCTGTATTAATACAATTTGCATCTGTCATATATTTCATCTCTTTCAAGTGCATATTAGCTGCAATTAAACACTTCTAAGTAATGATGACAAAAATGTCAAAGAAAAACTAGAAAGCGCCTTTTATATTTTTCTTTCAAACTTTATGTTTTCATCTTTATACGTGTAGTGAATTTTTAATATATTTGTTCTTGCTATATTATAATTTCTTCCTTATATTAGAATATTAGAACGAAAAGTTTCGCTTTATATAAATTTTCATTATATTCATTACTCCTTACATTATACAAGAAGTACATGTTATATTAATCTGGTTTTTGCATTTTTGCCACTGCCATCACAAAAACCTAATCTGAGGTTTTCTCGCTAAAAGAAGACAAAGAAAACCAACATGTGAACAACGTCCCGGACTTTAAAAGCTCAACACTCACTTCAGGGCCACAGGGGGCCCCGAATGGCCGAGTGGTCTAACGCGCTCTCCGTTACTGATCACTGCCATCTAACCTCTGTCTGCGTGGGTTCGAGTCTCGGATTCGGCCAATGTGGATATGTGAGAAAGCTTGCCAGTAGGTCGGTGGTTCTTTGTTGGGTTTTCCCGGGTTCTTCCTCCACTATTAATACTGGCCGCCATGTATAGCCTATCCTGTGCTGAAAAATGGCGTTAAGCCCCACAACAACAACAACAACAACTTCGGGGCCACACACTTGTGGCATATATGGCATTATTTAAATGTGACATTCCCATTTAGTTTTATCATTTAATCACCTACTATAATCTGGTTCGAGTTGGCTATTCGTTGTAACTGAACAGACGAAATGAATTTAATTATACGCTGCATGCATTAAACGATTAATGTAATGGGTAACGAATTCATTTGCGCGCATGCGCAACATATATCATTGCAGAGGTACTTAACCGTGTCATATGAACTACATGGTTTAGTTGTTATAATTTTAGCTGCCTTATATATGGTTTGGTGATGTGAAGTCACAGAACTCTGTGTGGTTTCTTATGACGTGCACGCTATGTCTGGTGACGTTGGTTCGGAAGAGTGTACTGGTGTTCTTGATGCGAGGGACCAAGGCTTCGCGACCATCCGGTCTGTGTTGAATGTGAGGGCTCTCGAGGGATCCTTCAACATACTGAGAGGGGCGGACCATGCGTGGGCGCTTCTCTGACTATTGATGAGAGCGAGTGGACGTCAAATGGGCCCCACGAGAGTTATAAATACATCGTTATATGAGCGATGTATTCATAAATTCATATATAATCCGATATCCATTGGTGTTTAATAAGACCTTGTTTATATTGGGGTGAACATCATATACTTTCATTTGTCGATCGGTGATAGGACTTAATTCACGTTTGTTTAAAATTCCATTCGTTAAATTCATGTTTTGAGCTTTTTCGTTGCGTTACTTGTTGTTGATAGCTCCATGTTAGGAACTTTATAATTTTCCTTATCTTTTTGTTTATAATGGTGTCAGGATTTGTTAATATTTTATTTGCGTTTATAAATAAACGTCTTATTATCGCAGTTGCTTTGGGTGTCTTCACTAATCCAGTCCCAACCCGGCTTCATCTTATGACAAAAGGCTTGATTAACAAGTGGATGTGAGGAGGGGCAGAGATGTTGCAGTCAGCAACACATCAGTCGTACCATAAGCTTCAAAATTGTACTTGCTGACAACAGCAGTGTTGATCAGCGGGAAAATACAGACGCATGGTTAAGGAATTTACAAAGGACCTGAGCAATGTATGTGGACAATCCCTGACGTGAGCAATTTACATTGGTCATCCATGACCTGAGGAATTTACATATATATTATCAGACCTGGGCAATCTATGTGGATAATTCCTGACCTGAATAATTTATAAGGACAATGACTGGCCTGATTAATTTATACGGACAATCCGTGAGCTGGGCGTTTGAAATGGAGAATCCCTGAGTGTGTGTAAAAGAAAGAAAACATACACGTGGAAGTGATTCAGAGTAATTTTATGCACATATTTAAATGGTTGTTGGCCACAAAGGAGATTATTTGGTATAACATCTGTATAGTTGGCAGTAGAAGATCATATTGTACATCATGTATTCCAAGTTATGGTCGATATTACTGGAACCCTGCTGAAATCGAAACTATCACTGTTTTCGATGAAGCTACCAAATAATAACATATTACAATACGGAATGAAAATGCGCGGTTTTACCTCTATTAAATGATATCAGGTTATGTTGATACATAATGAAAATTCGCAGTCATACCGTTAGGTTTAACGCTGTCACCACAATTTTCGTGTTCATCCCAGATGGAACAAGTATCTCTGTTTCATTTGATTGGATACGAGGACATGACTGGTGCCCTTTATTATGACTCGAATGACCGTCTCGCTCCACCTGAAATAAAATTTGTTTTTCTTTCAAATCAAAATTCTTAAATTCAAATTTTGTTCATAAAGTTTCAAACCTCAGTCAAAATTCAGATTTTTAAATTAATAGAAAAAACTCTAAATTTTCATTTCTGAAAATTATTTCATTTTTTTCTGGAATTAACTTTCATTTTGAATTCAAAATTATGGTTTCGTGGGGGTCCTATTATTTCCATAAAGTGATGATGGGTCGTCAAATTTTTTTAGTAATAAATATAAAATAACACAAATTGAAAACTGCGTCATGTAGTGCATTTATAGTAATTCCAAATAATAATATGTTTGCTGAAACAAACATTGTTTTGTAAGAGAAAATGACACAAGAATAAAATTGGTTCAAGTTTTACTTTAACACAAAAAATGCCTGTATATGCTGGAACATGGTATTCTGACAACATGCAACCAAATTAATTTGGTATAGTGGATGTTGAGATTTGAGAAAACTGGCCTCCACACGGAGGTTATCTTTTTCAGAGCATCAGTTCGGTATTTTAAACAGCTGATAGTACTATTGGAATATTTCGGAAGGGCGCAAAATGTTTTACTGTACTATAGTAAATATGGCTTAACAAGCTAAAATGTACTAAGTTATACAGCTAAAATCAACATGGAACGATATTATGGACTACGTTCTACAGCTAAAAATCAATACAGATAAATACTACTGTGAAGACAAATATTTGTCTCTAGTGCTGAAATGAATACTCGAATAAAAACGTTTTCGTAGATTTCTTCAAATCAGAAATTAGTATTCAAATTTTCATAGTATTATATTTTATAATTTTGTCCACGTCTAATGTACCCTGTGGCTTACTCAAACTCTCCGACAGCCCAGTTGTATGCAATATAGCTTAGTGACCGTACCATGTATATATACACTGTGTTCCTCTAACTCTGGTTACCTGAATTCACCAAGTGGTATGCAGTATTGCGTAGTGACCAAACCATGTACATATACACTGTGTTCCTCTAAAACGTCGGTTACCTGACAGCACCCATGGACATGTAGTGTCACTTAGTGATCATGCCATATATATACAATGTGTTCCTCTAAAACCGTTTACCTGACTTCACTAATGGATATGTAGTGTCATGTAGTGACAAACCATACACATCTACACCGTGTTCCTCTAAAGGTGGCTACCCAATAGAAGCCATGGACATGTCAGTGTTGTGTGTCAAGACTTTGAATTGTGTTCTCAGGGCTCAAGGAGTAAAAACGGTAGAATACAAACGTTGTGATAACTATTACGGGCACACAACATTGCACATTACTGCCACTGCTTGTTCTAGCATATTGGATGAGCACCATAATTGTGTCCATTATTTGAAATATTCAGAGTTTCCAACTGGTTATTAACTTCAATTCACAGGGAATTTACTGTTACGGTTTTCCTTCTTTTTGCAGCCACTTTTTAGTGATCACATGAACATTAGAACTAGTTTTGAGTGTGTTGAACAAACTTACTGAATTTTAAAACCAGTGCACACTCAGAAAAGTGACCGAGTGCTCTAAAGCGCTCACCGTTCAAAACCACTGCCATCCCACCTCTGTGTGCGTGGGTTCGAGTATCAGGTTTGGCTGACGTCTGTACGTGAGAAAGCTTGTCTGTAGCCATTCGTGGGTCGGTGGTTCTTCCCGGGATTTCCCAGGGTTCTTCCTCCATCACTTATACTGGCCGCCATGTATAGCCTATCTTGTGCTGAAAAATGGCGATAAACCCTACAACAACAACAACAACAACAACAACATCATCATTACGTTTTAGTGATCATATGAAATTTGGGCCAGGTCGGAGATGGTTCAACAAACTTTCTGAATTTTAAGACAAGTGCACACTCAGAAAGGTCATCTTATCTATCAGAGCTTTCTCGGCTGATATAAGACACAAATTGAAATAAAAAAGACTTCTTGAAATACAATAAACACAACAATAACCTTTCCAAGAATAAAACAAACACAGTGGACAATAATCTGTCCATGAATAAAATGACCTTTCGAAAGACCTGATGAACAATAATCATTACATGAATACAAGCCATAGACCTCTTAAAAGACTTGATGAACAATAATCTGACCATGAATACAATAGATCCCATGAAAGACCCAGCGAAAATTTATAATTTATTCATGAATAAAATACATTTCTTGAAAGACCTAATGAGCAATACTATTTTCATGAATACATTAGACTTCTTCGTCAGTCCATGATTTCAAGTATTGAAAACTATGAAGTTCCTAAAATTATAAAAATAGTTATTCATGAAAATAAATTAATTCATGGTGGTCTAAATTGAGAGTAGTCATGAAAATAAATTAATCCATCGCGGTCTACACTCAGATTAGTCATCAAAATAAATGAATTCATGGTAGTCTACGCTCAAATTAATCATGAAAATAAATGAATTCATTGTAGTCTACATTCTGATTAATTATGAAAATGAATGAATAAATTCGTGGTAGTCTAAACTCAGATTAATCATGAAAATAAATTAATTCATGGTAGTCTACACTCAGATTAATCATGAAAATAAATGAGTTCATGGTAGTCTACACTCAGATTAATCATGAAAATACATGAATTAATGGTAGTTTAAACTCAGATTAGTCAATCTTTGATACAAGATACCATGGATTATAACTATCATAAATATGATATCTAAATAAATCTCCTGGACGGAATCTCGTAATACATATCCGGATAACTGTAATTGCAGAGTGATTTACTTTCCACCCCAAGACCAGCTTGTTGTCAGGGCAATCACTGATGTTGAAGGTGCACATGTGGTTGTTGATGCACCAAGTGCATGGAAAATTACTCTGTGTGCAGCTTGTACATCTGGGAAAATATATAAAAAGTTCATTTGTTAACATAAAAAACCTACCCATGATAAATAATTCCATGACATAAATAGGAACAAGTCGTAATATCTAAGCCCCTTTCCCTTTTGTTTTGCATAGATCGTACGTAAAAACATGTTCTCAATAACATGTTCGACCACTTCCTTCTTTAACTCAGTAAATTTTGTTTTGCGAAATGAAAATGTATCAGAAGAAAGAAAACAAATTAATCACACCCACAATATAAATACAAATATTAATTGTATTCATGACTTTATTATCATTAACACCCGCGATTATTCGTGCCTGGATAACGCGTGAACCATTCTAACACGAGGACGAGTGTGGATCCCACTTTTTTCGTAACAAATGCCAAAACAGAACTGACCGTTTTTTGTTGAATCTGAAGAAACCCAGGATCCAAAGTGGTTAAAAATCTGATAGGTTCCTTTTTTCATCGGAAATGGTAGTTGGTATCCGGAAATTTGAATCAATATCGTGAAATCCCATCTCAGGATAAGAAGTCCTGTCTTTTTTAAATTTTGTATCCCAGAACAGTTTCGCTAATTTCTATCAGTGCCAACACTTTAAGAAATAGATAGCAATGAAATATGTTTTGCCAAGTGAACTTTGTCTTTGAGTCATATATTTTAATTCAGTTTTAGTGAAATCATCAAAAATGTGAGATACCGTCTTATATTCACAAGTGAAAAATGACAATCAACCATCTCAGCTATGTCCGACACTGTTCTGAAAGCCTAATTAACCGCCAACTGTGTTGTAATCTCTTTTTTGAGGACGTATTTATTGTACTTAGATAGTCGATTAAAATTGAGAACGTATTTGTTGCACTTATATAGTCAATTATAATTGAGAACGTATTTGTTGTACATATATAGTCAATTGAAATTGGGGACGCAATTGTTGTACTTATATAGTCAATTAAAAGCGTACCTTATCTTTGTTATCATTGTTAAGTATGTCTTTTTATTCAAGTCAAATAAAGGATAAAGGGAATGGAACATTTAAAATTCATCTAAATACTACATGATTAAGAGCGAGCTATCGGTAACAGTCATGTGCCAGGTCAACTCATTTTAATATAGCACTTGAATAATGTTATACATATTGCTTTGCAAATAATAATTACACTACCTTAAATTATCGTGGTCCTTCATTACTGTACTCAAAGATAGCAAGAGAACCAAGTAAAAGTAGTGTTTGATAGATACTGATTCTTATGGAGAAGATAGTTCCAACGTTGCAGAGAACAAAAATTAATAAAGTGGCAAGAATGAGCAGAAGTGTCACTATCACTGCCATTAAAATCACAGCTTAACATTTCACTCATACAACAAATTTTAAAAATCAGGTTTCATCATTAACGATTTTTGCATGAAATAAATGTCTCCAATTTCTGAACAAAATTAATTGTGTTGTGTTGGTGAAAATTAGCGACGTTATGCATAATGTAGCTGCAGGCGCGTGCTGAGGCACACAGAAACGCCAGTATTGAATCCTCTTGGAAGTAGTTTTTCACGATCATTCGGAGATTTCGTTCTCTTGAAAATAAAGGGATTTACATGGACAAGTGAATACTTTGATAACAAAAATTTCTTACATTACCACTATTATCAAATGTGAGTATAAATCAAGTATTCATACGTTAAACAGTGCTGTTACCTCCCTTTACAAGGTCTTCTCGATGTCTCAGCATGATGACATCCCTTCTTAATATTTGAGAGCTATCTCGTTAATGCACATCATCACTTATATTGAGGCCAATATTTCTGAATTCCTTTGTATACAAGTGGTTTAGGGAGAGGTGTAATACGTTTACAGGTACGCGTATGCTACAGGTATAAAGAGTGGTATAAGATCCCACTCGTGAATAGATGCATGCATATCTGCATGATATGTTCGCAGTTGAATGTCTGTTGCTGGTGTTAGAATGATATAAAATCTTTCTCACGAATACAATCCTCTTTCTCGTGTATGTGCATATATCAACAGTTATGTGCGTGTTACTGGTATACACAATGCTACATGATCCTGCTCATGAATGAGTGCAAGAGTATCAACATGAATTATTCACAGTTGTGTGTTACTAGTATTCCCAATGTTATACGATCATACATGCGCGTGTATGTGCATCATATGTCCACGGTTAAGTTTGTGTTCCTGGTGTAATGTATATTTGTTAGCCAAGGTCCCGATATGTTAATCCTATATACACATTGGCAGGTCGAGCAAACGTTTTTATTATTTAGGTCTGTACATTTCACTGGAATTATAATTGTCTCTAATTTATATCAACTGACATACTATCAGCCGATCCTGGCAACCGATCGTTATATATGTACCTTATTTTCGTGGCACATATTCATTGGTTAAGAGTCTTTGAAACGTTTATTATAAAAGTTTCAGAGTGTACTGCTAAGCTTACCTGCTTTACATCCATAATCATGACAAGAAACTTCCACATATTATCACTGTATCACGATCTCCGCCAATCTGGATTAGAATGAGAGGTTCTTTTTTGGAGATTCAGCACTTTCGACTATGCATTCTTTTCCCAATTTATGGTGGAAAACTGATACGTAATTAGTGTACATGTTGTAGTGATAATATGACTGCAATAAGGATGTGTAGATTTATGCAATTAATGCGTTGATGCAACAATATCTGTGATTTGCATCAAGTACATAACCGGCGTCTACATTTAGCAACTATTGGAGACTTAAATTATCATCAAATAATTTAAGTTTAAATAAATTTCAGCTCGTAAGATGTTCTTAATCGTTTCAAAGACAAACCCTACAGTATTCAAATACGTATTGTTAAGCATTTTATGTATTTAGAATGTTGTCAGTGTATACCATGCAAATTGTCTTGTTTACAATGCAATATACAGCACACCATACACAATACGGATTGGTTACATGGTCTACCGTGCCTGAAGCGATTGGTTGAACTATGCCACGTAGTGTCCAGGATTTTTATAATAGATGTGGGCGCCAAAAGTCAAATTAACAAAAACAACAAAGTACCAGGTTAGTACATTTTCGATCTTTAAAAATAGCACATGGTACATATCAAATAAACAGAACTAACATATTTACTTCAAAAATGGATTGTACAAGTTTTAACCGGACATAAATGGTAGCTTTCCCTCATTTAAGCTAGTTGACTTTATTAGAGATACAGAAAACGAGTTGAACGCAATATCAGTAGTTCTTTTTAATTTAATTTACAATGATTAAACATTCTTAAGCTGTTCTCAACTTTATATTGATGATATACCCCCCCCCCAGTCCACCAACGTTTTACGTTTTCTAACACAACACTATCTTTTCTAATGTATAAATATACATATGAATTTAAGGACCGAGAGGCTTCTTACATTGGTATACACAATAATATATGACCCTACTCACGAATACATGAGTGTGTATTTGCATTTGGTAACGTATGATAACAACATCATTGCTAGGTATACACAATGGTATATATCCTACTCGGGATGAAATGCTTGTGTATATGCATGGTAGCTTCATATTTAGGTGTGTATTACTGGCATACAGAATTTTATATGATTTTACTCATGAATACATCCAGGTCCCTGGGCTGAGTGCAATAAAGCCCTCAACTTTAATGATCACTGCCATATCGCCTCTGTCAAATTGAGTTTTGCACCTCAGGCTCGGCCAAAGTGGGTACTTGATTAAGGTTCTAGTAGCTTCCTATAGGTCGGTGGTTCTTACCGGTGTTTTCCCAGGAACTTCCTCCACCAGTTATAGTGGCTTGCATGTAAACCCTAGTATGTGCTGAAAATATGTCATTAATCGTACAGCAGTGCGAATACATGCATGGGTTATCAGCGTGTTATGTTCACAGTTATGTGTTTGTTACTAGTATACACAATGGTGTATTATCCTACTCATGAATATTGTTATGTGTATTGAATTGGTGTTATGTGCTAGATTCTCCATGGTTATAAGCTATATTTATTTTGGTAAGTATAATTGTCTTTTGTACGAAATTGGGGTTAGAAGATTGGCGTAATTGACAGGTTAATCTGTTTAGGGACATCCCCACTTTCAGGATTGGAATGCATTTTGAACACTACTGGATCTTTTCTGTTACTAAGCTTAACACTATAACATCGTAAGAATACATGAATGCGTTATCTGGATAATATATTTACAATTAGTTGTGCGTTTCGTTTTTACGCAATGCTATATGACCCTGCTGATGAATGCATGCTCGTGCATCTGCATGATGTATCCACAGTTAGGAGAGTGTGACTGGTATATGCAATGTTATTTGATTATACTCATGAATACATTCATGTGTATCTGCATGAAAATTTCGCCTGTTTTCGTTACTGTGAGAAAGCTTGCCAGTAAGTTCCAGCCGATCGTTGGATCTTACATGGTTTTCCCCAGGTGCCTCCTTCGCTAGTCATAGCGGCCGCTATGTGTAGCCTATTATGTGCTGTTTACTTTAGACCCACATAAACATAAATGCACGCATGGATGATCTGCATGGCATTTTCACAGTTGAGTGTGCATTACTGGTTCATTCATTGGTATATGATTATCCGTATGAATACAGGCATGAGTTGTATGCATGATATGTTGTCAGTTAGGTGTCTGTTACTGGTTTAAACAACCTTATGTCATCCTATTCATGAATACAAGCATGTGTTTCTGCAATTTGGTATCTAAATTCTAATAGATCCATTGGAGTGGGGTTAGAGCTATTTGGGTGCAAATGCTAGTAGGAAAAATATGGAAACAAGGCCGCAGAGTTAGCCGCAAGTGGCAGTCAAAATAGACATGGAGGATATTCTGGTATATTACACATGCGAGCGGACAATCAGACTACCTTTGACAACTTCTGGACGGATAAATACAGAAACAGGAGGAACAGGGTTGGGAAATGGGCAGGACTTCAACTCGCCAAATCAGTACGAGTGTACATCCTCGCTGCTATAGTTTTTGTTTTCTATATGGCCGCTCCAGGGCTTAAATATATGTGCACCCACGTGTAAGAAACAGGTTATCTGTTATGTTCACGCGCCCTAATAAACAATTTACTCAGGTGAGTAGGGCTGTGGTTAATAAAAGGGCACATATATGTTTATTTAATAAAGCGACCTGGTTAAATGAAAATAAACCAGCTGACAGAAAGCTACTTACGATATGTGGAGGCTGCAGTCAAAGAAGATGAAGGTAGTGTCGTCAAGAGTCCAATATTCGAGAAGCAGATACAATTTCATCACTATATGATCTGAAGAAAAATCAGACAAGTTATAAGCCTTATTCAAACAAGAGCAACTGGGAATACTATGTCTCATAAATCTTATTCTAACTAAAGAGACAACATTAAATAATCTGTCTCAGAAGCCTTATTCTAACCAAAGGAACAAGGAATACTGATCGGACACGTAATAAGGCAAGATATGAGACGTATTCAAAATAGGTAAACTTGGAAATTGTCTCATGATAAGCCTTACTCTAAATATGAAACCTTGGAATAACTAAGGACGCATGAAAACTGTAACTTATAAGAGGACTTTTTCATATCGGAGTTACAAAACATTGTAATTCCTAAGCCTTATTATAACACGGATCAAATTACACGCTATGTCATAAGCTTTGTAATAACAAGGGTATAATGAAATACTGCCTCACAAGCCATATTCAAAATAGGGGAACTTGGAATACTGTATCGAAGAAGCCTTGTTATATCTTGGGCAACATGGAATACAGCACTCATAAGCATTATTCGAACTAGAGTAACTTGGAAGCTGTCTCATAAAACTCATTCTAAGATTACATGGAACAATATATTGTACAAGTGTTGTTCTAACGAGGTTTTACATGGACAACTATTTATCATAAACCTACGTCTAACGTAACATGGAATATCAGGTCTCATACACATTGGGGTGACATGGAATACTCTCTCTCTCTCTCACCAGCCTTATTCTAAATAAGATTACATGGAATACTATGTCACATTCATTTGCACAAGAAAACCTTGCAAAATGTTTTGATTTTATTGTGATAAAGTTTATTAAACCCATCCAAGATTTTAGTTGGCATAAGCATATATTCCACGTTTGATCAAAGTCGGATCAGAAATATGGACTCCAGAGTGGTGAGAGGATCAACCAATCCGATGCAAGATAACCTCCTTAGTATGTGAGGATCTTAATAGTCATCGAACTCATATAAGATCTTATTGGAATAAACATGTATACCAAGTTTTATACAAATCTGATTAATTACATCCTACAGAACGGAAACGACGTCTGTCTATCACATTCAAGAACACCTCATTAACAGACATCAGTCTGTTCATTATCAAGCTTTCTATCTGATTTCAATGAAACTTTGAATATGGGTTTATATAATAAATATTCGAAGTTTGATTTATAATTAGACTAGAAATAGTCAAGGGAAGTACCAAGCAAATGCTAATGACCAGACATACGACGAATGACATAATCAGTTCCATGGTATAATGCTGATGGCCAAACGCACGAAGAATAACAGAATCAAGACCATGGTATAATGCGCTAATGACCAGACATACGACGATTGACAGAACCAAGACCATGGTATAAGTTTATCTGCAGCAAGGTGAGCTAAAAACTTTATTTTGTTCCAACCCATGAAATAAAACTAATCAGTTTAATGACTGTCTTCCAGGGCTATGTATTATACATCTTTCAAATAATAACACATAATCGAGACATTATGGACAATTTACTACCACCAGAAGATATATGTTTACCTGGATATATATGACACGACAAATGTTCTTACCTTATCAACCTGTGTGTAAGGCACATCCCTATGTCACATGATGTACCATATTAACCTATACTGACGAGTTTCAGTTCTGACCACACACCAGCTGTCGCCGTAATGTTAATATCTTGCTAAAGAACATATCGGTTTCTTCTTTTTTTGCATTTCTTAACAAGTAAAATAAGAATAACCTTTCTGAATAAAAAGCAATGTTACTGACTGAAGTTTATTTAAGTCATGCTTAATACAATGTAATATTTAAGTGAGCGTTTATATTCAGGGGATCACGTGATCATTTTTCTTTGCAGATATGGGTCAGGTGCTTTTATGTCATAAAATCATACCTCGGTCACTTGCTATCTTAAATGTCAATGTCGTATAATATAATGTGTGCATAACGTAAATAAAGCATCGTAAAATATCTTTATCAGTAGTGATTTTGGTAAACATATTACCATCCATATTTCCCTTACTGTACACTGTGAATAGAAATTTCCTAAATGGTTCTCAATCTCATTATTCGATGGCATGTTTCCAATCACATGCTCAAAAGATCATGTCTGTATGGACATTTGCATCGGAGAGTATTAACTATAATAAACTTTGCTTCACTTACAAATATAACAAGTATCGTATTTAAAATTAATTCAGGAACAAAATACAGAACAATGTATCAATTTCAAACATAAATATGGAGTATTGTCATTCAAAAAGTACTTTACCCGTTTGCAATAATATATTAAAAAGGCAATCTTAAGACTCAAGGTTCTATTTCTTATTTACGCAGAAACAGATGCAATGAATTAAAACGATTTATTAGTAGGATAAATTCATCATTATGGTCACTAAGGAATTTATATTAGTATATGATGAATTACTCAATATGTTCACTAAGGACTGTGTATTAATATTAGATGAATTGCTCAATATGGTGACTATGGACTGTTTTTTGTTTCTCGATATGATGAATTTCTAGGCATCGTACATCAAGACTGTATATTAGCATACGATGAGTTCCTCAATATGTTTACTAAGGAATGTATATTAGTAATGATTTTTTTCAGTACGGTCTGTATTAGTAGATGCAGTAATGATTATTTTCAGTACGGTCTGTATTAGTAGATGATGACTCCCTCAATATGGTCACTAAGGACTGTATATTAGTATATGATGAATTCCTCAATATGGTCACTAACTACTGTGAATTATTATATGATGAGTCCCACAATATGGTGACCAATGAATGTTTTAGTTCGATGAGAAATCCTCAATCTGTTAAGTAATTACTGTGTATTAGTACCATTTATGATAAATTCCTCAGTATGGTCACTATGGAATGAATATATGTTTATATATATGAAGAGAGGTGAGAAGGTGGCTGACCCTTGTAAGTTCTTTTTAGGTTTCCTTAGTACCACAAATGCCAGCCATGCATAACATTCAGCCTAGGATCTTATTCTAGCACACAAGTTATTATGTAATGTCATTTTGCATCTTTAAGCTACAATATCATTGACCTTGTGACACCTGAATATAAATGTTTCTTCCATAACTTAAGTGCAAACCCCCCACAAACGTTGTTCAAAGTATGTGGTCTAACACTTAAGTTTTAATGCAGTGAACTGAAAGATTTTTGCTGAAGCCATTTATATTATTTCGGACACAGTGACCTTGACTTTGATCTGTTGACACCTACATCAATAGGATTCTTCTTTAACGCAAGTCGGGTCTGTGAGGTAAAACTAGTGTCATGGTGTGAAAACCTGTTTTCAGTCAGTGACCCTGACCTTTAAACGACAATTTCAATAGGCGTTTTCCTTATCTCAAGAGCAAACCACCCATAATGTCACAATATAAATTATAAATAAGGCAATAATAAAGCAATCAGATTCGTTTCCAAATTCAGAGTCATTAACATTTCTTGTAATTAAATTGTTTATTATGTTTTACAAGACCTGTTTGTTTTGTTTGTTCACTAATGATTTGTTGGTGACCATAGATTGGTAACAATACATTGGTACGACAGTAGAAGCACATGCAAATTCTTTAGCAGGACACTAGAGCAAAAGGGGAATAACTCTGTCTGGTAACTACACGCACTGTATATCATTTGAATCCAATCTTATCCCATTTTACTTATTTCCTCGATATTTTAACTGCTCACTGTTGAAACCATATCTGATATTATTGTACAATAACAAGATTTTTAATTTAGCTTCTGCGTTTCAAGATGGCCAGAGTCGTATCCTTGTTGGACATAAAATCAGCACCATTTTCATATAGAACCAGCGAGACATCATAGAACGTCTTTTAGTAAAAGCCCATTTTGATATGACCATCCATTCAGGAGGAATAGCAATGCGATTTTAAAGATGGCTGCTATGGTACCCATGTTTGACATCAGATCGGCACAACTTTTATTTTGGGTCAATTATACATCATCAGAAGTCTTTTAGTGAAAATTCCATGTCAATATATCCGTCCATTCAGAAGGATTTACAATAACAATGTTTTCAAACTGTATCCCATGACGGCCATATTTGACAACAGATCAGTATATATTTCATTTGGGAACAACTACACATTATTAGAAATCGTTTAGTGAAAATCACATGTTGATATGAGGATAAATGCAATTCAGTTTAGTCGACCGACCCTATTTTTGCCTGTCGACCCTACATTTGTTTTGGAAAAGAAAACAAATGAGAGTTTTATAAACAAAAACAAGTTCAATAGAAAAGAGGATAATAGAGGGATATAATTATTCAGGATGCAATTGATGGTTATTTGGTAGTTGATGCTTCATATTGAATCTTCCAGACCAACAAAAAAAAGCAAATAATAAAAAAACGTTTGTACAAACCGACCAATCGCATTTTGTCAATGTTATCAGAACCATATATATATTTTTTTATTTTGTCTTATATTCCTTTCAAGGGTAGTAATGATAACACGATTTAGGTATTGGTGAATGTGGAGGCCCTGCTGGGTATGAAATCAGAACCATTTGCATTTAGGACTAAACATACATCATAAGAAGTTTTTCAGTGAAAACCCAATAATGAAATGACCATGCATTCAGAAGGAGTAGCGATAAGATTGTCAAGATAGTTGGCATGGTGGCCTTATTGGAAATCTGATCGGTACAATTTTATTTAGGACCAACACTACATCTTTTACTGAACATCTCATGATGATATAACCATCCATGCAGAAGGTGTAGCGAGAACATGATTTTCAAGCATTTTTTGATTTTTCACTAGAACTTGAAAACGATCAATTATCAATTTCGTGGCTAATTTGCACAAAAAAACATGCCTTCTTTGTCAATTATTATTACGTTTAAAAGCAGGTGTCTCTTGTTGTTCACATGATATTCTCATTCCCTATGAATAATTTATGTTCCCTTTAACATGAACTGTCACGTTTAAAACAGATATTTACGTTATAATTTGTAAAGACTATATTTATATTTATGACCGGCAACACTAACTATTTTACTCAAAGATAATGACCAATCTTTAACCAAAACTGTAACACACTTTTTCTATGATATTGGCCCAAAGGACAATGGAGGGAGCACACGTGGTGTAGAATGAACTGTATTTTCCACATTATAAGGCAAGCCAATTATGTTTTGGAAATGAACTGAAGTCAAAATCTTGAACAAGAAGCTTAACAAACTGTTGACGACGACATCAACATAAACATGATGTGATTCTATGAAGGGTATGGAAGTGAAAACCTTTATCCAGAATCTTGACAAACTGTTGAGGATGTTACTAGAGCTGCAATACAATTACATCAGTGGTGTCTACAATTGATTCCCTACAGCCATTCAGTTGCCTCAGCTATGCCTGAAATTGCTGCCCACTCAGCAAACCAAAAACATAAGGAATAAAATTTGGTCAACATATTGTCAAGAAATGTTACCATTTGTTTCAATAAATGCTGGCATGAATTGATTAAGTTCTTGAAAATGAATTGCCAATACATTGCCGCAAGAACAAATATAAAAAGTCAAGCTTCCACTCTGTTAAAACATTCACTGTAGGATTATCAGTACCAACCTTCCCCTGTTTGGATTGGTGGCAGTTGGTTGGAAGTCGGGGTATCACATGTGATGTTCGTGCCAGCTAGTATCTTTGCTTCTGTCTTGATAATGACATTTCTACTCCTGAACTCACAACGACAATACGAGTCATAACACCGTTTATAATTGATGGTGTCCAACTGAAAATACAATCAATGAATATTAGCATACCAGTAAGCGTCGGATAGCCACTAATTAATAATTATTATTAATGAGAAACAACAGTGAAACATTGATAAAATTACGTTCTCGAGAAATTCAAAATAAGTCTGATACATTCTCAGTGTTGAAACCCTCTTTGATATTCTTGAGCCAAACAATAATTGTCAACATGGCTACTGTCATGACTATGTTGGATGCAATACTGGCATTAGTTAAAATTGTTAATGAATATTGATGTCAATATGACCATCCGTGTAAAATTTGCGGTAACACAATTTTTAAGTTATTTGACGTAGTGGCCATAATGCATGTCAGATTGGCATAGTTCTTATTGCAGGACCAACTACATATTTTAAGACGTCTTCTGATATAAACCAATGCCAATATGACTTTCGGTTTAGCTGACGCAGGGATGCGTTTTGACCAAGACTGCTATGTTATGAAGTATTGACACAAAACCACCATGTTGATGTGACTGAAGTTGTTATAAGATTTTCAAACACTGACCAAAACATATGTACATGGAAACAAATAGCATTATCACTCACGCCACAAAATACACTAAAACCAGACCATGGTAGTAGAGACATGTTCCTGCTCCATTTGCCGTTAGGCATAATGTCCCACCATGTTGCAAAAAAAAAACCTATAACCAAAATATGTTACTACGATATTTGCTATGGGACATTATAATTAGATGTCACACTGTGTGTTTACTTTGAAATTTTTGGAGGTTTGATAAAGAGAGAAGTTACAATCTGCACTAACCGAAATGAAAAGAGCACGATAGGTAAAAGTAAATGCAAATGGATATATATTCAATTTCTGCTGTTTTTAAATATTTATATAAATGCTATATGCATCCATAATTAACACACACACCCATTATCCATATGTAACCCCATCATCCGCAGATAGTCTATCCCATCCATATGTATGCCCAATCATCTATATGTTGCCCACTATCCACCTGCAGTTATCATAGACCCTGATCTTACATCATATATAGAGCAGAAGGTCGGGTTTTAAACTGTTTGCTAAAATAACAAATGGCATCGATTTTGATATGATGGAGGACGAGCAGTCAGACGGCATAAAGCCAGCTTATGAAGTTCTGGAACACAGAAATTCGTCTCCTCGGGTAGAGCTGCTTAAATCATCTGGTTAAAATCCAACAATCCTTGGTAAAGTTATGATGTGGAAATTAATATTAGAAGGAGGGACAAAGCAGTGGCCATTATCCCTTTAAAAACTTTAAAAAGGACAGAAATGGCTAGAAATTAAACCCTTTTAATATTTCATCAATATAAAGCGCATACCAAATTTGGTTAACGTCCAATAATTTCCAGTTAGGCTGGTGTGGTTACTCCAGGGATATGAAACAAATTAGGTTAATTTAAATCTAAATAGTTAGACTACATTAGGATCAAATTATGTATAGGTGAAGTTTATTGTACATTAGTACTATCATATCGTTAAGTATCGTGTATCATGTGAACCTTTTTTCCATTGTGATCCCATTATCTTATGTGGAGGGTCAGTAATCCATAATAATAGTAATATATTTTTACATATAAAGTAAATAAATGTTTAAATGTATGTGAACGAACAATTACAAGCACAATATTAACCTTGCAATGCTGAAACCAGAGATTAAACTTAGACTGCCGCCAAGATAATAATAATAATAATAATAATAATAATAATAATAATAATAATAATAATAATAATAATAATAATAATAATAATGAGGAATTTGTTTAACGCCTAATCTTTAGAAGCTCTAAGCACTTTACAACATTAGACAACACCTATAAGATAAAAACATATAATAATATTATTACAAAAACAAACACCATGAAATTAGAAAAAAAAACATAAAAAAAATAAAGAACATGCTGATAATATTTCAGGTAGGAAACATTATTAGATCTTTAAGTATGTTTGACACATATTGTGCATGATTATTCCATAAGTTTCTGGCAGGAGTCAAAAGCATTTGTCGGCATTACCTGTATGGTTTTCTGAAGCCCCTTCTGCATACTGTCTGGAAAAACTTTAACGGGAGATTGACATAGCCCGAAGCTATCAAACAAATAAAGTTTCGTCTTGCACCTATAACAAAGAATATAAAACATTCAGGTCGTATCTCGTGACCTTTGTGACAAAACACAACTGGAGGTTTGTGTGAGTTCTTTTTATAATCAAGTAGTTGTTTTATATTGAGGTATTTGAAGCTCTTCTATGTGTTGGAGAATCTCCATCCATTGTGCTGTCTTGGCTGATGTAACTATGTGACAGACACCTGTTCTTAAACGTATGTGGTTAGAGACAGTGTTAGAGACATAGACATAGACGTATCACACAAACATATCAATATGGCAAAGAGAGACTACGAATCTTTTGGAAGCACTGGAATGGCCCTGAAAAGAGCATTTGGGTTTCTTCTTCTTATTGTTCTTCTATTTTCTATCCTCTCCTCTTCTCCACCATCTTCTCATTTTCTTCATCACATGTTGCGTCTTCTTCTTTTCTGCTCCTTGTGCTTCTTCTCCTCTTCCTCCTCTTTTTATCCTTTTCTCGTTCTCAGCTTCTTTCGTTATTTTCTCATTCCACGTTTTCACTTGCTCTTTGTCCTCTTTCTTCTCCTTCTCCTCCTGTCATGTCTAATCGGCTCTCTCAGCCTTTCGTTAGCCTTCTTCAAATTACTTATTTCCATTTAGATACAGTACCATACACACTTAACTTAGAGAGCATCGCACGGATCATCTTCTCATCCTCAAACTTCGTCTGACCTCTGGACCTTAGATTAAGATTCTCTTCATACAGCATTGTCTCTCAGCATAGAACCTTCGTTTCCAAAGGGCCGTATCCGTGATCTGGGTGATAGTCCATGATAATTTAACATACATGGGAAAGTACGGGTTGAACAGCATCGACGATGCGAGGGTGGACGATTCTACATTAGTCCACATCTTATGACGAGAACAGGCGAATGGAATGAAGTGAACAGCGGTTATTTTTAGTGGAAGAGCGGATCGAAAAGGATTGAGGTTTTTTACCAATCCTAACACGTGTTAAAAATGCAGTGACAGTGCGGAGTTTGTCTTCCAATCCGAAGAGAGCTACCTGTGCTGTCAAATTCACTATTTAGAGGAGTTAGCGTATGTACGCAGTGATTCAATGCGACATAGTTAGAACATGACGGAAACTACGAAGACGATGAATTGGGGTGAACCGGCTGTGGAGACGAGAACTGTTAGCATAGCAACGGCTACTAAGATAACCACAGCCTTACTTCAAGAAGAGATTGATTTTAATTGGGATTTATCAGATTTTCTCTCTTCACAAGAATGTGTTGCGGTATCAGTACCTTCTCCATTGTCTCCTTCCGTTCTGTACGTCGATGATTTTAAACGAAGGCATAAAGAAGAATTGGAGACAGTTTTACAGCAAAGAGAAGCAAAACAAGCCTTTTTTCATTCAACAGCAACAGCAAGAAGACGTAGAGGGAAGAAGTAAACGAGAGGAATAAGCAAAGAAGAAACAAAGTCTAGGAGAGAAGGAGGACGGTGAAAGTCAAACGGTGACGGTACTCTTAGACATTCATGCAGAATTAAGGACTCTCAAAGAAATGTAGCAGACCTTCCGGAGCCAAACAATTCAATCCCGTTAACTACGCCTGAGATACCAAACCTAGCAATTTCTACCAAATCATCGCCAGCAACAGATCCAGACTTATGTCTTGGCCGTTGCAAAGAGACAAGGCAGTTAAAGGCCATTACCTCCCGTTCGTGAGTTTAAAAGACAAAAACAAAATACCCAACGGTCCTTTTCCGGGCAACCCACCTCTTTCTAAAAGAGACTACTCCATGTTTGCCAAAATAAAAAAAAAACAACTCAAATCCCTTTCTTTCCATGACCTACGAGTGTCACTGCGTGAGTGTGAGTCCTAATTATTAAAATCGAAACCAAGAGACACTTTAGTTTTTCTTTCTAGTATATTCTCTATAAGAATTTATAATCCAATTTCACAACACATCACCTTAAAAAGTTCATTCACTCTCTTTTTTTGAATTGCTTCACTATCACAGGTGTTTCCTTTCCTTCCTCACTTTCTTCTAGTCCTCTTTTCTTCTCTTTCTATGCATGTCTGGGTTATTTTTTTTCGGCGGGTACCTCTTCTTCCTGTTCGGGATCCCTCTCTTACTCCTGCTCCTGTTGTTTCTTAGGGCAGTCTGAAGAATAATGTAAATTTTCTTGACAATGATAACTAGTATCTTGACTATTGTCTCTTTTGATGCTTGTCTTTCTTTTTGACGTTGCGGACACTATGAAGACCAATGACCTTTCGTCTTACAGATATGGCAAGTATATTGACTTTTATCTCGAAATGAGGGTGAGTAATTCGTCAGATTCTCTGAAAAAACCTTAGTATGACACCTCGCAAAGTTCTGATCAGAAGTTCGAGCTATGTTGGCTCTTCCATCTTTCCGGTAGGATCGAGAGTGAAATGACTACTTTGAGGGAAGACGCTAACTTTCTATATAGGGAATACACTGACCATGCATTGATATAAAATATGGTGAAAAGAACTGCGATGAGGCAAGAGGCAAAATGTGACCTATCGCATCGCACAGTAGCTGTCTTGGTTCAAATCCTCGCTAGCGATTTTGAAGAGGACATGAGTGAGGCAGAATTCAGACCAAGAGGGTCTAAGTAAAAGCAAAGTCTCCCCCCCCCCCGTAACCCTTGAAAGTATTACTGCATTCATGAGACGGATAAACGTTCCTCTAGAAAATTTATAAACATGGCCTACACGTTTATTGTGAAATTTAAAGATTTCAAGTCGGTCGTACCGTTGGAGAAAGCAGAGGGATTCATTGCCGATTTGTGGAATTCTTTGTTAACCACACTGAAACGGCAATATCGAGCCAACGAAGACGATCGCTTGACACTTTCCATTTATCACGACAGTATGAAGCCCCCCGTTTGGATCGAGTTTAGCTGAGAATCAGAACTGACACATTCCAAAGTCATCGACACGATTCAACACGTTCAGCAGTCCAACACATATTTTTTACATCACCAATGGAACAGAGCCTCTTTACATGGCACACGTTTCTCTGCCCAAAGTAACCGGACGCAAAAAAAGTGTTATTTGTGAACGCAAACGTAGCACAAAACATAGTATCTTTCGAGTTAACAACATTAAAAACGGGATGTGTTAACCCATGCCATCGTGGTGGGACGGTCGTATGCCGAAAAGAACGACACGGTAGAATGGAAAAGAGACTAGGAGAAGATTCGAAAATCGGATTGAGTCAAGGAACGAAGAGAAGCAGAACGTATGTTACAGCAAGCCGGCCAATCCAAAGACACATGGATATATCTTGTCTTTAGCTAGGAAACGTAGTGTACATCAGTTGCCAATTGAACTCCATTAGTGGAAGTCTAACTTGACTTCACAGCGTTGACAACCAAGTCAAAATATGTTAATTGAAAAACTTGTGTGAATTGTTATATTATGTGTTAGTTAATGATTAGTTAAATAATATTTTAATGAAAAAGAAGTGTTGGTAGTTTGTTTTAAAACATTTATTTTACTATGCATGCTCCTTGCCTTTCCTCTATCACTCACCATGAGATTAGCTATAACGTTCCTACCCAATACATAGTAGGGATGTGTTCTGTCGCGTCCGTGCTTGAGCCATATAAAGTGGTGCGGTCTCCAATCTGACCATCCATTGTTAATGCGTCAGCCTATGAAGATCACTTCAAGACTAGCAAAGCTGAACGAAGCACACGTGAATTTGCATCGTGGCAGGAAAAACATGAATCCCAATCAAGAAAAGATAGAGAATGTCAGGATGTTAAAAGTGGCCTAAGACCTGATAGAAGAGGTCTTTAAAGAAGAAATCAAGAATGATCAAGATGACAAGTCCGAGAAGTACAGACTTCTGAACAGCAGAGAGAGCATCAGCAGCAACAACAGACGCATAAACCAGAGAGAGGCTTTTTCGACTGCAGTGTAGACACGAAAGAGTTCTACTTCTCTATCAGAAGAAGCACACTTTTTCTGTTAGAAAGCCTGCAACCAGACGTAGACACAATGTTAGACGATAAGAGATTGCCAAAAACCTCAACAAAACAGTCTTTATCAACGCTACCTGAACAATGTAGAAAAGAGATAGTAGTGAAATTGCCAAAGTATTTGTCGGTCTTTGTACTTGTCTGTAGGTTAAACAATATAAATATATCTAGAAACACTTCGTTTCTCTGACTTGTAAGATAGTGTGTGTGTTTGTAGGTAGGTAAATAATAAAAACGTGCCTTTAAGCACTTCGTTTCCTTGACTTGTTAGTTAGTCTATGAGTCTTTTTGTATGCAGGAGTGGTAATAAAGTGTGTTTGTAGGTAAAAAGTGAACGTAAGTGTTTATTTTAGGTCCGCTCGTTCCATGTTATTGATGGTGGAGTGGGTATTGTTAGTTTTTGTGCACGGGGTTGTTTTCATTCACGTCCGCGCCTCATCGATATCAATCGGAGCGTTTGTCAATCTGGCTACCCAAGCGTTCACTCGTTAACTTAAAGAAAATGAATATATCACATACAATAATGGAACTTCAGATGTACCTGGAAAATGCTAGTCGCCTCCTGGACGAGCTAGCTATGGAGATTGTGGCTGAAGAATAAGAAGATGTTGCCTTACAGAAGGAGAAAGAAAATGGCATAATCATTTTCATGCGATTCATGTGAAGATACAATTTCAGAAGCCACCGCAAGTGTTCGCAGTGCCTCAAACAGCAGATTGGGACTTGGATCTATAACAAGCAGAGCGGGATACTCTGCGGCCACAATAACATCCCCAGGCAGATCGCAGAGTCTTCAGGAAGAGAGAGTTCAGAATCCATCGAAATGAGAATTGGGAGAGAGAAGCGAATCAACCCTCTCCATAACTCCTAATTTTCACCATTTCGTGGAACAATGACTGGAACCGCCGTTGCGTGTCTGATGCCCGGCCTGAGAGGTACCATCATTAACAAGGTGCAACTGGAGTTAGTTAAAACAGCCATATTCAGTGCTAACTACATATCTAGCAAAGAGAGACTGATCAATTGCCAATTTGTATGAATGGGGAGTAGTGTGACTATAAACAATGACTCCTTTACTGATGCGTGTATGTGTACGCGAGTACGTTTGTATGTGTGCGTGTGTTTGTGTGTATGTGTGTTTGTGTGTATGTATTTGTTTTCCTTATCAAAAAAGCACTTATCCGTAATCACAAAGAATAGGGTTTGTGTGTGTGTTCGTGCGCGTGTATGTTTGTGTGCGTGTATGTGTGTGTGCTTTTATATGTGCCCGCGTACATTGGTGTGTGTGTGTGCATTTTTTATTTTCCTAAACAAAAAACACATATCCCTAAACACAAAAAGTTTGGTATTAGTATGTTGGTTTCGATAACAATTATTTTAGCCTTGTTCACTTCACTATGGAAAAGTTGGGTAGTTGACATGGAAAGTTGGTGAGAGGGGATGTTTTCCTCCACGTCTGTGTTTGAGGTATGTAAAATGTAGCGATCATCATTCGCGCCATTCAACACTCAATAAACGAAGATGGCTTTCAACCATATTGATTCAATGATGACATTGCAAGGGGTAGTGGGTGACCTGGGCATGGTGGAGGAGATGATGTTGAAGCTGGAGAACGGTGCCTATAGCCCTCACCGTCTCAAAATGTAGATAAAAAATGTGAAGAAGGATAAGGAAAGGCAAAGATAGCTGATCAAACAGGAATAGGAGGAGCAGGAGGAAAAAGAGGACAAAAGAGCAAATAAAACATAAATGAGAAAATAATGAAAGAAGAGGAGATTGAGAAAATGAAAAAGAGGACGAACAGAAGGAGGAGAAAGCAGAGAAAAAGAAGACAAAAAGGGGATGGAGAAGATGAGACGATTTTGGAAGAGAAGAAGATAGGGGAGAAAATAGAAGAACAAGAAGAAGAAATCCAAAGGCCCTTCTCAGGACCACTCCATTGCATCGAAAAGATACCTATGTTCTCTTTGTCATATTGATGTATTTGTGTGATATGTATATGTCTATGTCTATGGTTCTACCCTGTCTCTAACTACGTCTCTATTTGTATGTTTCTATATCTACGTCTCTATTGTCCCTAGAGCAACTCGCATTCAGGTCAACCCCTCTCCACACTGCTCCAACCGATTGAGATCAGCTCCCTGCAACATTGTTGCTAGTGTCCAGTACCGAAACGTAACCCCTATTCGATTCCTATTGTCCCTAGACAGTCCCAATTCATTTTCCTTAGACAGACCCAATACATTGTCCCGAGACAGTCCCAACCTTTGATCAATTGCCGTATTTCCGCTATAGTCCCAACCTATGTTAAATTTGCCCTTGTCCCGCTATATTCCAACCCATTGTCCCGCTATAGTCCAACCCATTGTCCCGCTATAGTCCAACCCATGTTGATTTTCCCCATGTTACATTCCCATATTGCCCTTAAATGAACCATATTGCCCTACTGTATCTCCACTCACTACCTTTTTTTGGCGGTTAAAAACCACAGAGCACAGTAATGCCCGAGATTGATGAAAGTCCCGTAAATACTTATATATTAAATGCCTGAATGTAGCAGTGGAAAACAGCTCACTAAATTGACACACATGCGTCCTGTTTTCAACAAGACTGTACAAATTGCAGAACAAATTTGTATGCGTGTTTTGCTATGTTTTGGTTCGACGTGAGAGCAAAGCATATCCACAAGTCCTTTATCGAGTTCAGGATACTCCAGGCACAGTGGAGGGATTCCTCCTCGAGGTCACACCAAAATGGATTCGACAGTATTTCGGTTCAACATGACATGCAATTATTACGGTATAAAGCTTTCGTACAATCTCTCAAGCCACTAATTGCAGGATTTGTGAAAAAGCTTTCACTTACAGTGATACCACAGTTTATTATCTCTGCGACATCACTTGCGCGTACAGAGGTTCCGCACATAATGCGTGTAATCTACAGCTGAGAATTTATCCCAAACATTCCTGTGTTGCCATGTAGCTTGCATGGGAACAATGGCCACTTGATCATACAAGCATTATCCGCGGCATCCGACTAACCGATAAGCATGATCGCCAACAACATCGAATATACATGAGGTTCGGCTGAGATAGTTGCAGTTTATAGATTCGATCCAGTTTCTTAATTCATCCTGGAGAAGATAGGGGCGGAGAAATTCCAAATCACTAGTCTATACTGTCCCTCCAATACGGACCCGATAACGAAGAAAGGCGTGAATCCTTACAAGTGCATTCACGACTGGAAAAATATTGCCGAAACTCAGCGTCTACCGATTGGAGCGTTTTATTCATTTTAGACGGGTAATTGTATTTCAGTCGCCGCCTACTAGCATTCGAAGAAAGATTGGTTTTTGTACTAGTAAAAATGTCTGGGAGACTATCCCGATCTGTAAGTGCGCACTGACGTGATATTGCTTGTGTTTGCAGCATTTCGTGACACCGCCGTATACGTGTACAAACTCGTGCTGGCAGATATGGAAGATCACAGACAGCTACAAGCATACGTACGAAATCGTGTGGTTGCCGATTAACAGACAGTACAATTCTAACAAAAGCGCAATATTCATACAGTGCATATATATCGCTACCATAGGCATGCCTGTTTTGAGTACATCTCTCTCTCTGTGTGCGGTGTTTTCCTTTCAACAATCACTGAAAACGAGAGTAGTATGGAAGTGCTGATTGACCTTATTATCTAACCCCGAAGACTGACAAACTTACGTCACGTGCGTGTTTACATCTCGAGCGGCCCCTCAACAAAGAAGTAAACAAATATATATGGGTCGCAAAGGGGACAGCTTGTCATGGAGGTTAGAGACGAGAACTGGTGTCAAGGGACCCATAAGGTATCGAATGAGGCAAAAAACCTCACTTCCGTATTACTTGAGGTTAGACAAACGCTAGTTCAGAATGAAACCTGCCAACCTCGATAGTCTCAATTTTGGTGACGCAGCGAAGGCAGTTGCCATCACAGCAGCCAACCCTTGGACACAATTCATGTTAAATAAGCAAGGAATTGTTCCTGCTAATATTATCACGAACCGGTTTCAGTAGTGGTTGACGATGCAAGTCTTAATACCATCGTATTCCATAACGCAAACTACATCTTCTATCAGATATATTTAATAAACGTGGCATCGAAAGAGCACACATGTCAAGATCAATTCAGTGTCCTGTTTGCTGAGTACCTCACTATGCGGTTGCTTGGTCTTCATCTTGCTGTAAATGCTTATCAATATATTAGAGAAGCCAGGCTTGAGTATGAACTAATGTCAGGCTATGTAACCGTCGATTGTAGCATGGACATCAAGCTTGATGACGAGCCTGTGTTTTGTGACATTCTATAGAGAATTGCCTGAATTGCAAGAATATGAACTGATCTGTATGTTTTGGACAGAGGGAGGGTCGCCAACTGTGAGGGCTATGCCTCCAAGTGTATCAAGCAACCATTTACGATACTTAAATTGCCCTTGAAGTGACACGATGACAATGCCATGCCGCTGATTTCTTTGGTCCCTCAACGTGTACTGCCTGGTTGATAGGTTTGAAATCCCAAGTATGAATGCCATTTTTTTGTCTTTGTTGCTCCTTGCAGAAGCCTTGGTTGTGAGGATCTTATCCAGTATTTTTATCGATCGCACAGTTTGACGAAGTGAATGGGCTTGTTGAGATAATGATCATAAGCCGTTTTCTGATGCCGTCTTTTGTAATCCGTTTCTTAGTGGCCATAGGAGATAGGCTTGATTTGTTTTGGGGAGGAAAAAAAAATCACATATCTTTTGCTATGTACTGAAGTCATAGTGTTACGAAGCTCTTCTATATCTTGGGGTCACGCCTGGCGGAGGCAGTGGCAGAGGTCGGCTTTTACTAACATCCACGAAATGCTTGTAGCCTTGCGAATCTCCAAGCTGTCAGTCTTCAGAATGCTTTACATCTTGGAGCAGAGGTCAACAAATTAATCAGTTGTCTGGCCGGAGCATCGATCTTTAAACTTCCATTAGCTTGATTTGGTCGAAAATCACATCCCGTATACAGACTAGGCAGTTTAACTTTAGAATAGACTTGTGGAATAACCTCTTCAAACGACTGTTTATGTGTGGTTCTCTGTATGGTTGTTGTATTAAAATTTGACTGAATCTAACAATATCGTAATTAAATTAGCCCTACATGATACAATATTATAGACAAAATAAAACTATTAATTATCAAATCGAACGCTGAGAGAAAATAAAGAAGACAAAAATTAGAACAAAACTAAAACTGGCATTCGTCTTTTGCTTGATGACCACCTAGACCTTGGGATGAATATGCGCGTAAATATGCACGATAATTCTAAGTAATTTAGACGGAGTATCGATAACAACCTGTGCTAACAGACGAACGGTAGGATGATGGATGAATAATAGAGACCACCCAAACGCCCTTGTAGTCGACGACCATTGAATCAAAAACCGCACCTGAAATTTGAACAAATTTGGAATGATACTCACATTTTTAAATCGGTCAACCACGTACAGTCACGATCAGCCATACAAGACTCACATGTGTTGTAATGTTTACATACTTCCACATGTATTTTTAAAATCTGTAAGAAAAATGAGAAAATGTGCACAAACTTTATTTTTACCTGTTTGATAGGATTCAGATGTAATACATTTGGCACAAAATAATTTTATTGCTTAATCTATACGGAGTATGGCAGAGCAAACGCCACACAATTCTTCTGTAGCAAAAACAAAAGCGAATGTATAACGGTAATATATTCACAGCAAAAGCTAAAATAATGTTGATAACAACCAATGAACTGTATATACTAAAGGACAAAAGAAGTAGGCATATAAATATCTGTTAAATTATTGGGGCCATTCTGATCAGTTTCGAGTCTGATCTGAGATCGAAGTATGCTCCAGAATAACAGGGTCTCTATTTTATTTGTGATTTCAAGTGAACAACAAAGACGCCGATTTTATAAGGCGGATTCAGTGCTGCAACCCATTTCAGTTTCTAATAGTAATATTATGCATTACATTTGTCAATATAAGGCCACCACACCCTTAGAAAATTGATTGACCAAAAGTATTTGCTATAATTATTTGTCACTATTACACTACAAGACAATGAATTAACTGATTCCACGCAAAATTGATGATCGCCAATTATTACTGACTTGGTTGAGCGCCTCGACACAACCTCCACAGCATGCGGGATAGAGATTAGCACCGAAATAACAACACTGATTACAAACAACTCCAATAGCATCAGTACAGAAATAATGGTCAGTGGACACAAACTGGAAAAAATCACAAGCTTCAAGTACTTGGGATCAGCTATCACAGATGAGGGCTCCAAACCAGAACTACTTTGCAGGATTGCACAGAAAGAAGCAGCAAAAGCAATGCTGAGACCATTATGGAAAGATACCAAAATTGCTCTTGGTTCCAAATCAAGGCTGGTGTGCTTGATTGTCATATCCATTTTTCTACATGCTTGTGAAACATGGACGCTCACATCTGATCTACCAAGAATGATTCAAACCATCGAAATGAGATGCTACCGCAAGATGTGGGGTATCTCATACATTGACCATGTAAACAACACAGAGGTCCACAAAAGGACACAACGAGCCATCGGACCTCTATTAAGACCTCTGGACTACCGTAAAAAAACGCAAATCGAAGTGGTACCGTCATGTCTCAAGATCATCTGGACTTGTTAAAAACAATTTTGCAAGGCACAGTGAGAAGGTACATAAGAAGCGGCATATAATTTGAGGATTCCCAAAGGTCAGATCAGAACAGGGAAAGATGAAGAGAACTGGTTGTCATCAATGGTGTCCCAACGACCTCTTCGGTTAAAGGATTGACGATTACGATGATGATACAATTATTTACCATTTTTATTAATTTTGGACAATGCACAATGCAAAGAAATGAAACCTAAACTTTATATTTCTTCAGATATATAAATGATAAATGCATGTTATTTCAAAATCTGGCAACTGTTGGGAGCAACTCTGCGGAACACAATCACCAAATTAGAAGCATATAATATGCAAACCTGTAAACATACAGCGAAAATGCAAGATACACATGGACTAAAGAAAATACAGTGAATATGGTGCAACTGGCTACGGACCTGCACCAGTGCAACTAGCTTTGGAGCTTAATATACCAAGCAAAGTATAACTATATATAGAGTTACAAAAGTGGCATTAAAAGTGGCATTAATTGTGTGCGTGCAATGGCTAAAGAGATACAATTAAATAGTAAACTACTGCAGCTAACCAATGAATTGCAGTGATACGTGTAGTATTTAAGGCATGTAAATAGAGTAATATGAAGTGAAAGCTACAAAATGAAATATAGTTAATGTCGGGTTTTCACTGTTACAGTTGCATATACATATACACAAGCAAATAATCTGAACACACTATTACAACCAGCTTGAATGCCAACTATATAGCTGAAGTTGACAAAAGTAAATAATACGAACACACTTGTATAATCAACTTGATTTATGAAAAATGGTCATGTCACAAGTTTTTATAGTCTCAGTATCATGATTCGTGATATACTGTATACATCATTAATGCATTTGTAATTCCGGTCTGTAAATTTCTCCACCCTATTCCTAATATAATCATTTATTTTTTCAGTGAAATGTTTATGTAGCAAGCATTATGTATGTTATTCGACTATGACGATGACATGCTGCGATAAACCATCAAACTCTTATATTTACAGCATCTTTATTATACGATAATACCTTTCACATCAGTTATCAGACTGTCCAGCATCTCTAGTATACGATATTGCCTTACACATGGGTCATTAAGCATTCCAGAATCGTTATTATAGCCTTATATATTAAACACCAACCTATCCAGCATCTTTATTATACGATATAACCTTTCAAATCAGTTATCAAACTATCCAGCATCTTTATTATACAACATTCCCTTACCCATTAGTCATAAGACTGTCCAGCATCTTTATTATACGATATTGCCTTACACATTTGTCATCAAACTGTCCAGCATCTTTATTGTACGATATTGCCTTTCACATTAGTCATCAGACGAGCCAGAATCTTACTTATACGATATTACCTTACAAATAAGTAAATGACTGTGCTTCTTCTGACTTCAGAATTATTTAAATGTAATACCTGCTTTCGGTCTCCATCCAGTTTCACCATAACTGTCGAATGAATGTTTCATATAAATATCATGAAATAAACAAGCAAACTTGTATCAAAAGATTATCCTGAAATGCTGCAAAAACCATTTGTATCTGATTCATATTTTCATGTTGTCACTCACTTGATGTGAAAACAATGGATTTAAAGTCCCATGAATTATATCCTGGTATCAAAATTTATACTAATGACATTAACATCAATGTGGAAATTTGGGAATGTGAAATTTACCATTTCTTACACGAACTGCATTGCATAGATTACACTCTACTGCACTGCAAAATATAATATTTAGTATAATCAAGTAGCGTCATAGGCGTTCATTACATTGTACTGCTCTGCGACATGTAATACTTGTCGCATGTGTAAATATTTGCTGTCCTTAACTTAGACTCCAGTCAAGCTCATGTGGCAATGTATGTCAAATTGCAATTGCTAATAGAAGATAAATATAGAAATCAACCTTATTACTTATTGAGCCCCAGCTACAAATATATTTTCAACATCATTCCAACGCATCATAAAAAATATTCACCTTTGTATCCGTATGTGCATACAGGTACTTTTTGTCTGAATCAAATATCATGTCGGCATAAATCTTCTTATCGTTTTCCACAATAGTGTCTTTAAGGGCAGTTACTTTCTGTTTAGACTTGATCAAAACCTGAAAAAGAAAAGAAGTTCATCGATATAGTCAATAACATGAGCTGGTGCGAAATCATAATTATGTTGTTAGTGTAAATCTATATATATATTTATATATTGTTATATCCTTCTATCTATCTTAAGTGCGACACTGTTCTTACACTCTGTAACAAAACAAAGCAAAACCAAGTATAGAAAAAGCAACAAATAATTAATTATTTTAAGTTACAAAGTGGAAATCAGAAACGAACTTACATTATTATGAATAAAATCCCAACTAATCCTAAAATTGATGTCACAAATCCAAAAACTGGAATATTCCAAATGAATTCCAGCAGTCTTGAAGGTCTTGAAGTATCACTAATAAAATCCAAAATGTCTTTGAATGAATTCAATAGAATTCCAAATTAGTGGTTTAGTCCAGAAAGTCAATGAGCACTTTGTAATTCCAATGAATCATATAATTAATAATCGATCTGAAATTATATCTGAACAGACTATAACCTCAGTTCATAGATTTCCAAAGATATATTAAAACTAGAAAGAATATTGGTTTACCTTGTCTCCCTTACATATGAATTTCAACTGACCTAGAAAGCAATAGATTGTGTGGATCAACCCTCAAATTCCTAATCCAGTTCATAAACACCGTTGGGCCTTGAATTCGAATTAAAGTAAACATATATTTAAAAATGACAAATGTCAGGTAGGTTAAAACAAACTTTCTCAATCACGGACAGAGGTGAAGCACACAACACAAATTAAATATACATGACTGAAAGTGATTATCTGATTATAAAGACTGGGACATGCAACAGCATGGCTTCAAAAGCTGCAATTCTCTTTAAAAGCAATGTGGTATTCTTGGAAAGTGTAAGTTCTCCTTTTCATTTGTTTTTCTTTTCTAAGTAATGCAGTTGTAACAAGGGTTGGGGTCGGATTATAACGAAGAACACCAATTATGATTAACAAAAATACACTGTTTATTTATGAATGACTCAATGGAAAAGATTATGTTCGCATGCAACATCCACATGTTGGACAATAAAGATAATATGCCAGAACCTGATAATATTATACAATGTAAGTAAATAACTTTAATACAGATATTTAAGATTCAAATTGAATTCATACAAATCAAATAAAATGATTCATGTAGATGTCGACAATTTTCACACAACTAATAATAAATGATATGGTTCAATGAAATATATCTTTTACTGAAATAGTAAAATGTTCACTTTCACTCAGATAGTGAAATATATGAAATATAACATGCTTTACTCAAATAGTAAAAACGAAATATCTTCTCAGCCCCAACGCCATGTCGAGAGGTTGAGGAGCCATCACCAATAGTCCGCCCTTATTAGTCTGCCTAAAGATTCGTTCAATCTTTTGTTCTCTGCAAATTCGTTAGTCCAGAAGCTTTTTCCGGCCAACGTCCTCTCCGTCAACAGAACAATGGATATAACAGTACCCAAATTAGCCCACGGCTAAAGGACACATACAATCCGGTGCATATATGGAAATACAGCGTATCACTCACTCACTCTTCCATTACAACAAATGGCTACCAGTCAATCAACCATCAATCAATCACTGGTGAGTCAATCAATCAGCAGAAAATATATCCAAATCTATGGACTATAAATGATACGGGCATGTGAAACAAAATATAAAGACATTATGGACTATAAACGTGAGTCAATTATTTTATACAAATAATATTATCGGGTCAACTATATAAAGCGAAAAACAGGTTCAGAAGTGAACGTGTGTCAGATAAGACACTTATAGTACTGAACGTATCTTAATAAATGCAACGTTATTGCGAATATAAGTCTTTATGTCCAATGACATGCAAGTAAATTAGGAAAGAGACTAAATCATTGCAGAATACAAAGCAAGTTAGAGGTACCAAAATAAAAAAATAGAAATAAACGTGGTAGTACAATAATTATATCCTATACAAATAGGAAACTAATATTTAATTCACGTACCTCTACAGCAGGAGATCGCTAGTCGTTAAAGTAGACTGCTCATTCAGAAGACTTCTCGTAATGTGATATTTTCTCTACCGTGAGATAATTTATATACCGACTATTTAGCCCTACCTCGTCTGTTCGCTTGAGAAATATTGGCTTCCCCATCGTTAGCACTTGGATCGGGCAGCATAGGATGAACCGAACTCACCATTTCGAAATAACATGCGATATACATAAATAACCCTCGGGTACAGCTCTACATAAAAAAACGAAACCAGAGTACATTTATTTAATAAAACGATAGATTTATACAATTCCGTGACAGCAGTGTTCTGGATGTCTTGAGACTGGTGGACACATTGCTTTAACAATTAACGCTATATTTTTGAATCATTATATGCCGTAAACTGGTCTAAAATCTTCCTTTCTTTCTGGAATCTCTCAAAGCGGCAGGTAAGTCGGTAATTTACCATCGAAAGAAGTGTCAACCCAGTGTCAATGTATGCCTGTAATGTCTGGAATGTTTTTGTGTAATACTAGTCTTGGTTGATGTGTTCTGGATATTGATTTTATTTTGTGTGCTGACCTTTGTCCATAATTGAGTTTAAAGTGTCATTCTATCTGGTTTTTTGGCATGTTTGTAAGTTTAAATAAGTTATTTAATGGTATGTATGTTCAAAAGTGTAGCCTTATTGTATTAAAAATATATATTTTATGAAAGTTAACTTGTGACCCAAATCCTAGTCATTTTATTGTGTTTTAGATTTGTATATATGGTTGCAGTAAACAAACTTATTCGTTCCTATCTTTAATTCAGTCTGTCGAATAATTTACTATTGTGTTCAAATATAATTTGAGGATAATCTTGTATTCAATTATTGATTGGAATTACAAAGTGCTCATTGACCTTTCGGACTTAAGCACTACATTGTGATTATTATGAAGTCATTAAAAAACATTCTAGATTATCTGATTCTGGCACTTTTAGACAATTGGTATATCAGCCCATTCAAGACTATAGGTACATCAACCCATTCAAGACTATAGGTATACAACCAATTCAAAACTATAGGTATATCAGCCCATTCAAGACTATAGGTACATCAACCCATTCAAGACTATAGGTACACAACCCATTCAAGAAAATTGGTATATCAGCCCATTCAAGAAGATAGGTGCATCAACACATTCAAGACTATAGGTAAACCAACCCATTCAAGACTATTGGTATATCAACCCATTCAAGACTATTGGTACATCAACCCATTCAAGACTATATGTACACCAACCCATTCAAGAATATAGGTGCACCAACCCATTCAAGACTATTGGTATATCAGCCCATTCAAGACTATAGGTATATCAACCCATTCAAGACTATAGGTATATCAACCCATTCAAGACTATAGGTACACCAACCCATTCAATAATATTGGTACATCAACCCTTTCAAGAGTATATGTACACCAAACCATTCAAGACTATAGGTACACCAACCCATTCAAAGACTACAGGCACGTCAACCCATTCATGACTATTAGCACACCAACCCATTCAAGAATATAAGTACATCAACCCAGTCAAGACTATAGGTACATCAACCCATTTAAGACTATAGGTACACCAACCCATTCAAGACTATAGGTATATCAGCCCATTCAAGACTATAGGTACAACAACCCATTCAAGACTATTGGTACACAACTCATTCGAGAATATTAAATGATCAGACTCGCTATTGGAATTTATTTAGAACACTTCATAATTTTGAACTTCTTATTAACTTTTCGGTTTATTTGGTATTTATGTTACAAGTCTGTAAGTTCCTTTTATATTGTTACTTTTATTCTAAGGCAATACATTGCTTGTTGAATTGTTCACTAGCTTGTAATATTGATTCTTTCTGTTACATAGTGTAAAACCATAGAATGGTAGCACAGTTTTCCTGTACAAATTTATTACATGCAATTTCATATTTACAAAATGCTCAACATAACTACGATGAGTTGTACATAATTCAGGAACGTGTAATATCATCACATATGTCAGTGTATAGCAAAGTGCGTAATAACACCACTGTGTTGTCACATTGTTATAATATGATAGTGTCACGTCTTACAAATAGTAGAGCATGTTATAACTTTACTGTGTAATAACATTTAATAAACATGCCAGTGACACTGACGTTACGACGTAAAACATTAATAACACTACGTTGCAAACTGATATAAAACAGGAACAATAATATGAATATGGAATTAAAAAAGAATTAAACATTTTCTTCTATCTCCTTATGCGCATCATCACGACGCTACTATACTCTATGTCGCAATACCTCCTAAGTCATTTATGTTGCAACAAAACCCACCTGACTTATGTCGCAACACACACCACCTGACTTAATCCTCCAATGTAAATTTATACAAACTGTAAACAAGTACATCATATAGGTTGATTTTAATACTTTTACATCATGTCAACAACTTACTTATATCTATCCAAAAATAGAACATACAGCCATGCACCCAAACGTTAAACGCCCAATATAGATATACATAACACCAGCAAATTGTGATAAGCACACTGATAAAACATACAGACTGAGAATATAAACTAACCTAGGACATATATCTGAAACAATCTAAAAATACAATAATGACAATAAAAGATATTTGTTTTCATGACGAAGATGCACATTTTTGGTTTAGGCGAATTCATTGATCATTACTTCTTTGGATCAATTTATATTGAAATGCCTTTCATTAAATAGTTGTCATTCGTTTTACCAGAAGAACATTCTCAACGGTCGAACATCTTATTCAATGTGTACCTTCTCTTTGGTTTGACATCATAAGCAATTTGTACTTTCTCAATGGTCGGACATCATATTCAATATATGTACTTTCCCAATGGTCGGACATCATATTCAATATATATACTTTCTAGCTGGTAGGACATCATATTACATATGTACTCTCTCCATTATCGGACATCATATTCAATATATGTACTTTCTCAATCGTCGGACATCATATTCAATATATATACTTTCTAACTGGTCGAACATCATATTAAATGTGTACTCTCTCCATTATCGGATATCATATTCAATATATGTGCTTTCTCAATGTTCGGACATCATATTAAATATGTACTTTTTCAATGGTCGGACATCATATTCAACATGTACTTTCTCAATGATCAGACATATTACTCAATATATAATTTCTCAGTGGTTGGACATCTTTCTCAATATATATCTTAAGAACGGACAAAAATCTTGTTCAATATGTCGCTTCACGACATTCACTCATTCATTTTGTTTTATAGATTTAGTAAATATGTAAGCATTTTAAACGAAATTTCTTGTAAATAATGTAATACCGTGTCATTCCTTCTAACACAGTTCAAGTACTTTGAACAAATCCCTTATCAATGCTGTATTTAGTATGATAGAGCCACGATGGTTCAATCATACAATTCGAATTCAACAATAAAGTCAATTAACGTGCCATTATGCACATGCTTATTCTGTATGCACAACCCTAAAATGTGTATATAATACTATATATTAATAGACTGTGAACAATGCAATTTTAAGCACTAATGGGATGGTGTGCGCAGCCTTGATAAAAGGAGAATGCTCATCCTGATGGAGAGTACTATATGTACAGAGTGTTGTGTAGGTGAAAAGAGATGGTGAGTTTAGGAGGAATCTTTCATTAGGTAAAAAAGCATGGTTGGTCTTTGGGACTATGTTGAGTTGTTGGTTCTACATTTAATGCGCATCTTATTCTTCGAAAGCAATAAATAACTGTTGACATATATTTACAAACAATTGGCATGACATATTACTTTATTTGGATACATTTAGTTTTGCAAGTTAATTATTAGATTGTACAGATTGAAACCTTCCGAACCTGTTTGCAGTATTTCAATATGTTTCAATTGATTTGGTACATACAATTACGATCAAGAGCAGCACAAAGTCATGCAAACTAGATCTAATTGCAACATTACTGTTGCATGAGTGCTTAGATTCAATATTACTTTTAATAACCGATGTTATCAACACGTTTCTCTCATCTGGGCAGATCGATAGCAGCAGAGAGGGTGAACATACCACATTTCATAAGCTTTATTTTGGTAATTAAAGCTTATACAAAAACAAAAATAAATATGCAGATAACGTGAAACCGAGTCTTCTAACTTTCCAAGAGTCTCATGGGGTTAGCTTCCTGATACTTTTTTGCGTCGTCGTTTTCGAAAAATATATCGTAAGTTTTCCTACGTAGACGCCTCATTGTGGTCACACCCTCTCCGTTTCTCTCTCTCTCATCTAAAACTTTTATCAAGACCGACTCGGGATCTCGAACGTGAACCATGCAAGTTTATTTGCCATAAATCATCGCGGGGATAACTGAGCCTGCCTAAATCAATTTATAAACTTAATTATGTCCATATCTCCGCTGCGCCAAGTCTAATGATTGTTTCTTAAGGTATGCGTATCAACTCCGTTAAACACCGCAAGAATATTCCAGTTATGCCTGATCACTTTTGATATTTGTGTATACCGCTGGGTTACATAAATTACATCTGTGTGTTTATGTCTACAGCGTGAAAATATTCTAGCAGAATTTGATTGCTTATCCAGTATTACATTGCCGTACACAACTAAATCCTTCAATATCATATACAGATGGCGATTCATTAATATCAGTAATACATTCGATAACATCATCACCGTTTTCATGCAACAATTTTGCGTTTTTATTAAATTCTTTAAGTACATCGTAACATCGTTGATCATCAACTGACGGAGCTATTAATTACAACTTATCCCACTTGAGCCATCGCATTATTAAATTAAGTAAAGGTTGCGTTTTACCACTTCCAGATGGCCCAATTATTATCATTCGGATAGAATTTGGTAATGCTGGATGATGCTTGACCGGTTCTCGCTTTATTGTTGCCGAAAAATCAATTACATCAATAATGTAGAAATATAATAAATAATATGGATTTATATTGCGTGAAATGCAGGACGCGTACTTCCATAGGTGGACTAACAACTAATACAACAAAAAATAACAGATCGGCAGTTACAGGTAAGTGTGAACAATTTGGTACAAAATACTTAAATTTCTTTCTAATCCAAGCAATATAAAAAAGTAGAGGTGATGTTGCCGATCAGTTAGCAAAGCTACCAGGACTAAATATCCAGGAGAAAAACACCTTCCCTGGTATAATTATTGCGGTCCTGGTACTCAACTTGTTACCCGACTTGACAGCCAAGATCAACCTAACCCGATGAGTATCCAGTAAAAGCAATTGATGTAGCTTATAAAAGTAAAAACCTATAAGATTGACAAATTGCAGATGTAAAATTAATTCATGCGTGAATTTCCATAAAAAATAAATCTTTTCAAGAATCATTAGCTAATAGGTTGGTGAGATCTGCGATGAAAAGAAAGCTTGTATTAGGAACTGGTAATTAATTATTAGAATGAAGTAAATTTATTATAGCCCAAGAGGATATTGGAAAAGTAGAGCAGTGATTAGTAAACTCACCGAAGCAGCAGGTGTCGAAAGTTCTACTGCTGAAAAATGTTTAGCACGAAAGGCAATATGCCAAATGTACCTACCACCACAAATAACAATTCAGTACGTACATTTTGATATTAGCGTTCCTAATAAAGTTCATCAGGCTGATATTTTATTTTTGATACATGATACTATTAAAATTGGTAGATGTCGATTAAAGTACAAATACGCGTCAACTGTCGTTGATGTTGCAAGTAGATATAAAGAAGCAGAGCCAATAGCAACGTCTACAACAACTGAAGTAGCTTCTGCGTTTGAACGAATTGATCGACGTGGTAGTCTATGATGGCCACAGCTGCTACAAGTTGATCCTGACAAATAATTTCAAGGTGTAGTATCATCGTTGATGAAGCAACATAACATGCAAATACGATGAAGACACAGTGAAGTTCATCGCAATCAAGCAATTGCTTAACGATTTAATTGAACACTTGTTGAACGGCTATTTGAATATCAATACGCGAAGTAATTAATTCAAAATACAAGATCTCGCGAATGGGTTGCAAAAATAATAAGTGTGATAGCTGCATTAAATAATGAAATTATTCGAACAACTGCCATGAAACCTATTAGCGCAATCACAAAACAACTTATACCAAAAACAACGACGTGATTTTTGAAAACAACTACCACCGCGATCACTTAACTAGCATATTCACAACGATTACATTCAAGACAGGTCAGCATCACATTTTCGTGCGTATGACCAAGACTACAATCATATCTATCCTCGGTAAATTGTCTTGTATCATTATTTGAATATCGCCACAACATTGTACCATTACAGCTCGCACAATGATTATTATTCTGCTGTTTTAGCGCTATGACAACTTCATCATCGAAATCAAAGCCGTGTTTATTTTATTTTCACTATGTTTATAACTAGCTAATTTTTTTCTTTCTATATCACTGTCATCCAGGACATCATTGATGGTTTCTGGAGGGTCTATGATAATTCTTCACAGTTGAGATATTCTTCTGATTCGAGACACTGCGAGATAAACTAAGTTTGTCCACTCGACGCGATCATCGACAATCCAAACTCCAGTATCAGAGATGGTCAACCCATGAGATGAATGAATTGTCATTACGTTTCTCAGTGTCTATGGAATCTTATTCATACTCAGCGCATCCTCAACAACACTGAGATCAACCAAAACAACATCATTTAATGCTAGATTATTTTTCTCAGTCTGTCCTGGTATATCAACGTCGATATTCTGTGGTCGTCTATCAGCTGATGTATAACACAATGGTACACGTAGATCTGAAAATCTTTCTTTAACTGAAATAACCGCTGTTGAAATGTATCACGAACTATCTTTCTACTTGCCACTATTAAATCATTCGGTCTCCACACTTGTAGAAAATCATTCATAGAAGTTTCTAAACTTATTTTACGCATTATTTCACATTGACTTTTATTCGGCTGTAGTCTGAATAATTTCTTAATCTCCCTTAATTCTACATCAAGAGATCTATGATCACAGTTATCTCCTCGTAATAGTCTACAAACTTCCTTAGCCACCCGTGCGGAGATAACCCACCAAACGGCGGTGGTTGACGGTGAACGCCGCACATTATCACAGCTGTATTTCTCTCCCATTCAATCAGGATCGTTTTTACTTATTTCGTGAATAAAATCAAACATATTTCCCCTCCCAGAGTTCTCGGGGGGTGGGGTAAAATCTTACCGTCCGATCGCGTGGAAATATTCTTACTGCACTAGACCATGTGTGAGCATTATGATCAACGATATTTATTGGAGCTCTCTTTTGTATACTGTTTCCAATCGTAGAAATGTTTCCTACTATCGTTGCTATTATTATTGGGAATTTTAGTGTTTTTTTCTAACTTCGAGAAATCATTTACTAATCCAACTCATTTGTTTATTTTTTCACGTTGTATATCCGTTAACCCATTTCCACGCATTGCGTTTGCAAAATGTTCAAAATCTCGTTCGGCTACACAATTCAGCTTTGAAAATCTCATTGGTGCAGTATCATTACTGTTAGCGTTATCATTTAGCTGATAAATTCCATAAATAACCACGGTCATAAGATAAGTTCGTTCGTAATATGGTTTATCAATGCCAGTCAACATTCCTGGCTTGGAATTTTTACTCTGTATGGCAATTTTTCCATTAACAGGATCGCGTTTATCACGGTTAATAAATTCAGCGGATTCTGTTTCTCCTAGTACAATAAACTTTATTCTGAAAAAATGTCATTGAATTTTGAGATAATTAATAATCTTGTTCGCCCGTTCATCGTTTATTGTAGCATCAATGACTTAATCTACACCTTTGTCGATGACTATGTCAAAACCTTTGGTGTTCCGTATAATTTTAAATGTCGACCACGGGTGAGATGCCCCATCATCACGAAATTCTTTATTAGCATTCCGAATATTACTAATCAGATTATTTGTTGGCTCAGCCAGAGCTCGCCCCCGCAAATCAAGAGTTCTTCTGTCAAGAGCGAATCAGGATTCAGGACACGAAGTTTTCCAAGAATCGATTATAGATAATCTCTTATACTCCTCCGTATTATATTTTAGACAAGTATTTAAATAAAAAATATTACATACATATATATATATATATATATATATATATATATATATATATATATATATATATATATATATATATACAATGACTCAAATAAGGAATCAGTGCAAGTGGTGGATGATAGGAGATGGAGTCTTGGTCCAAAACCGTGCTTACGGTGTGGTATTGGATTTAGAGGGAAAACGCATTTGTGTGTGCAATGTAGTGATAAAGGTTAATGAGAACTAAAACGATATTATGATTAAAAAATAACAACCTGACTCTGTCAAGGACTCTGCTCTTGATAAAGACTCTGAAGACTATATAGCTAGACCAATAATAATTTAGACAAATAATATTATACATAAAATGAAGCAAAAAGAATTTGTCAGACATCTTATCATCAAAACTTATGAAACATCTCGTGATGGTGTAATCATACACTGTCGAGTAAAAAAACAGTTGGTGTTGTTGATACTTCTGGTTCTTTTAGATTTACTGTTGGGAGGGTGAAGTGTTATCTCCCTCATACATTTATATTCGAATGTTTCTTTCTGATGATCAAAGACGGTCTTGTGATTGAACATATTGACTCAGATCGAAAAAAATAACTCCATGAATAACCTTCGAGCTTTTACACAGAGCGAAAATTGTTCATTTAGAAATACTGGAAAGCATAACAAGATTCGGAGGGCAGTTACATGCATAAATACTACAGGTGAAGAAATAATATTTCAATCGATGAATGCAGCTGCCAAGTATTTCGGTTTCTGCATGCCTTCAGTACGACGTGTAGCAGATAAAATAACCAAATTTACCTTTTCAGAAAAGCATGAACAATGGATTTAATTTGAATACATCCCGTTTGTATTAGATACGGAATATATCCTTGACAAAGTCAACGGAGATAACTCTGCCGCGGATATATAATGTGGTTGATAGAATTATTGTTGTTCCCTTGACATTGTCCCTGATTTTATCCTTGACTCTGTCAAGGGCGATACATTTCAGAATATTTTTAAATAAATATTTTATTGTGGTTAATTCTCTCTTCCGGACTTTCTTGGGGTTCGGTATTCCTAAAAGTGACATAATCTAATGGTTGGAAAAAATCAAATCGATTTTCGAAGGATTTGGTGGAACACAAAAGACAAACCTATTACTATAATGTTAATTCGATAAAATCGGAAGTAAATGAATACGGTCTCAAGAGAGCGGTTTCATTATTTTCAAGGAATTAATAGTTATCTCCGTTAATTTCTAACTAAGATTACCAGTAAAGGCAGGTGTAATCTTTTATTAAGGATAAATGATGTTTTGTTTTCAGAAACAATATTCTCGTTTTACTGAATCCATCGGATTTTCTGTTTCATCTATATTTCTTTTCGATTATAACTAAGGCAAATTGAGAATACAAACAGCAAGTAAGCCAGGCCCATTGCGGGAGCTACTGTAATGGCTCCCGCGTATGTTGTACTGTCCTTAGATACGATTTATGCATTGTACCGTCCTTTATTAATTGTATATACCATATGTACTGTGCCGTCCTTAATTAAAATTGTATATACTGCATGTATTGTGCCCTCCTTAGAATTAAGGTTTACTGTAAATATATTTTCCTGAGCCTGCTAGACTGTCATATGGCAATCTAGGGATTCACACAGACATTGTGCCATCTTTAGTGCAAGCACGCCATCATAGCTTGCTAGACTGTTGTTTAATAATCTAGGGACTCGCATGGGGGTTGGGTTGCGTCCTCCTTAGAATTAAGATTTAGAATTAAGATTTGTATTGTGTTGTCCTCCACTAAACACACCCTCTGAGCCTGCTAGACAGTTGTTTGATAATCTAGGAGTTCACATGGGGGTTGTGTTGTCTTTAGTATAAAAAACAATCTAGGAGTTCACATTGGGGTTTTGTGTCGTGCCCCTGAACCTGCTAGACTGTCATATGGCTATCAAATAGCTCACATGGGGTGTTGTTGTCCGTAGTGTGAAAAAAGCACCCTTCTGGACTTGCTAGGATGTCATATGGCAATCTAGAAATTCACATAAGTGTGAACAATATTTTTCTTCTAAACGTATATTCAGTATATAATGAATTACGAAAATATCAATGATATTATTTCTGCTATTAAACTTAGAAAAAAACGGCATAAATATATATGCTGGACAAAATCCTGAAAAAATATTTCTGATTTTAAAACATTACAAGAAAGTAAATATGAATGTGGATGCAAGCTATCATCAAAATACAGGTTCGTAAATCGAATTCATGGGGGTATATTTCAATCGTTCGCTACAGTAAAAGAAAGTGAAGTGAGGGAATTCGTCCCTCTCTCTCTCTCTCTCTCTCTCTATCTCTCTCTCTCTCTCTCTTTCTCGCAATAGAAAAAAATAGATCAGAACTGTCTCGTGAATACGAAGAATAAAAGACAATCAATACTCCCATAAGACAATTAAGAAAAATTATATCAGAAACTGTCAGTGGTAATCAAAATGAAAGTTAGACTCATTCGTGGAAATGAAAGTGAAAGTATGTCAGATTTTACTCGTTCTCTTACTGGTTTCAGTCGAGTTGTCAGTAAATAAAATATCCACTACCTTGATTTTTTCAAGGACAAGGACGAGGAATATCTTTTTTATTGTTTTTCTTGTGTATCACACGTCAGTGGCATTTTTTCAGGTATGAGCTGTTCCCTTAATTTTATTATCAATGGGAGACAACAATCGTAGATTTTTAGGATTTTAAATCTAGATTCAGACTCAATACTTCTCCACGAAGGTGAAAAAAGTATTCCTCTGGTCAGTTAGTTTGGAATTATTCTTGATAATAGCGGAGTATGACCTCGTAGATAAACCGAGTTAATTGGTTCTTGCACAATCATATATCCGGGTGGGACGTGTGGTGTAAAAGTATAAGATATATCCTTGCTGTGCTTAAATTTATATCTCTGTGTTTGTCTCATAGCTGCCATCAATTGCATCACAAACAAGATCGACAGCGAACGTTGAGGTTATATTTTATTTACAATTCCCGGAGAAATATGACGGCCTTGTCCGTATGGGTCATTATTATACCTGATAACAGTTGGTGGTGGGAATATTTTTCTCCATGACTCAGGTATTTTTGTCGTTGATAAGATCGCTCAGCAATTTCTTTAGTTCGTCTGCGTTATGCCCGGGAAGTTTATAATGCGGTAGATCTGCCTCTGTTACTGAATATGCATCTAAAAATGTTTGTTTATGACGATTTATATCGTCAGCATAATTAATTGTTTCCTGAATCATTCTTTGGTTAAGATATTCCATATCAGATATGAGCTGATTTAATATTTATATTTGTTTAACGATTTTCTTGCGCGAACGTTTTATATCAAAAAGATATTCAGTGAATCTTTGTTGCCGTTTTTCTCGTTGTATTTTATGTTCTTGATTAATGATTTCAAAATATTTAATAATATCACTTAGGCAAGTAGATATGGCTCAAATCCTAGGTTACAAGATCCTTATTAATTAAGTCAAATTTAGTTTCTAACACCGCTTCATTTTGTATGGCAAGTAAATGATTTTTGTATGATGGGTTAATTTCCCAATATGATTGGTTATCGGTCGTAAAATCAGACCGTTTGGGTTCAGGTTGTATCATAGGCGCTGGTGGAACAACTTCAGGCCATCCTAAAACACTTCTGATTGATGACTGATATATATCAACGACGTAATCCGGGGAATCTTTTCAATTGCGGACGATAGTGTTGGTTCGTGTACTGGTATGGCTATCATGGAGTCTTTCCCCGTGATATTTTTATTATACGTTGAAATTCATCATTGATCTGTTCGATTTGATAACAACTACCCAGTCAGGTGATCCATCATCTTCATTTTTATTTGCAGACACCAACGAATTATTTGATTGTAGTTCACCAATCATCTGGACCGGATATTTGGCCAACTCGTAACTGCGCAAGGCCGATTTCTATTGCCAGAATCGCGGTTGAAAATTAATGCTAAATTCAGGGTTAGTGAAGTTTACTGATATCATCGTGGTTTTAAACGGGGTTGTATTTGCTGCTATCTGCTGAGTAGTTCTGTCATTATTTAAATTTCCATTTTCCAAATCAATGACTTCATTGTATATCTTAAGCATCACATCAAGTTCGGAATCTGATATCGTTGTAGCGTTAAGGCTTGATGATATCATCGACAACAATTTAGAATACGCGTTCGATGCCGTATATAATTTTACAACTGTCACTGGTGTTATCGCTGACAACACCACACGGGTGGACGCAACGAGTGTAGATACCGAGTACACAATGACATCAATGAGAACTCCATGTCTTAGGTATTTTAACTTTCGTTGTATATTTGTCAATGATTTGTTCAACGTTATTTGCCAATCACACATTTGATCAGTTCTAAATTTCTGAACGCTGATTGAAATGCCCATTATACTTTATACAACAATCAATTTAGGTGTTTCAGCAACGAATTCCAGACAGCACCAGCAAAATAATGCGGTTTAACACAACATGCACAACTCCGGAAAACTTATTTTGCAGCGCTGAATACAAACAGTCTGTACACACCTGTGACTTCCGCGGTATGTGTGATAGTATTATTTTACTGTGACCATGTTGAGAATCCCGATGACACTGTGTAACCTATATTGGTGAGCTGCTTGTGAGGAACTTTAATAAGAGTAATTTTGTTAAAGATATCAGGAATTCCACTTACGACATCTTCTAGTGTGTTTTTAATCGTTTCAATATTCGTCTTGATATCAGAGAGTTTCACATCAGCAGTCAACGGAGTACCAAAGAATTTCTCAGCGGTTTCATTAATTTTTCTAAAACTTTTCACGAAGATTCGTGAACATATTCACACGTACGTCGTTGACCACGTATTTTGTTGTGCCGTATCTTCGTCGGATGTTGGATCTCTTAGCAAGACTATTTTATTTCCGTTCATGCTGAGTTCACCTGTCATTGTGTCAATGGTATTCTTGAAACGATTAGCAACGTTTCTTGCAATTTAATCTCTGATGGTTGTAAATGATATATTCTACGAACTATATCATTCCATTTGATTTTACGCCGTATTTATCCAGAAAAACAACAACCTCATCTCGGTCAACTTCAGAGAGGTTCATGATATCATCAAGTTCGTGTTTAGTCGCTTAATTTGACAAATCTATTTCGTCGAAAAATAAATTACTCTTAGTACTATCACCACTGGATCTTCGGTAAATATCTACCATTATTCACAAACGATGCACTTGTATAATTGTGCATAACTTTGTGAGGTGGTAACGATGGCGTCTTTGAAATAGTGTTAAGTACATCAATCGCTTCACGGCCGCATATTGGTGGATCGGTTAGTGTTTGTGTTGGTAGCGTTGAATACCAAACTGGGGTTTTGTACGGCTCGACATAGCTGATGAATTCCTGCGGTGGAGCTAGCCCATACGAGTCAAAATAAATAATTCCACGGGGATCAATCGCGTATGCTACCCAATGAGTTCCTGCACCGGTACTAGTATCGAGATTAATAATACCCTTATCGATGTTGTTTGGTCGCTGCAGTAACTGAAAGCGCATAAAAAACACCTACGTTTTTTTAGCTGCTTAGCGGCATCAAGTAAGTTAACATTTGACATCAGTAAACTCAACGAAGTGTTCCTCGATGAGTTCATAGAAGTCTTGAACCCTTTCCTGTTTCTTTTTCATAGCCATTTCAACAGCTGTTCCAACACCACATAACGCGACCACTGTTTCAACTGCTCAACAGTATATCAGGCTGGTATTGCCGCAAGAAGTGGAAATGTACCGCCTGTCTTAGCAGTATCTTTCATGGCACCGGCGGAAAGTTCAAGTCGTATTCCAGTCTTGGATTGTTTGCCTTTATTAAGATGTTTAAGTTCGCGGCCTATCAACGATAGTTTATTTTGAGCGCCTGTAATCTGACGGTTTTTAGGCGTTGCTGTAGTTTCTGTTTTTTTAACTGATGCCGTTTGAAGTTTCTTAATCTGACCAGGAGTCAGACTGACACTAACATGATGATATGATGACATTTTATGATTATAACGTACTTCTTAATCAACGCTAGTTACATATTTTCTACTGGAGCATCGACAATTTGCATTTTACAAGCAGCACCCTCAAGCAACTCTGCCTTGTCGATGAGTATAACCGCTATTGCTCTGTAATTAGCACCACCAGAGCCTGAATTAACGCTGGCCTTGAAGTGTATATCAACGACAGATTGTCTGGATAAGTAAAGATGCTCCAATGAAATTAATAGATCGGATATCGATTTTTAAAATCCAACTGTGAGATATGTAAACCGGTATCTACGTTTTGATCGCGCCCCCTAGACGTCATTAAAACAATGCTGGTTTTCAACGTTATTTGCCAATCACGCACGTGATCAATTATAAATTTTTGAACGTCGATTGAAATGCCCATGATACTTTACACAGTAACCAATTGAGGTGTTTCAGCAACAAATTACAGACACCACCAGCAAGATGCTGCGGTTAATTTCTTATCAGCTGCTTCCAGTATCAATGTTTCTTCACATCCGCTAGTTAGCACAACAGACACTACTCTGTAGTGTATATACTAAATTTTGCAGCGCTGAACACGGACAGTCTGTACACACCAGTGACTTCCGCGGTATGGTTGTTATTATTATTTTACTTTGACCATTTTGAGAATCCCGCTGACACTGGGTATACTATATTGGTGATCTGCTTGTGAGGAATTTTAGTCAGATTAATTTTGTTAACAATATCAGGAAGTCCACTTAAAACATCTTCAAGTGTTTTTTTTAATCGTTTTAATATTCGTCTTGATATCAGACAGTTTCACGTCAGCAGTCAACGGAGTACCAAATAATTCCTCTGCGGTTTCATTAATTTTTCTAACATTTCTACGAAGATTCGTGAACATATTTACTCGAACGTAGTACCAGGCTCGCAGCGTAGATAATTTACCATCTGCGTTGTCCACATATGTTTTTGTTGCCGCATCTTCGTCGGATGTTGAATCTCTTAGCACGACTATTTTGTTTCCGTTAATGCTGAGTTCACCTGTCATTGTGTCACCGGTATTGTTCAAATGATTAGTAACGCTTCTTGCAATTTCATCTCCTATGGTTGTAAACGATATGTTTGAGTTTCTGATTCTACCCCCGTCAGTAAATATTGGAATGTTATCCGTGGTAGCACCGAGAACTCTGCGAACTGTATCATTCCATTTGATATTACGCCGTATTTATCCTGAAAAAACAACTACCTCATCTCGGTCAACCACAGAGAGGTTCATGATATCAGCGAGTTATTCTTTAGTATCGTAATTTGACAAATCTATTTCGTCGAACTTTTTTTACTCTTAGTAGTATCACCGTGGGATCTTCCGTAAATATGTACCATTATTTACAAACGACGCACTTATATAAATGTGCACAACTGTGTGAGGTGGTAACGATGGCGTCTTTGAAATAGCGACATGTACATCAATTGCTTCTAGGCCGCTTATTGGTGGATCGGTTGGTGTTTGTGTTGGTAGCGTTGAATAGCAAACCGGTATTTTGTACGACGTGACATAGCTGATTAATTCCTGCGGCAGAGCTAGCCCATACGAATAAAAAAAATAATTTCACGAGGATGAATCGCGTATGCTACCCAATGAGCTCTTGCACCGGTACTATTATCGAAATTAATAATACCCTACACGGTGTTGTTTGGTCGCTGAGGTAACTGATCGGACATAAAAACACCTCTAACGTTTTTAAATTTTAGTTGCTTAGAATAATCAAGTAAATCAACATTTGACATCAGTGAAATCAGACCTTTTCCTCGATGACTTCCTGGAAGTCTTAATCTTTTTCCGTTGTTTTTTTTTTTTTTTTTTTTTTTGCAATTGCAGCAGCTCTTAAAATAGCACCTAACGCGGCCGCTTTTGCAACGGCCGCAGCTGCAGCTTCTATCAGGTTTGTATTGCTGCGAGGAGTGGAAATATACCGCCTACTTTAGCAGTATCTTTAATGGCACCGGAGGAAAGTTCAAGTCGTATCCCAGTCATGGATTTTTTTACTTTACTAGGATGTTTAAGTTGGCGGCCTGTCAACGATAGTTTTATTTTTGACCGCCTTTAATCTGAAGCTTTTTTAGCGTTACTGTAGTTCCTGTGTTTTTACTGATGCAATTTGAAGTTTTTTTTATCTAACCAGGAGTCAGACTGACACTAACATGATGATAAGATGACATTTTATGCTTATATCCGTGCTTTTGAATCACCGCAAGTTACATATTTTCTACTGGTGCATCAACAATTCGCATTTTTTCCACCAGCACATTCAAATAACATTGCCTTGTCTCTGAGTATAACCACGATTGCTCTATAATTAGCACCACCAACACCTGTATTCACGCTGTTTCTGAAGTGTACATCAAAGACAGGTTGTCTGGATCAATCAAGATGCTACAGTGAAAAGTAATAGATCGGATATCGATTTTTAAAATCCATCTGTGAGATTTATAAACCGGTATCTACGTTTTGATCGCGCCCCATAAACGTCATTAACCTATGGTATACACGCTATACGATTTTGATCATAATTCGGTAGTGTGTTTTCTGTCGGCTCTTGTTGTCCATTTATCCGTAAAGAAACCTGGCTAACACCCACTCTGTCAAATATCATATGGGTACTAGATTGGGAGTTTAATCGCGCAGTCTCCTGAAAAGCAATAAAGATATGTCGCGGTGCATAATCGCCTTGCTGTAATGCAATGTGCCACGTCAATACTCCGTTAACGTTACTTTGCATGCTATCCGTGGTTGTTGTCGACCATGACAGTAGTGATTTACTATCTGTGTCCATAAAAGAAAATAGTCACTGTTTTTCTTCGATCGTTGGAGTCATTACCAGCATCCACAACGAAAGTTTTGTCAGCATTATTTTACCATCATCACCCATAAGTCTCCAGATAGCATCATCGTCGGTAGCCTTTCTCACAAGGGGAATGTGTGTTTAGCTCCAAAGATAATTTTTCTAACATTTCTACAAAGTCCAAAGATATGTGACAGTGAACTTGCGCATGACAAATTTCTACGACCCCGAACATTGCTCGGCGTGTTGAAAATCCTAGGTTAAATTCTCGATTAAATCCATGAACCACCGGCTCCACATCAGTGTCAGCGTTCTTGGCAAAATTTCTTGGCCGTCTTATATTATAATGATCGTCGTTAGGGGCATTGATAGTGTCTTTCACTAACATTATTGTGGGGCAGCTGATTTTGTAAAGTCATCAGAGTATCTTGCCAATCCGATTATCGTTGTAGCAACGTCAACGTCTTTCTGAATTGTCTCGATGTTTTTTCCATCAATCATATAAGTGGCGCTATCAGATAATGCCATGATTCCGTTGTTGACAAAGCCAACTAGTACTTCATTTGCATACTCAGTATCATCGGTTTTTATAATTTCATCTTCTACCTCAATAAAAGCCTCAGCGGCTAAACAATATTTGCTTTTATCATGGAGTTGTAATTAAATTCTTCCACGCTGATTTGGTAGTCGTGCGACTTAAAAATACAATTGATACTCAATTGGAGACTCATCTTTATGGACTGGTGCTTCCATTTCAAATGCTATGTCGGATATGTATTTAAACATTTTTATTATAATTATTTTCGTCTAACACGAGGATTAACGCCGTCAGGAAACCCCGCTTCCTAATATCAAACTTGAAACAATATTCTTTTATACTTCACTATCCCGCTGATCCATTAAGGTCGCAAGTTTTTTTATTTTCGGCTTGATGTATTATTTTGCTGACATTTGCAGGCAAGACTTCAGTGCTTGGTAATTTTACTGGTTGTGGTTTTTGCCATATTAATCGTGCTAGTGTTTCTTTGATTGCCGAGATTGCCTTACCAGCAACGTGGCCGATTACACCAGGAGCTTTATCACGAACAACGTCAATAGCTTTCATCGATAATTGTTTTGCAACAGGTGCTACCTTTGGAGCTAACTTTTTAAATAATCCCTGAACAACATCACCAAGTCCATAACCATAAACCGCTCTGCTGGTTGGTAATCGTGAGTTTAGTACTCTGACGATTACAGGTATACGCTGACTATTGTATGCTATCATCTTATCTAATCATGGTGACAACGAGTCACTTAGTCAAGGGCGTCAACGAGTACATCGATAAGCTCATGGTAAACACTAATATCCATGATACCACCTGTAAATAACCGTTGACAAATATCAGCTGCTTCATTATTATTTATTTCCGGAGAATTATTACCCGCTCGTTCACCTCCTATGAGAACTTCTAGTCGTTGTACGTCATCGAGAATATTGTTGGGACAAGTAACAAGACCACTTCCCGTTTTTGGAGGTTCATCCTCCCTCAGCAGTTTAGCAATAAAATCCTCATCCCCTGTTTGTTGTTGTCGCTGTTGCTCTATATGCTGCAGCGGTGGAGGAAGTTGTAATTGTGTTTGTGACGAAATCTGTTGCTGTTGAGAAAATATTTCTTGTTGCATTTTTTCTCTTCGCTCTTGTAGAAGATTGTTCACATCTTGTAAAAACAGGTTATATTCTGGATGAGTTATATCATCATTTGGTAATTTCTTTAGCAGCAGAAAATACTAAAGGAACCCAATCTTTTGGATTCATTATATCCGGTTTGTTAAATTCATGTTTTAATTTTTTTTTCTGTTTCTATACCCAAGAGCACCAATGCTAGTAATTTTAGCAGACCGCTGACGATTACGATCATTAAACATTTCAACAGGAGAGGGTTTTTGTTGCGGTGGTGGAGATGGCGGTGGAGGAGGAAATTCATAGGAAGGATCTTGCTTAGAATGTAATAGCTGTGCTGAATAGGGAGGTGGTGCTTGATGATGCTATAAAATTTCTTCAGCAACTATTCTATCTATTTCTGCTCTAAAATTTCGATATCTTTGTATCACTAATTCTTGCCTGAGGTTTGTTATGATGCAAGCGATATATCCATTTAGCATACGTAGTGTTATTTTTGGAAACATGCGCAGGTTTTAAAATATTCGATTTTTGAGCAAACTATTAACCGTAGCTCGAGGAAGATCACTTTCTTTAATTGTATTAAGTTCTTCAATAACACCCTTATTAAATGTTTCAGTTAATTCCATATTTTCTCTTCTTACCTTAGGTATATGTGAAAGATCTTGTTTTTTGTTGGCAATTTCAATACGAACTTTGTCAATACCTTCAAGTATTTCTTCATCGACAGGTGGAGGCTGTGCAGCAACTATATCAATTGGAAGATTTTTTTTTAAAATTGTTTTTGTTTGGTTTTTTTAGTTTCTTTTGCTATTTCTGCAGTTTGTTCAGCATTTTGTTTTAATACTGGAAGAAGATCCTCCTTAATGGCCCTTACGACTTTTCAGTAACTTCTCTGACTGGTTTAATAACTGTGCTGTGTCTTCTGCGTATTCAACTTGAGATTCGTGTCGTTCTTGTAGTTTTTTTTCCTGAAAAGAATCTCTCACGGGAAGAATTTTTTGTATTGTTTCTAATCGCTCTCGTGCTAATCTAGCTGTATAAGACTCCAACGCTGGTGCCATTATTTGTTATAACAATAATTTTAATTGAGAGCAGCAGAGAGGGTGTGACCACGATGATGCGTCAACGTAGTAAAACTTACGATATGTTTTTCGAAAACGACGAGGCGAAAAAATGTAACAGGAAGCTAACTCCAGGGAGACGCTCGGAAAGTTAGAAGCCTCGGTTTCACGTTATCAGCGTATTTTATTTTATTTTTTTTTTCGTTCTTTTGTTTTTTTTTGTCTAAGCCTTAGTTTAGTAAATTAACGCTTATAAAATGAGATCGGTTCACCCTCTCTGCTGCTTCGCTTCTTTTTTCAAAACTGCCATTGTAAATCCTCTGTTAAAGAATATGACGCTTGACAAGACTATGACTCTCTAAAGAACTACATCCTTGTTTCTAATCTCAAATTCATGTAAAAAATTCTTACATAATGTTTTTTATCCAAATTTTATCTCATCAGATCTCCTATACTATCTTTCGCGATGTACAGTTCACATATCGCCCTCCCAATAATACTGAAAATACCCTTCTGAGAGTAGTTAACTACCTTGTATTCGCTATGGATAGTGGAAAGATTACAGTCCTCACCCTATTTGACCTGTCTGCGGCATTTATAGACAATGTTATAGTATGCCATCGTCTCAACCATGTATGAAGTAGTCGCGATACAGCTTTATAATGGTTCAAGTCCTATTTAGTCAACAATACATGAATTGTGTTGGTAAATTGAAAACAGTCCAGGCCAGTTGATCTATGATGTGGTGTTCCGTTTAGTTCTGTTTATAGCCCCTGTCTCTTCAATATGTACACTCAGTCGTTCTCGGATTTCATTGACCGACACCCAGGGTCTTACCAAAATTACGATGATGACACTAAATATACAAATCGAGCTTCCTAGCCGAAGTTGCGGCTACCATCCAAGGCGTAGAGAGGAGCATTTCCCATGTGTGTCATGGATGACATGTAACAAGCTGTATGATGATAAAACTGAAGCCATCTTGGGCACCAAAACAAAGACCTTCTCACATCCTTTATCTCAAACAATAAGGATTAGCAATACCAACATTAAATTCACACAGCCATTACAAACTATAGGTGTTAGTCTCGACAGTATTCTCTCATTACACCAACATGCCATAAACCTGCAATCTGGAGCTGAGACGTATCAGCACCATTCGCAATTTTCTTTCGGCTGATGCCATTATAACACTTTTGTGTTCCTTAGTACTTTCTAAACTGGACGATTGTTGGTCACTTCTATATTGTTTGTATCAGTATCTACTTCAGAAGCTTGAAAAAGTTCAAAACAAAGATGCACGGATAATTATCACAGTATAAAGAATTGAGTTCACTTCCCCATGCTCTATAACTTCGTCTAGCTATCCGTTCCATTAAGAATCAAACACAAGATCTGTTCACTATGCTACATTTTGTTGACTAGCTCCAGTTCAATATACCTGTCTGCCCTCGTCCATGTGTACACTCAACCTAAAAGCATACGATATTCTTCCGAAACCCGTAATCTCATTGTCCCCATTGTTAAAACGAAATCATAGGATCAATGTTCTTTTGAGCATCAGGGCCCAACAATGTGGAATGAATTGCCCATTGACCTTAGACACAAGGACGGTGTGATCTCATTCAAGAGTGCTAATAAACTCAACTATGTTGAGTACAGGTATAGACTTAAAGACAATGATATATACTTATCTAGCTATTGTCAGCATGATTTTGTTTCGTAATTTCATGCAGTTTGTTTTCGTAATGTTGTCAATGTATATTTGTGTTTTATGTGTTTAGAATATTGTAAATCGCTTAAAGCTTCTAAAGATTAGGTGCTAAACCAAGTTTACATTATTATCATTATTACTATTATTATTATTATTATTATTATTATTATTATTATTATTATTATTATTATTATTATTATTATTATTATTATTATACTCATTCTAGTGAAACATTTGTTTAAACTCTATGGTCTTGACATACAAAAATAAACCAAGTGAAACCAACAAGGTTGGTAAAATTCAGCAGAATTAATTTATTTTTCCCTATAAATCAAAGTGACAGTTGAAAAGAAACTCAGAACGGTGAGTTAAATCCTAATAATCTAAAATTTCTATCACAAATCCAAAATAGAGTGTTCTGAATGAATTTATGTGATGTTCCGAATGAATTCAAATCTTGAATATGCTGATGTGCCAGTAGGTTTGACGTGTCAAAATGATATAATCCAGAATGTCTTTGAATGAATTCATAATAATCCAAAAAAGTGTTGTTTTCCAAAATACCAATGAGCATTGGTAATTCCAATGAATAAATATTTCCTCTCAAAGTATAAATGAACACAACTAAAATTCATACCAAAATACTCATATTAAGATGGGAAGAAATAGTTCAGTTGATCACAATCTTTATATAAACGCCTAAAACAAAATTAGAGCCGCATGATGTGGGTCATTTTCCCATCAAACTAGTGAACAAGGATAGTTTTTTTAATTAAATTTTAACCTATAACCTAATAAACAGCAGGTGTACCATATCTGAATTTTAGACCCAGTTGATAAAGTCAGGTATATTCTCAAGCGAGGTATCACGTGACTGCACATTCTGAATGTCAACAGGGATATACATGAAACATTAATTACCTTCCTAAAAAGACATTGATATTGTATTAGTAACACAATACTCATCGGAACAAAATGGGATTTCAAAAGTTCAACATTGGTTTAAGATTAAAAAGAACTACATATATATGTTATGGGTTCCCAGAAGGTGTATTATCCAATTGAAATGAATAAGGGGCAACCCTGATATACAACAATCATAAATCAAATTTGGATAAGACACTGTTGTGGAGTGACTCCTAAATGTGTCAGCCTCTTTACCAGTTTATATGGACTAAGTTTCCAAGTACTACAAATTCAACTACAAACGTAACTGTGAGTTTGATTTATTAATGTGGCACGAATGTGTTGTATTCTTGAAAATGTCGTCGATGTGCTTTGTTTTTGTTGTTTGGTGAAGATGTCAAAAATTTCCATTTCTGAACGTTCCTTTCAAAATATATTGGCTAACTGTCTTGGGTTTAACGCCATTTTTCAGCAGATGATATGATATTCATAGAGGCAGGTATAGCTCGTGGAGGAAGAACCCGGGAAAACCGCGTACGAGAAGCCACTGGAAAGCTTTATTAATTTTAATATTGACCGAGCCCGAGACTCAAATCCACGCATACATAGGTGCAATGGCATAGAGAGGTAAAGGCAACCTCATTAGACCACTATGTCACCCGGGGCCCTCTGAATATGTACCTTTACAAAGTATTATATTCAGTTTAGAGATTTTGAGTCGTGTCAGAAACCAAAGGATCGAACGAACATGGAGAAGAAAATTTCCTATGAAATATAAATGCAGAGACAATTTGAGGAAATTATGGTCAAAATACTATTATATATCGATAGAAACCTTACAAACAAAAGCCTGACTAATATCAAGGTTTCCGACAAATATCAGCATAACCAGATAATCAATGACACGTATACATATTCACTATGCTGTATTTAGTTGTTAACTTGTTATTTTTAAACCTGAGGATGGATATACATTTATTTTTTCAACTAAGTTGTTTGTTGTGCAATTTGCATATCACAGTACATAACATGATGGCTCACTGTTGATCTCGCGATCTGTGAAGAACACTGAAACAAAAAATCCGAAAGCACCAAAGACGAATACACCTGACCCCTCCCCACCGAAAAAGGCACCGATTGCACAGATCATACAATTCCTGCCAAGATTTGACATTGTAAAGAGTTGTTAAAGCAATTCCTTTTGCAAAAATAGCAAGAAAATGAAGAACACCTTGCCCAGGCACAGAAAATAGTGTTGTATTTGGATTTTCTTGTGTATGTCACTGTGGTGCGATAAAACGTCTCAGCCAAAACAAAACCATCATCATTTCTATCATTCCTCTATTAAAAGAAAATATGTGTACCTTCTATTGAGAAAAGAAAAACAACTTTTGTGGAACATCAGTTAAGACTTCGGAAGTCCGAATCTTTCAGAACAATTGGCAGTTCTTGAAAACCTTGACCAGTAAACTTTCATAAGATTTTGAAATTTTGTATATCCTCTCACACAGAGCAGATTAGACCTTTCAATTAATTTATTTGACCAGATTCAAATACAAATAGAGAAATTGCATATGACCACTTGTGTGGTGGATGGGATGTAAATGTTTCTAATTTTAATTGATTAGCCGATGTTTTTCTCCTATGTTATCATTGTGTTCCTTTCGTGCAATTATCCTCTTTTACTTCAGTTATAGATCTAACTGTGATATATAATGTATCATAATAAAAACTACATGTGGCCTGACCTGAATTCAAAATTTCAAACTGACATAATGATTAAAAATATCACAAATTAATGTCCTTCGGAATGCCGGAAATAATAGCGCAAGTTGTATCACTTGATGAGACTCATTACTATTCAAGCATATATAGATATCATGTACACAATAAGTTTGATATAAATGGTATACTGAAAGAAAACTATCTTGGTTTTCATTAATTTCAATCAGTTTGATAATTTTCTGCAGCTAATCAGGAACTCTCGATTTTGTATTTATGATTGTACATTTTACCATCCAATCGTCCGAAGAAGCATTTGGCTGAGTCTGCATCAAGTCTACAGATGTCTGTTGGACTACAGATATATGATGTTTGGAACGCATCATGTTATGGCACAAACAAACACTAAAACAAATCTATACTATGATGGAAGTCTTTATCTTCAAAACCCCAAATAAAATTCCCACAAGAGTTACGTAGTTTTTAAAATAGATTCTTGACATCTCCAGTTTATTATTTTGAATGTCGATTAACTTTGTTCTACTTGTTCAGATCATAAGATATAAGTTCTGTTATATTCAACAACGTGTTTCCTTATACAAACAACGTGTTATGTATAAGTATGAGTAGAGTGTTAATGTTTTTTTAGCTTTAACATTGGACATTCTAGACATACTTATAAGCTTCCACACTGCAGACATCTTAGCGATATGACTCACACACACACACACATACATACACACAATCTTGTCTTTCACCATTTAAACAGAAAGTTTATAGAACGTTTGCTTACCATGGGTACCACCTAACAACGAAGCCACATGAATAAAAAGATGGAGAAGTCAAGTTACTGTGCGGAATATGTTTTCCTTCTTTAAGTCACAGTGTCTTGGCCATTGTTTCTGTAACCCTAAATCAAAAGGATTCTTCTGTATTTTAAGCGTCAGTAATCCACAAGGTTTCATAATAACAGATAGTGGACAACTAAAGTCATAATTTGGAAAACAAATTGGTAACGCTCAGACGGAAAGATAGACAACATAACATGCTCCTTCTGTCGTTGTACGTATAAAATGTTGCTGAGAAGAAAATGATTTTTGTAAAAGGGATTAAGTAGTATAGTATATAGGATTCCTGGCTCAGAAGTAGTATAGTATATGGGAATAATGGCTCATCAGGGACTTGTTTTATTTCTAGATCAGTCTTGTTTTAAATGCTATAGTCGAATTTAGAACATTTGGCCACAAACATTGTTTAAAAGCATTTGTTGCTAACATGTTTTTTTTGCCCAGCTTTTCGAAATGTACCTATTTTCATCATTTTTGGTGATAAATTGTGGGGGAAAAATCAGCACCAAAAATTCGTCTTTGTATCACTTTTGAACCAAATGTTATATTATTTCACCCTTTAAAATAAACTCCACTAACTTCCTTGCCCTTTAAGACTACACAACAATTTACATGTTTACCTTGTGTAAAGAAAATCGATATAAAAATTGCAGAAAAATTACAAAATTAAGTTTAGTCATTTTATATTATCACAAAAATAAGACAACAGTGTATATGTTTTAAATTAGGATAGAAAAGTAAAACCATTTTTGAAAATTGATTTTCTTAAATCTTGTTGTTAGTGGAGTTTTCTCTCCAGCATATTTTATATTTTATTTTATGAAGGCCCAATATAGTGAATTTTGAAAGAAAAGTGCTATATTGTACAAACGTTAAATTTGAAAGTGATTTTTTGTGGAAAATGTTAGTTTTAATTAACCAGCAACTGAAAAGAGCATATTTACTCCCAGCTCTTCCACTAAACCCCCTCCACTTTTGAGCCAAGATTCCCATACAAACTATTTGTACTTAACTGTCAATTGGAACATAAATAAAGGTGTAGTGCAGTTTCCATACATTGATAATATGTCCATTCACAGTCCCAATAAAGGCCATGGTTTGCAGAAATTCCGATTTGACTGCCACCGCAGACGCTATGGTATTGAAGGTTATGGCTGCCTCTGTTTGTATGGGAGTCCTTCCATCAATGGGGGTGTTGATGCCATAGGTTCCACAATAGTCATCATCAATATTGAATGACTGTAATAATACTGATTGTTAATTACTGATACATTGAGTGTTTGTATCAGGAAAGGTCAATCGTGTTTCTTAAAAGGAGACACCACATCGGGAGTTTTTAAATAACCCATGGAAGTTATAACGAAAAATGAACCTAAAAGTAATTGTAATAAAAAAGGAATTATTGAAGGTTTAATACATGATTGAGGGATATGGACCGATGCCCGGTTATAGTTTTAATTAGTCCAGAACAGGTTTAGGCGTACCAAAATTTGGTGTGGTGTCTACTTGTTTAAATAACAAAAACAATATTCTCCACATTGTATTAATTTCACTTGATGCAAGCTACAATACTGAAAATACAAAATTAACAAAAATGATTTACGAAGTCCATGCTTTATCAACATGTTCCCAACATTCAATTAAAGGACCATCCTTCCTTCGATTTAAAGCAAAATTAGTTGTTTATAATTGCTTGATTGTGCGGGATAGGTTTAATGTAGTTACTTAACATGTTTCTCTAGGTGACTTAAACTTAGAAAGATTGTTTTGGTCTTTTGAGCTTTTTGCAGTAACTGCTGATTTGTTCTTTTGACTTAAGGAAATTGCTTTGAATAGCAATCTGAATCGTGTTGCAAACAAGTATATAATGACATGCAAATGAAATTCACTTCATGAATATATATATATAGTGTACTTTTAAAATCACCATTGCTACACTCGATTGCCTTATCCTTTGGCAGACAATGTACACTTTTCTACTTTCACAATGTTCTCACATAATTATTACCTAACATTCAATCAATTGGTTCCACTGGTGTAAGAGAGGGAGCATTTTAAATGGATGACATCATTTTAATTTATTATAATTTTGTCAAATGTTCGAGAAATTAAAAAACGTCACCAGCATGTTCATGAAACACCTCTTGTGAAGATCTTTGCATATAGCGAGAATGTATATCATTTATCACTGTGTTAAATATGAAGTCACTAGCAAGGATTAATTCAACCGATCTAACGTAACTCCTCACCCCATGTCATTGCTCTCTGTTGTTCAAACGCTCATCCACATAATGTATAATATATACACCGAGATGAATTCAGAACAAGCAGCAAAAGGCCTGTGGAGAAAGGCAAAATTAGTGTCGATTCCGTTGACACTATGCGTTGTTGATAATTCTTTTATTTGTGAGTGACCTTTCTTGTCCCATTGATCCAAAATCACATCCTAGATCAAACTATGAATATATGAGAATTTGATAATAATAATAATAATAATAATAATAATAATAATAATAATAATAATAATAATAATAATAATAATAATAATAATATAATAATAATAATAATATTAATAATATAACAACAATAATAACAATAATGACCTCGTATAATGTATGAGTAAATGGTTACACTAGTTCAATCCTTTTTTAATATTTTTTTTTGTAGTAATGAATATTCCTCAGAATGTGTAAACGTTGTGATGAAGATAACGTGAGCACCTATACAGACATAACAAATGTAAAGAAATATTTAATTTTAATTTTATCTCAGCTGGTATACAGATTAATAAGAAAGAAATAGCTTACACTGTCCATTTTCTGGCACGCAACTTCTGTTATAATATGAGCTGGTCCAGTTTTTTCTATCCCATTGAAACAGGCCTTTATGTTCTGAGTAAATATCCTCCGAACTGTACTCAGTGGATAAATACAAAGTACTGAGTTACTGTCAGGAATGGCTGTGTTTGGGCTTCCAATGCTACACACAACATATAAAACATCTTCATGAAACACAGTTATTTCATAAGGGTCCATCTCATCAAGATAAGCAGCCTGAACAAGATTGTAGAGGATGCCATTGTACATGCACTTAAGCTCCACTTCTGCATATGAATAGTAATCTTTATCTGCCTGAGAGATACGAATCAACTTGGAAATGTAGGAATCTGTGGTAGGATTCTTCTTCTGAACAGTAACAAAGTAACTAAAGTTACTAGAACTGAATCCATAGATGTAATTAACAGGGAATGAATCCCTGTGCATAGCCATAATACTTTTGGAAGAGCTTGTATTTATGCCTTTGTAAAGCAAATCAAACGTGTCTAATCTGCGGCTAGCTACTGCAGGAACAAGATCGTGGAATACTGACTGTCCAGCGTTGGTTCTAGAGGCAGCGACATAAAGAACATCTGACTGGGAGAAATCATCTAGCGGTCCTGGTGCAATAAATGCTAATGTGGAGCTTGTAGCATTATTTGCTACAACTGGAACGTAAATATCTGGATCCTTGGAGTCGATGTCACTTAGACTGTACCTTTCACAGATGCCATGATATACGCTTAAACATACAATTAGTTTGTTATTGTTGTAATCTATTACCAAGGCCTTATTGTAAGCATTCATTGTCGTTTGGGGTTGATCACATGAGGCATTTATGTTCAATGGCGGGCAGTTGGGATTGTCATGTTTTGGCCCCGTTGTTGCATTCTTTATCAAGGTCAGGTTTGATGAAAGCTGATACAAATTGTTCATCGCACCTGCATAAACATTTCCTGCATTCTTGTCCAGTATCATATGACTAAATGGTCCTTTGGTGGAATCGATCTCAAACTTGTTGACTTTATAAATTTCTATCCCTTTTGTCATGGCAATGGTTCCTAGCAATAGCACCAGTTGTAGCCCCATCTTGAATGTGCTGCCTAACATTTGTATTGGTTACCACATTATCTGAAGGAAAAAAAAAGAAATCATGCAAGCAAATATCCATTCCTGCTGACTATAAATAGTTTGACCATGTTTTCACAGCAACGTATTTTAGTAACAATATCTACATCAACCCGATCTTGAATATGCTGCCTTTCATTTCTGCTTGTTACCATAGTCCTTGAAAAAGAAAGAGATGCAAACGACACTGATAACTGGCTGAACGGGGGAAAAAACATTTATTTCTAAGACCGGATTTGTGTCTGTCTTTCAAAACTTCACCAAAGTGCAGTATTAAATCTCCGTGCCCAAGAGCAATGACCGCTATACAACCCTTCGGTCGCATAAATATGTGATCACAATCTAATGAGGTATCCAAGACATTTCGTTGTGAATTAAAACAAATCTTTGCTATTACTTATAAAGTATTTCCGTTATTCTTAAAGGAAAAAGTACTTCGCTTGAACAACATTCATTAAATACAAAAAGGACACATTAATTTTTTGGGACAAATGGAGAAAAGTGTTATTCTAAAGAATTGTTCTTATATCAAAGTGATTAGTAAATATCTAATATCTTAATATTACAATAGTTGATTTGTGCAAAGAGATGTGTCATAACGTCTTTTTATGACATACAAGGTAAAAATAATAATATCAGTTGACACGAATTTCGTGGATTATGGCGTCTTACATCTTACTTCTGCTATGATGTCTAACTACCATATCTGACTTTCTGGAAGAATACAAACAAAGTGATACTCTATATTACATTGTTTTATATGTGTACATATGTGCAAAACTCATTCCTGACGTTCACCCAGAGGTATGAGTGTTTTGAGTAGGTCAATGCGGTGAGGATGTCCCTATGGTACAATTTCAAATGGATTGTGCATTTGTCTTTCGTTGCCCAATTATGGTCTACATTGGTATCGAATATTGTTCTCAAAAGTTGACATATACATAGTTGCTCCTAACAGATCATTATATTTTAGTTTACGAGCCTTAAATGTGACTTGTCCAACAAAACGAGACTCTAGTATTAACAGTAGTAATTCAGCTAAAGTAAGATGAGCATTATCATCCGCATTCTACTTGAAAAATCAATCTACCATCAGAATTATCATCCACATTATACTTGACACATCAATCTACAATGAACATTATCATCCACATTCTCCTTGAAATATCAATTATCATGTGCATTATGATCCACATTCTACTTGAATTATCAATCTACCAAGGACATTATCATCCAAATTCTACTTGAAATATAAATCTACCATGAGCATTATCATCCACATTCTACATCAAATATCAAATATCAATCTACCATGAGCATTATCATCCATATCCTACCTGAAATATCAATCTACCATGAGCATTAGTATCCACATTACACTTGAAATATCAATCTACCATATGCATTAGCATCCACATTCTACTTGAAATAACAATCTGCAATGACCATTATCATCCACATTCTACTTAAAAGATCAATTACGATGGGCATCATCATCCAAATTCTACATAAAATATTAATCTAATATTAACATTATCATCCACATCCTACTTGAAATATCTGTCTACCATAATCATAATCATCCACATTCTACTTGAAATATCAATTACTATCGGGATTATCATCCAGAATCTATTTGAAAAAAACAATCTACCATCACCATTATCATCCACATTCTACTTCAAACATCAATCGACCATAAGATTATAATCCACATTATCCTTGAAATATTTATCTACCATGAGCGTTATCATCCACATTTTACTTGGAATATAAATTACCATGAGCTTCATCATACACGCTACTTGAAATATCAATTACCATGAGCATTATCAACCACATTCTACTTGAAATATCAATTACCGTGAGAATTATCATCCCCATTCTACTTGAAATATCAATCTACAATGAACATTATCATCTCCATTCTACTAGAATTATATATCTATCATAATCACACTCTACTTGAAATATCAATCTAACAAGAGTATTGTCATCCATATTCTACTTGAAATTCCAATTACCCATAGGAATATCATTCACATTTTACTTGAAATATAAATTACCATGAGCATTATGATCGACATTCAACTTGAAATATAAATTACCATGGTCACTATCATCAACATTCTACTTGAAATATCTATCTACCATAATCATAATCATCCAGATTCTACTTGAAATTTCAATTACCATGAGAATTATTATCCCCATCCTACTTGAAATATCAATGTACCAAGAGCATTATCATCCACATTCTACTTATTAAGAGAACAATTACCTTGAGTATTATTATCCACATTCTCCTTGGAATATCAACCTACCAAGAGCATTTTCATCCACATTCTACTTGAAATATCAATCTGCCATGAGCATTATCGTCCACATTCTACTTGAAAAATATATCTACCATGAGTATTATCATCCACATGCTACTTGTAATATCAGTCTACCAAGAGCATTATCATCCACATTCTACAAATAGAACAATTACCATGAGCATTATCATTAACATTCTCCATGAAATATCAATCGACCAAGCGCATTTTCATCCACATTCTGCTTGACATATCAATTACCATGAGCATCATCATCCACATTTTTCTTAAAACATCAATTACCATGAGCATTATCATCCAAATTCTACTTGAAATATAAATTACCATGAGAATTATGATTCAAATTCTAATAGAAATATCAATTATCATGGGCATTATCATCCACATTCTCCTTGAAATATATATCTACCATGATCATTATCACCCACATTCTACGTGGAATATAAATTACATTGAACTTTATCATCCACACGCTATTTGAAATATCAATTGCCATGAACATTATCATCCACATCCTGCTTGAAATATCAATCTACCATAATCATTAGTATCCACATTCCAATTGAAATATCAATCTACCATGGTCATAATCATCCACATTCTACTTGAAACATCAATCCACCATGTGATTATAATCCACATTCTCCTTCAAATATCTATCTACCATGAGCATTATCATCCACATTCTACTTGGAATGTAAATTACCATGAGCTTCATCATCCACACTCTACTTGAAAATCAATTACCATGAGCATTATCATCCACATTCTACTTGAAATATCAATCTGCCATGAGCATTATCATCCACTTCCTATTTGAAATATCAATCTACCATGATTATTATCATCCGCATTCAACTTGAAATGTCAATCTACCGAGAGTATTATTATCCATATTCTCCTTGAAATATCTACTACCATGAGCATTATCATCCACACTCTACTTGAAATATCAATTACCATGACACTTATCACCCACATTCTACTTGAAATAGCAATCTACCATGGGCATTTTCATCCAAATTCTGCTTGAAATATGAATCTACCATGAACATTATCATCCACATTCTACTGGAAATATATATCTACCATAAAAATAATCATCCACATTCTACTTGATATATCAATTCCCATGACAATTATCATCCGCAATCTACTTAAAAAAGGATCTACATTAGTATTATTAACCACGTTCTACTTGAACTATATATCTTCAATGAGCATTGTCATCCACATTCTACTTAAAAGGTGAATTACAATGGGCATTATCATCCAAATTCTACTTGAAATATGAATCTACCATGAACATTATCATCCACATTATACTTGAAATATCTATCTACTACAATCATAATCATCCACATTGTACTTGAAATGTCAATTGGCATGGGAATTATCATCCACATTCTATTTGAAATATCAACCTACCATGTGCATTATCATTCACATTCTGCATGAAATAGAATTCTACCATTAGCATTTTCATCCACATTCTACTTGAAAAATATATCTACCATTAGCATTATCATTCCCATTCTACTTGAAATATCAATCTACCATGACCATTATCTTCCACATTTTATTTGAAATATCAATTACTATGAACATTATGATCCACATTCCGCTTGAAATATCAATCTGCCATGAGCATTATCGTCAACATTCTACCGGAAATATATATCTACTATAATCATAATCATCCACATTCTACTTGAAAAATCAATCTACCATGAGCATTATCATCCCCATTCTATTTGAAATATCAATTACCTGAACATTATGATCCACGTTCTACTTGAAAAATCAATTACCATGAAAATTAGCGTCCAAAGTCTAATTGAAAGGTCAATTACCATGGGCATTGTCATCCAAATTCTAATTGAAATATCAATCTACCATGAACATTATCATCCACATTCTGCTTGAAATATCACTTGGCATGAGCATTATAATCCACATTCTATTTGAAATATCAATCTACCATGGGCATTATCATCCACATCCACATTCTACTTTATATTTCAATCTACCATGAGCAGTATCATCCACATTCTACTTGAAATATGCATATACCATGATCATTATCATCCACATCCTAACTGAAATATCAATCTACCATGCGCATAATTATTTACATTCTACTTGCAATTTCAATCTAACATGAGCATTATCATCCACAATCTACTTGAAAGATCAATTACCAAGGGCATTATCACCCATATTCGTCTAGAAACATCAATCTACCATCATCATAAGCATCCACATTCTACACGAAATATCAATCTACCATGATATTATAATCCACATTATACTTGAAATATTTATCTACCACGAGCATTACAATCCACATTGAACGTGGAATATCAATTACCATGAGAATTATCGTCCACATTCTACTTGGAATATCAATCAACCATGAGCATTATCATCCACATTCTACTTGTAAAATCAATACACCAGGAGCATTATCTTCCACATTCTACGTAATAGATCAATTACCATGTGCATTATCATCCACATTCTCCTTGAAATATCAATATACCATGAGCTTTATCATCCACATTCTACTACAAATATCCATCAACCATGATCATCATCATCTACATTCTGCTTGAAATAACAATCTACCATGAGCATTGTCATCCACATTCTACTTGAGATATCATTGATAAGAATATTATCATCCACATTCTACTTGAAATATAAATTACCATGATCATTATCATCGACATTCTATTTGAAATAGCAATTATCATGAGCATTGACATCCGCATTCTACTTAAAAGATTAATCAACCATAAGTTAGGGTTAGGGTTAGCGTTAGGGTTAACATGAGCATTATCATCGACATTCTACTTGAAAAATCAATTGCCATGCGCATTATTATCCACTTTCTATTTGAAATATCAATCTACCATGAGCATTATCATGGACATTCTAAGCAGCAGAGGGGAGCGAATCCCACAAAATATTTCGCTTAACAGAGCCCCCCATCGAGGACATTTTAGATAGAGATATTATTTTCACAATATAAACCATCCATTCAGAAAACATGACAAAATGGGCTTTCTCTGCTGACTTGGAAGAGTTATATCGTGAATATATCTACCTGTGCAACGATTTCTTGGTACAAGGGTCTATGCTGCGAAAACACTCGGGGATGTTTAGCCCCCTCTGCTGCTCTGTGAAAGTCCTGGCAGAGCTTGCTTGTCTAGTTAAACATTTTATCTAACCCAACTCGATGCTGTGTTTCAGGATCATATCAAATTTTTTGTTACAAATCAGTGTGGTTTTGCCTGAGCACGACTAAAGAAATTTCTGAATTTATTTATGTCCATGTCGCCGCTGCACCAAGTCTGATGTATATTTCTCAGTCTATGAGTATCAACGCCGGTAAATAGCGCAAGACTGTTACAGTTGTCCCTGATCACTTTTGGGATTTGTGTATATCGCTGGGTTACATAAATCACATCAGTGTTTTTATGTCTACCACGTGAAAATATCCTTGCGGGGTTTGATTGCTTGTCCAACATCACATCATCGTACACGACTAAATTGTTAATTCTCCCATCAATATCATCAATACTTGGTGCTTCATCGATGTTAGTGACAAATTCAATAACATCATCGCCGTCGTTTAGCGACTTTACGCTTTCATTTAAATCTTTTAACACGCTGTAGCATCGCTGATCGTCCACAGATGGAGCTATCAAATACAACTTATCCCACGTCATCCACTTCATTATTAAATTAAGTAACAACTGCGTCTTACCGACCCAGATGGGCCTATAATAATCATTCGAATTGAGTTTGGTAGCGCTGAGTTATGTTTGATTGGCTCTCGTCGTTTTGTAGCAGAAAAGTCAGTAATCTCCATTAGATATATTATAAAATAATATGGATTTATATTGTGTGAAATGTAGAGCACGTACCCCAACTGCAGACATAACCACTACAACAAAAAATAATCGATCTGTGCTTACAGGCAAGTGTGAACGATGTGGCACAAGCAAGTTTAAATTTATTCCGAACAAAAAAGCGAGGCGGTGATATGGCAGCCAAGTTTGGAAAATTACCAGGAACTCCGTGGGCTAAATACCCAGGAGAAAAAACATCTTCCAGGATATAATTACTGTGGTCCTGGAACCCGACTTGATATCAGACTTAATGCCCAAGATCAGCCCAATCCAGGTGAGTATCCGATAAATGCTATCGATAGCGCATGCCATGTCCATGATGTAGCTTACCGAAGCAAGGATTTACAACATCTCGCGGATGTGAAATTAATTCACGCGTTAAATGCCATCACTGATAAATCTTTCAAGGAGAGGTTAGCATCCTGGTTAATAAAATCCACAATGAAAGGTAAATTAGCGCTAGGTGCTGGTATATAATGGAGTCGATTTATTATTCCCCAAGCGGATACTGGAGGGGTAGTTCAGCAATTAGTAAACTCGCTGAAGCGGCAAAAGTTACGCGAGTTACTGCTAAAAATTGGTTATCCAAGCAGGCAATATGGCAAATTTATCTACCGCGTCCTAAACAAATTCACTTTGTACATTTTAATGTTAGTGTGCCAAATGAAGTTCATCAGGCTGATATATTATTTCTGCCACATGATACTATTAAAATCCGAAGACGTCAAAACACATACAAGTACGCGTTAACTGTAGTTGATGTTGCAAGTAGCTACAGAGATGCGGAACCGTTAGCGACTAAAACAGCGTCTGAGGTTGCTTATGCGTTTGAACGAATTTATCAAAGAGGGCCTCTACTATGGCCACAGATGCTACAAGTTGATCCTGGCAAAGATTTCAAGGGCGGTATCATCACTGATGAAGCAACATAATATCACCATCAGACGAGGGCATACTGAAATTCATCGTGATCAGGCAATTGTTGAGCGATTTACTCGAACACTTGCTGAACGGTTATTTGGATATCAGTACGCGAAGGAATTTATTCAGGATACGAGATCGCGTGACTGGGTTGCAAGATTACCAGGCGTGATAGCTGCGCTAAATAATGAAATAACTCGAACAACCAACATCAAACCTGCCATCGCGATCACAAAACATATATATACCCGTGCAACGTGATTCTTCAGCACAACCAGTACTGGGTAATGTCACTGTAAGATATTTATATGAACCAGGTGAACTTGAAGGTGGTAAAGAAAGAACAACTGATCCTATCTGGAGTATTACCACACACAAGATATTTAACATAATTAGATCCACTGGTAGACCAGCAATCTACAGGTTGGATTCAACTGCTCCTCAACGTGGATTCACACGTGAGCAATTACAAGTAATTCCCGAGGACACCCAATTACCACCGCGATCACTTAACTAGCGCCAAGGTGCTGGCGCCTCTAAGTCGATTACACTCAAGACAGGTCAGCATCACATTATCACGTGTATGACCGCGACTGTTATCTTTTCTATCTACGGTAAATTGTCTTGGTTTATTACTCGAATACAGCCATAGCATTATACAATCACAGCTCTCACAGTGATTATTCTGCTGTTGTTTCAGCGCTGATAAATTCAACATCAAGATCAAAATCGTGATTATGTTTTTTGTCACTCTGTTTGTAACCGGTGAGTTTTTTTCTTATTATGTCGCTGGCGACTGCGTCGCTGATGTTTTCATTATTAATTTTATCAGCGTTTGATTCATCCAAGACAATTCTTCGCAGTTGAGATATTCTTCTGACTCTGGACACAGCCAAGTAGACTATGTTTGACTATTCGATTCGATCATCAACGATCCAGACAGGTGTATCACTGATAGTTAGTCCTTGAGATGAATGTATCGTCATTGCGTATTCTAGCGTCCACGGGGATTTATTCATGCTTAATGCATCTTTGACAGCGTTGATATCAACTAGCACAATATCATTTAATACTAAATTCTGTTTCCCTGACTCTGTCCCAGGAATATCAACATCTATATTTTGTAACCGCGTATCAGCTGGTCTATAACATAACGGCGCTGGCAGCATTGGAAACATTTTTTGTTGTAATTGAAATAACTGCTGTTGAAGCGTGTCTCTGACTATCTTTCTACTTGCCACTATCAAATCGTCTGGTTTCCACGAGCTGCAAAAGTCGCTCATTGAAGTTTCAGGAATCATCTCGCGCATAATTTCGCATTGAATTTTATTCGGTTGTAATATCTGATTAATGTTTTAAATTCCTTCAACGTTGCATCAAGTGCTCTATGATCATTAGACACTTCTTCGTAATAATCAACAAAATCCCTCAGCCAATCATGTGGAGATGGCCCAACAAACGGAGGTGGCTGACCGCGATCGCCGCACATTATCACTGCAGTATTCGCTGTTAGCAGCCAATCAAGAAACGTTTATAATGTATCTAACGGTACCGTACATATCTCATCCCAAATTATTTTCCCAGGAATATATTTTGTTCCCATTCGATCTGACGTCCATACACAGCCGCTGTATTTGAAAAAGCTGTATTTGAAAAAGCTGTGCCAAGTACAAGAATTAACTCCTCGTTGTTTCGTCTTCCTGGCAAGCCTGTGTGTGGGTGTTAGCACAATCATATCTGAATTTTGAAATAATTTAATCGCTCGAGTTGTCTTACCAGACCCACCTGGTCCGTTCAAATAAATAGTTTTGTGTCTAGTGATTGGATCATACACAGATGGTGCGTTTGACGTTTCTGATAATTCTCATTTACAATAATCATCCTTAATTGTAACATCAGCGGATTCACAATATCCATGTGACATCTCCGCTTTTATTCTCCACGAACTCCATGATTCATCGCTGCTTGTAAAACGAGCCAGTGATTCTAAGTATCTGCTAGTGATATAAAATGAATCCGTTGCAACTCTAACTGCGGTGTCAGGAAATCGATTTATCATTGATAGTAAATTTATAGAAACATAAGCCAGCATCGAAGATCTTAAATGTGTGTATTGAGGCGACTCTCCGTGGATATAACCTACAATTGTGCCCAACCTTTCCCGTTGGACAAGTAAGCATCCTCCAGATTACAAAATATATTTTTCGCAACGGCATCAGCAATTATAAAATCCAATTCAGCATCATCGATAATCAGTCGCGAGTGATGTAGTTTATGATCATATGCGCCACCTTGAGTAAATTTACCGATTATTCTTCGTCCGAGATCTTTTACTATTTTTTCACTATTGCTAAGTTTGATCTTAAGAATTTTAGGAGCCTCACCGACAATGACATCCATCGGGGTATTTGGACTCTCTCGTGCATACTCGCTAATAACATCATTTACACTGACACACTCCGGTGTTGGTAACCAAACTGAGGTCTGCGGTCGATATGATATGATTGCTTCACTGACAGTCAACGATACCAGTATTCGGCTGTCGCGAATGTATTGCAATAACACTATTGGTGCCCAGCGTTTTTCACTGAAGTGTCTGCCAAACCAAACATAACAGCACGAATGTAGCTCTTTAGCAAATTCAAACGAAGTTACACGAGCAAATCCTGTCAAGTCAAAGTCGGGTAAAGGACCGTTTATTGCATCTCGTGTCATCGAGTTTGTGGGATGTCCAAATCGCTTAAAATATTCGCTGCACTCGCCCGCCCCGAGAAAGCTTCCCGGGTAGCACGCAATCATATCCACGGAAATCATATCCCGGTGGTCGTACCGGGTATTCCACAGCCCGCCATGCCCATACTCGACACAACTCAATTGTATGTCCGGGAGAAACTCACTTCAGGTTGGTCTCCACGAATTTCTTTCTCTGGCAGCGTGGGCGACAACACTCGGAACTGTAAAACAATTAACCAATAACTGCTCGGTGTTTTCTGAATATTTCTCTGCGATTTTTTCTTCATTTGTTGTTGCAACGACTCCGTCCGGTATAATTCACCGTTGGGTTTTACAAATTGATCATACTCGGAAATTTTAAACAACCACATCGACACAGGGTCGGTTTTGCTTATCTGTTTGATAGCATCAAATATGTTTCCGCGATAATGTTTCACAACACGATCCCGCGGAAATATCGTAACCGCGTTAGTCCAAGCATGAGCGTTATGATCAATGATATTTATTGGTGCCCCGTATCGATTATATTTCGATTTGTATAACACTTCCTTTGTTATCGTTGTTACGGCTATGGGAAATCTTAGTGCTCGCTCTAGCTCGGCAACATCGTTTATTGATGCTCCTGTGTGCTTGACTCGCTCAGCCCACGCTGTTATTTTGGACTGTCTTAACGCAGTCAGACCGTTTCCGCGCATCGCATTTTTAAAATGTTCCATTACTCGCTCGGCCACACAATTCGGCGTCAATGACGAAGTCATCGACGTAGTCATTGACGGCGTCTTCATCGGGGTGAGTTTATCAATTTTGGGTTTCTTTATCGGATAGATTCCATAAATGACTGCGGTCACAGGATAAGCTCTCGCGTAATATGGTTTATCAATCCCGGTCAGCATTCCTGGTTTGGAGTCTTTACTTAACAGAATGGTCTTTCCGCTAGCAAGGACAGGGTCGAGTTTGTCACGGATAATCCAGGTGTCAGAATCTGCCTGCACAATAAATTTTATTCTGAAAAAATATTTCCGACCGCCTTGATGAACGTAATCAATAATTGTTTTCGCTCGTGCATCATTCATTGTAGCATCAATGACTTCGGTGTCGCGGATAATTTTAAATGACGACCATACGTGAGATGCGCCATCGTTGCGGAATTCTTTTTTTGCATTCCTGATAATATCAACAGATCAGTCAGGGCTCGTCTCCGTGAATCAGGGGTTAGTCTGTCAAGATCGAATCTTCCGGTGCCAAACGCAGACAAGCTGGAAAACTCCTCCATATTATATTTAAGGCAAACATTTAAATAAGAAATAATATATATAACATGAATAATTGCAAGTGGTTAAAAGTTGGATCTGTAACAGTCTGTAATAAGTCCTGCAGGAAGGAATTCTGCGGTGAACACCTACAAAGCATCAAACGAGGGAGCACAGGGCCAATACCTTGCCTTCGATGTGGTATTGGGGTCAGAGGTAAAACGCAGTTATGTGCAATGTGCGGAGGAAAGCGATACCGTGAACTCAAGCGATATTACAATAAAAAAAATAATGGAGATGCGCTGATGGTCAAAAACTTAATAAATCTCTTCAAAATCTACAGGCCGTCACGCAGAGCAAAAATTCTGCACGAGGTGGCACTGGTAAATTTGTAAAAATTCCCAGAGCTGTCAGATCTTTCAACATAAGTACTTGTGAAGAAATAATATTTCACTCAATGAACTCAGCCGCCAAGTATTTCGGTATTAACCCCCGTTCGGTTCAACGTGTTGCAGAAAATATAATCAAATCTACTCTGTCAAAAACATATAAGCAGAAGATTATTTTTAATTATCACGAGGATTTTCCAAACGGAGATAACTCCGTTAGGCATATCTCATGCAATTAGTTCCCTCCCTTTGTGCGATGGGTAAATTTATTCAGCGGTAAATCGTTTACAGGTAACAGCAGACGGTTTTCTGTGCACAAGGAAGTAAATAACTTCCCTTTATTTCTTAACAACGTCAAAAATGCTTTTATCCCTGACTTTGTCAGGGACAAAGGCGTAATTGTCTTTTCACAGATGAAATCTTTATTTTATTGCATTTGTTCGGGTTTATGGTTCATCTGTATTTTCTGCACAATCATATTTAAGAAAAACAAATAAAACATTTTAAACAAATCACGTCTGAGCTATTTTTGAACTTCCAAGTATCAGTCGGTTTATATACGATACGATCCTATTAGAAGACGGAGTCTTCGAAGTTCAACAGCAATCAATACCGTCTCGTCATATCCGCCCATGGCGGGTGCTTTTTGCGTCCATCCAGGGGTTGATTTTGACGGGATGATATTGTCCCGCTGTTGAGTGTAGAAAATGACTCCGTTGTAAATACTGTAAATACTATATGTTGTACCGTCCTGCTGTAAATACTATATGTCTGTGTCGTCCTAGGATAAGTTGTATATACAATGATGTAAATATGCTTCTACTGTAAATAGTGTAAATATACAATGCTGTAAATATGCTTCTACTGTAAATAGTGTAAATATACAATGCTGTAAATACTATATGTCTGTACCGTCCTAGGATAAGTTGTATATATAATGCTGTAAATAGTGTAAATATACAATGCTGTAAATATTGTAAATAGTGTAAATTTTGTTTATAGTGTAAATTTACAATGCTGTAAATATTGTAAATAGTGTAAATATACAATGCTGTAAATATGCTTCAGGGTCAAAACGACCCACATTTTTTCTTTTAAATATATAAAAATATATATAAATATGAATTATGAAAATATCAATAATGTGATTGCTGCTATTAAAAAAATAGAAGAACAAGGATTTAATTTATCACTGAATCCTGAAACAATCATGTCTGATTACATGAAGCTAAATGCGCGGGGCGTTATATTCTTCCTGCTCAGTATCAGTTTATAAAAAGAATTCAAAACAATATGTATAAATCGCTGGCTACTGTAGAAGAAGCGCAAATAAATGAATTTGTTTCATTGTCTCGTGCAATTGAAAAGATCAGGCTGGCACTGGCGGCCGAGTATGAAATGAAAAAGATAATAAATACCCGGGTAAGGAAGTTAAAGGATTGTATGTCCGCTGAAGAAGTCAAGGACAGCGTCAACGATGAAATCAAGGACGAAGTCAATGACGAAATCAAGGAAGTAAATACCTCACCTTGATAAAACGAAGCATCAAGGAAGTAAATACCTCACGTTGATTTACTTAGAAGTCAAGTACTTGGAAGTGAAATTGAAAGTAACAAAAAAACGGTATATTTTTTTTTACTTGCGTCAGCCTTGATTTCATCACTGACTTCGTCAGGGTGATAGTATTTCCCTTAATCGGTTGGGTTCAATACAGGAATGTGCATAATTGAGAATTTGATCTCTGTCGCATACTATTGCGGTAATATGCTCGCGTCTGAGATTATCCAACTGTTGCTGTGTTAGTAAGAAATCTTCCTCTCCGTATTCATCAATAAGCAATTTAACGTTAATTTCTTCTTGTGCAAATGCAGCCTTGAGTGCTTGCTCGAGCGCTTGTTTGTCATACACAAAAACATCTGTGTGGTGGTACATATAAATCCATCTAAGATCTAAGTATGCGTATATATTCGAGGATTTGATGTATACCGCAATGCGCAATCACAATATGATCTTTGTTTAATGCCTGAAGTTGGTTATCAGTCAGTATAAAATTGTCATTCCCGTATATATCAATGATTATTTTTTCCGGGGTAACTTTTCCGGTGCTGACAGCGCTATCAAGAAGTTCTTTATTATGTATGAAACGTTTCACGCGGTGATACATTATATAATACCTGATGACAAATTGTGATTTTTTTTTTACTTTTTACTAGTAAAGTACCTATCCGGGTTGAAAAATTAGACGCTTTCTGTGATTTTTAATAGTAATTACCCTATCAGGGTTGAAAAATTAGACGATTTCTGTGATCTTTACTAGTAAATACCCCATAAATGCCTTGAATTTGTCAGTGTTGCAGAAAATATATATAAAGTAAAATATTTTTACAGTTGCTTGCACAAAAAATTAATTTCAGTCGATTTCTGTGATTTTTGCTGGTAAATACCCTATCAAAATTAGCAAATCGGACGATTTCTGTGATTTTTACTAGTAAATAACCCATAAATGTCATGAATTTGTCAGTGTTGCAGAAAATATATATATTTTTACTGCAATATCTTCTCCTGAAATGCACGAGTCATGTTATATTTTTTATTATTTAAAATAATTTATTGAAATATTTTTTATGTTGACGGTGCCATTACTGCTATCGTCGTCGTCGTCAGTGACATCATCATCAGTGACATCAGTGCTATCATCATCAGTGACATCAGTGATATCATCATCAGTGACATCAGTGCTATCATCATCAGTGACATCATCATCACATTTTTTCTTCAGGGACATTATCATAATATAATATTATTAATTGAAAAGGCTTGGAAATCTTCAGGATTGAAAGTCTTAAGACTGAAAATCGTTTTACGATGAAAGTCCTTAGGACTTTACCAGGAGACTAATATGTAGTGTTTCATTTCGCAAATCAAGGGGATTCCCACTCTGGTCTGTCAGCGTGAAATTTATTCTGGTCAGCCATGGATTATGACATCGTAGATAGACCGGATTGTTTGGCTCTTGCACAATCAGAAATCCAGGTGGTTCTTTCGGAGTAAATGAATAAAGAATAAACCCTTGCTGGGCTTGATTTGATAATGTCGTGTCTGTGCTGTAGCTGCCATCAATGACATCACACACAAGATTGACCGCGATCACTGAAGTTATATTTACGATGCCCGGGGATACATGTCGGCCTTGCCCTTCGGTGTTATTGTTATGTCTGAGGACAGTTGGCTCCGGTAGTGTTTTTCTGTGTTGTGCGAGTATGTCATCGAAGAACTCACTGATGAGGTCAGTGACGGATTTTCTTAACTCGGGAACGTTATACCAGGGAAGTTTAAAATTTGGCAGATTCGCCTCTGGTATTCTAAAGAAGTTTAAAAATTGTTGCTTATATTTGGTTACGCCGTCAACATGATCGATTCTCGCCTGAATTAATCGCTGATTAAAGTATTCCATATCGTATGCGAGCTGATTTAATATCTCAATTTGTTTAATAATTTCGCTGCGTAGTGATGTATCAAAAATATGTTCTTGGAAAAGTTGCCCTAGTTGCTGTAATTGTTTCTTATGCTCTTCATCAATAAATTTGAAGTAATGATTGATCTCATCTAGGTTTGTATCAAAGTATAGCTGTTCCTCTTTGGAGATCCCTTTCATAAGTAAAAAACCATTTGAGATTATCCTTACTGTGAAATTCAAATATACTGCCCAACGTTGCGTTTTTAGCTGAATTAAATTTTCCTCGTATATCGGTAACACTCCGTGATATGACTTATTATCAGTGGCATAGTCAGACATTTTAGGTGTTGGTGGTATTGGTTGTGCCAGTGGAGCGACTTCAGGCCATCCTAGCACTGTCCTGATCGAACTCTGATATATATCCACGGCGTAGTCTGGGGTGTTTATTTCGATCGCGGATGACAGCGTTGGCTCGTGAACAGTTATTGCTATTTTGGATTCCTTTGTTGTGATATTTTTTATTCGACGTTGCGGTTCCTCGTTGATTTCTTCGATTTGATAAGACCCGGTTGGTAGCCCAATCACGTTCCAGTCTGGGGTGCCATCGGGTTTATTTTTGTATAAAAACACAAACGAATTATTTGCTGGCAATCCACCAAACGATTTTGATCTGATATTGGGCAAGCTGTGATATACTCTTAATTGTGCTAACGCGATCTCGCTCACTGGAATCGCAGTTGGAAAATTAATACTGAATTCTGGCTTAGTTGAGGTTACTGTTAACAAAGATGTTCGCGCAGGGCTTGTATTTGCAACTATCTGCTGAAGTAATTCCGTCATTATTTATCTGCTATCGTTTCAAATTGAGGTTCTTTTTGTAATTGTTGTACACCCCTGCCATTTGCGCGAATTCGGAATCTGATATTGTTGTATCGTCAAGACTGGATGATATCAGCGCAGACAATTTCGAGTAGGTGCTTGTGGCCGAGCTGTTTAACTTTTCATACTCGTGTAATTTTGTTAGCGCGCACGAGGATATTTTTTTTCGCAATTATATTAGCAACTCCTCCAATTGTCGTTGATGTTGAAACTGTAATTGTAATCGCGATTGCAGTTGTCACTGGTGTCAGCGCTGATAATAACACACCCATGGATGCAACTATCGCTGACACCGAATATACTATTGTGTCTAACACGGTTACGCGCCGCTTGTACTTTTTTACCTTTGTTGTATATTCATTGATGGTATTTTTTAACTCTGACTGCCATTCGCGTACCTGATCATGTCTGTATTGCTGCGCTGTTGTCGGTGACTGCGTCACTGTCGTTGTAATTTATTATTTTACGCAGTAACCAATTGAGGCGTTTCAGCTACAAATTCCAAACACCACCAGTAAGATATTGCGGTTAATTTCTTGTCGGCGGCTTCCAGTATAAATGTTTCTTCGGTTCCGCTATTTAATATGATAGTCACAACCCCGGAATACTTGTCGGTGGAATGTCTCCAGGGATATGTTGTGAAGATTTCAAATTTAGCGGCACTGAACACAGACAGCCTGTACACGTCAGTGACCGTTGCGATATATTTGATAGTATTATTTTGTCATGACCATGTTGCGAATCCAGATGATATCGTGTATACTATATTGGTGATATGCCCGGGAGTTACTCCAGTGGGGACTTTAATTAAACTGGTTTTGTTAGCGATCTCAGGAATACCCGATACGATATCCTGCTGTGTTTGTTTCATCGTGTCAATGTTGGTCTTGATATCAGAAAGCTTCATATCAACGGCGTGCGGAGTACCAAAGAACTCATCCGTTGTCTCATCAGTTTTTCTAAAGTTTCTACGGAGATTTGTAAACGCGTTTACATGAACATCATACTCGGCTCGCAACGTTGTTAGTTTACCGTCAACGGCGCTAGCGCTTGCGTCAACATATTGTTTGTTTGCGGCATCTTCCGCCGATGTTCGATCTCTTAAAACAGTTATTTTGTTGCCGTTCATGCTGAGTTCACCTGTCATTGTATCACCGGTATTTTTTAGCCGAGTAACGAGCATGCCTCCAACGGTTGTAAATAACGTGTCAATATATTTTTTGTTTGCGGCATCTTCCGCCGATGTTGGATCCGCTAACACAGTTATTTTGTTTCCGTTCATGCTGAGTTCGCCTGTCATTGTATCACCGGTCTTTTTTACTGCAACGCTGCGCATATCATCTCGCAACGCCGCGATTGATATCAGCGAATCCTGGATTTTTCGCTATCAGTGAACACAGGGATGTTACCCGGAGTAGCTCCAATAACCCTACGAATTATTTCATGCCATTTGATATCGCTGGTTTTTAGTTTTTCGTGCAGGTCCTGAAAAATAACAACCTCATCTAGGTCTATCCCGGTCAGACTTAAAAGATTACCGATTTCATCTTTGGTCGCATATTTCGATAAATCCACATCGGCGCGTTTTTTATCTTAGTTTCGAGAAGAGATCATCCGTAGATATCAACCATTATTTGATAGGAAACTGTTTAAATTGACCCGTGGTATACTCGTGCACAATTTTATGAGGTGGTTTGGTTGACGCTGATATCACATCAAGAACATTCAATACTTGTTGTCCACATATCGGAGGATCGGTCAGTGTTTGTGTTGGCAGTGTTGAGTACCACACTTTTGACCCTGACGCGGGGATATTTTTTGTATACTGGAGAAATTCAACTGGCGGCGCTAACCCATACGAATCGAAATAGATAATTCCACGTGGATCGATCGCGTTAGCAACCCAGTGAGTTCCTGGATCATTGCTGTTATCAAGATTAATAATTCCGGTTTCTGGATTATTCGGTTGTCGTGGTAGCTGATCTCGCATAAAGAAGCCTCTGAAATTTTTTATATTTAATTGTTTAACAGCATCGAGCAAATCAAAATTGGACATCGGTAGAAAACCAGCGGTTTTCAGAACCGTTTTGGGTACCATGATGGTGGAGTTCCTGTAAGTCTTAGCCCGCGTCCCTTTTTTTGTATCCTTTCCCTGTGGCTTTCTTTAGTGCCATTCCAGCAGCGGTTCCAACAGCTCCTAACGCGGCAGCCTTAGCGACTGCGGGGGCAGCAGCAGCTATCAACGCTGGTATTGCCGCGAGAAGTGGAAATATACCATATTAACCATATCTTTGACAGCTGCAGGAGAGAAATCAAGTCGAACTCCAGTCGCTGCTTGTTTTGCTTTATTAAAATGTTTTAGTTAGGTTTTTATTCAGCGATAACTTGTTTGGACCGCCGGTAATCTGATCATTTTTTAGTGTTATCGTTGTCCCACATGTGCTCGCGTTTTTCGATTGTAATTTCTTAGCCTGACCAGGAGTCAGAGTGACATTAACGTGACTGTATGACATTTTTTATAATAAACGCAATTGATCTAATTGTTACATATCTTCGGAAAACTACCACTAGTGCATCAACGAATCTCATTCGGCCGCCAGCACCTTCAAGCAGCATTGTTTTATTGGAAAGTATAACAGCGATTTCTCTGTAATTAGCTATAGCGGCTGTTCCTGCTGGTGGCGGGTCTTTATTCACGATAGCCCGAAAGTGTATATCAACGACAGACTGTCTGGTTAAATCAAGATGCTCCAGCGAGAAGTAATAGATTGGATAATGAGATATAAAATCCAACTGTGATATTTGAAAACCAGTATCGATATTTAGATCGCGCGCTAGATATTTTGTCAATCGTTGATATGCACGTGCAACATGGTTGTTACCAAAATGTGACATTATATTCTCGGATGGTTCTTGATGTCCGTTTATTCTCAGAGAAACGTCAGTGATACCAAGTTGATCAAATATCATATGCGAACGTGTCTGCGAGTTTACCCGTGCGACGTCCTGAAGAGCAATACAAATATGTCGCGGCGCGGCAACCCCCTGCTGTGATGCTATATGCCAGGTAAATAAACCATTAACGGCACTTTGCATACTATCTGTGGTTGTTGTAAGCCACGATAGCAGCATTTTACCACCTTGATCCATAAAAGAAAGCAGTCGTGGTTCTTCAGTAATTGAAGGAGTCATTACCGGCATCCACAGTGATAGTTTTGTTATGTTTAGGTGACCAGGGTCACCCATAGGTCGCCATAGCGCATCATCATCGCTGACTTTTATAACAAGCGTGACCGTATGTTTAGCTCCAAAAATTACCTTTCTGACATCTCTGCAAAATCCAAAGATGTGCGACAGTGGAATCGCACAAGAAAAATTTCTACGATCACCTTTCAGCATTTGTCTACGTGCAGCGAAACCTAAATTAAATTCTGCATTAGCGCTAATAATCATGTCTTCCACATCGATATCAGCAGGATTAAGGGCAGCACGGTTTCTTGGTCGTCTAATAATAAACCGATCACTGTTAGGAAAATTAGATGCGTCCTTGGCAAACATCATTGACGGACCGGCTGATCTTGTATAATCATCAGAATATCTCGCTAGACCAATTATTGTTGTGGCAACATAGACATCCTTGTAAATCGATTCAATATTTTTTCCGTCAATGCTGTAGATAGCACTATCAAACAGGGCCATAATTCCGTTATTGACAAAACCGAAATAATCGCTGACAGATATCAGCCGCTTCATTAATGATTTCCGGAGAGTTGTTTCCGGCGCGTCTTCCGCCGATGAGAACTTCTAACCGTGATACATCGTTGATGATATTATCAGGACAAGTAATTCCCAAACCACTGCCAGTAGCTACAGTGTCAGATGTGTCAAAAAATTCTTCTGTTGTCCCTGTGTCTTTTTTAGATAAAGATCTCGCTTTTTTAAGATACTTCTCTTTTTTAAGTTCCGGCGAAAGAGACTGTTGTTGTTCTATCTGTTGAAGAGGTGGAGGAAGTTGATGAGAAGGCCCCTGCTGGTGCGTTATTTGTTTCATTTTCTCTTTATAAAGGCTTTTTATTTTTTAATCAAGAATTCTGTATTCTAAATCATCATCTCTGGTCAGTTTTTTGCTTTTATATATGCGATATATCCACTTAATAAGATTGTCGTCTGTTACTTTTTCAGAGCCGGGTTTTAAGACACTAGACTTTCTAAATATACTAGTTAATATTTTTTCAGGCAATTCTTTTTCTTTAGTACTTTTAAGATCTTCAATAAAATCCCCCCTAAATTTTGTAATTAGTCCAATATTTTCCTTTATTGGTTTAGACGCGAGATCAGTACGAATTTGTTCAATGCCTTCAAGTATTTCTTCGCCGACGGGCGAAGGTTGAGCTGCGGCTATATCAGTTGGAAGATCTCGTAAAAGTTTTGTTTGTTTGGTTGGTTCTTCTAGCAATTTTTTCAGTCTGCTCAGCGGTTTGTTTTAGCACTGGAAGAATACCCTTTTCATCTCCCAATAAAGCTCTTTCAGTGATCGCCGCAGCTTTTTCAGTAGCTGTTGTGACGGGTTTAAATAATTCTTCTGCACCTGTTGCAAATTCAACTTGTGTTTGCTGCAGCGCTTGTAATTTTTGTCTTACACTATCTCGTACAGGAATATTTTTTTTTATTGCTTCTAGTCGCTCTCGAGCTAGTCTAGCGGAAAGTGCTTCTCCGATGTTGGCCATTATTATTAACTTAAATTTTTAATTTATAGCAGCAGAAACGGTGACGACAAGCAAACTCTACCAGGACTTTCACAGAGCAGCAGAGGGGGCTAAACACCCCCGAGTGTTTTCGCAGCATAGACCCTTGTACCAAGAAATAGTTGCACGGGTAGATATTTTCACGATATAACTCTTCCAAGTCAGCAGAGAAAGCCCATTTTGTCATGTTTTCTGAATGGAGGGTTTATTTTGTGAACATAATATCTCTATCTAAAATGTCCTCGATGGGGGGCTCTGTTAAGCGAAATATTTTGTGGGATTCGCCCCCTCTGCTGCTTTCTACTTGAAATATCAGTCTACCATGAGCATTATCATCCAGTTCCTAATTGAAATATCAATTACAATGAGAATTCTCATCCACATTCTACTTTAAATAACAATCTGCCATAAGCATTATCATCCACATTCTACTTGAAATATCAATCTACCATGATCATTATCTTCCACATTTTACTTGAAATATCAGTTACCATCAGCATTATCATCCACATTCTATTTGAAATATCAATCTACCATGAGCATTATTATCCACATTCTAATTTATACATCAATCTACCATGAGAATTATCATCCACATTCTACATGAAATATCAATCTACCATGGGCATTATAATCCACAGTCTACTTGAAATATCATCCACATCCTACTTGAAATATCAAGATCTACCTTGAGCATTATCATCCAAATTCTACTTGAAATAAAACTCTACCATGAGCATTTTCATCCACATTCTAATTAAAAGATCAATTACCATTAGCATTATCATCCAAACTCTACTTGAAATATCAATCTACCATGAACATTATCATCCAAATACTACTAGAAATATCTATCTAGCATAACCATAATCATCCAAATTCTCCTTGAAGTATCAATTACTAGGAGATTATAATACGCATTCGGCTTGAAGTAACTATCTACCATGAGTATTATCATCCACATTCTTTTTGAAAAATCAATCTACCATTAGCATTAGCATCCACATTCTACTTGAAATATCAATCTACCCTGAGCATTTTCATCCACATTCTACCTGAAATAACAATCTACCAAAGGCATTATCATCCACATTCAACCTGAAATATCAATTACCATGGGCAGTATCATCCACATTCTACTTGAATAATCAATCTACCAAGAACATTTTCATCCAAATTCTACTTGAAATATCAATTACCATGAGCGTTATGATTCACATTCTTCTTGAAACATCAATTACCATGGGCATTATAATACACATTCTAATTGAAATATCAATTATCATGAGAATTATCATCCATACTATAATTAAAAGATCAATCTACCAAAGAATTATCATCGACATTCTACTTGAAATATCAATTACCATGTGCATTATTATCCACATTGTACTAGAAAGACGAATCTACCATGATCATTATCTTCCATACTTTACATGAAATATCAATCTACCATGAGCATCATCATCCACATTCAACTTTATATATCAATTACCATGAGCATTATCATCCAAATTCTGCTTGAAATATAAATTAAAATGAGAATTATCATCCACATTCTACTTGAATTATGAATCTGCCATGAGCATTATCATCCACAATCTTCTTGAAGTATCAATTAACATGGGCGTTATCACTCATATTCGACTAGAAACATCAATCTACCATCAGCATAATCATCCACATTCTACATGAAATAGCAATCTACCATGACATTATAATCCACATTATATTTGAAACATCTATATACCATGAGCATTATCATCCACATTCTATTTCATACATCAGTCTACCATTATCATTATCATCCACAATCTACTTGAAATACCAATCTACCATGAGCATTATCATACACAATAAACTTGAAATATCAATCTGCCATGAGATTATAAGTAACATTATACTTGAAATATCTCTCTACAATGACCATTATCATCCACATTATATTTGAAATATGAATCTACCATTAGCATTATCATGCACAATCTACTTGAAATATCAATCTGCCATGAGCATAATGATCGACATTCTACTTGAAATATCAATTACCATGAGCATCATCATCCACATTCTACTTGAAATATCAATTAAAATAAGAATTATGATCCACATTCTACTTGAACTATCAATATGCCATGAGCATTATCATCCACATTATACTCGTAACATCAATCTACCAAGAGCATTATCATCCACTTTCAACTAAATAAATCAATTGCCATGAGCTTTATCATCTACATTCTACTTGAAAAATCCATCAATCATGATCATCATCATCGACATTCTAATTGAAATATCAATCGACCATGAGCATTGTCATCCACATTCTACTTGAAATATCATTACAATGAGCATTATCATTCACATTCTACTTGAAATATCAGGTACCATGAGCATTATCGTCCACATTCTACTTGAAATATCAATCTACAGTGAGCATTATCCTATACATTCTACTTGAAATATCAATCTACCATGGGCATTATCATCCACATTCTGCTTCAAATATCAATCTACCATGTGCATTATCATCCACATTCTACTTGAAATATCAATCTACCATGGGCATTATAATCCACAGTCTACTTGAAATATCATCCACATCCTACTTGAAATATCAAGATCTACCTTGAGCATTATCATCCAAATTCTACTTGAAATAAAACTCTACCATGAGCATTTTCATCCACATTCTAATTAAAAGATCAATTACCATTAGCATTATCATCCAAACTCTACTTGAAATATCAATCTACCATGAACATCATCATCCAAATACTACTAGAAATATCTATCTAGCATAACCATAATCATCCAAATTCTCCTTGAAGTATCAATTACTAGGAGATTATAATACGCATTCGGCTTGAAATAACTATCTACCATGAGTATTATCATCCACATTCTTTTTGAAAAATCAATCTACCATTAGCATTAGCATCCACATTCTACTTGAAATATCAATCTGCCCTGAGCATTTTCATCCACATTCTACCTGAAATAACAATCTACCAAAGGCATTATCATCCACATTCAACCTGAAATATCAATTACCATGGGCAGTATCATCCACATTCTACTTGAATAATCAATCTACAAAGAACATTTTCATCCAAATTCTACTTGAAATATCAATTACCATGAGCGTTATGATTCACATTCTTCTTGAAACATCAATTACCATGGGCATTATAATACACATTCTAATTGAAATATCAATTATCATGAGAATTATCATCCATACTATAATTAAAAGATCAATCTACCAAAGAATTATCATCGACATTCTACTTGAAATATCAATTACCATGTGCATTATTATCCACATTGTACTAGAAAGACGAATCTACCATGATCATTATCTTCCATACTTTACATGAAATATCAATCTACCATGAGCATCATCATCCACATTCAACTTTATATATCAATTACCATGAGCATTATCATCCAAATTCTGCTTGAAATATAAATTAAAATGAGAATTATCATCCACATTCTACTTGAATTATGAATCTGCCATGAGCATTATCATCCACAATCTTCTTGAAGTATCAATTAACATGGGCGTTATCACTCATATTCGACTAGAAACATCAATCTACCATCAGCATAATCATCCACATTCTACATGAAATAGCAATCTACCATGACATTATAATCCACATTATATTTGAAACATCTATATACCATGAGCATTATCATCCACATTCTATTTCATACATCAGTCTACCATTAGCATTATCATCCACAATCTACTTGAAATACCAATCTACCATGAGCATTATCATACACAATAAACTTGAAATATCAATCTGCCATGAGATTATAAGTAACATTATACTTGAAATATCTCTCTACAATGACCATTATCATCCACATTATATTTGAAATATGAATCTACCATTAGCATTATCATGCACAATCTACTTGAAATATCAATCTGCCATGAGCATAATGATCGACATTCTACTTGAAATATCAATTACCATGAGCATCATCATCCACATTCTACTTGAAATATCAATTAAAATAAGAAGTATGATCCACATTCTACTTGAACTATCAATATGCCATGAGCATTATCATCCACATTATACTCGTAACATCAATCTACCAAGAGCATTATCATCCACTTTCAACTAAATAGATCAATTGCCATGAGCTTTATCATCTACATTCTACTTGAAAAATCCATCAATCATGATCATCATCATCGACATTCTAATTGAAATATCAATCGACCATGAGCATTGTCATCCACATTCTACTTGAAATATCATTACAATGAGCATTATCATTCACATTCTACTTGAAATATCAGGTACCATGAGCATTATCGTCCACATTCTACTTGAAATATCAATCTACAGTGAGCATTATCCTATACATTCTACTTGAAATATCAATCTACCATGGGCATTATCATCCACATTCTGCTTCAAATATCAATCTACCATGTGCATTATCATCCACATTCTACTTGAAATATCAATCTACCATGGGCATTATAATCCACAGTCTACTTGAAATATCATCCACATCCTACTTGAAATATCAAGATCTACCTTGAGCATTATCATCCAAATTCTACTTGAAATAAAACTCTACCATGAGCATTTTCATCCACATTCTAATTAAAAGATCAATTACCATTAGCATTATCATCCAAACTCTACTTGAAATATCAATCTACCATGAACATTATCATCCAAATACTACTAGAAATATCTATCTAGCATAACCATAATCATCCAAATTCTCCTTGAAGTATCAATTACTAGGAGATTATAATACGCATTCGGCTTGAAATAACTATCTACCATGAGTATTATCATCCACATTCTTTTTGAAAAATCAATCTACCATTAGCATTAGCATCCACATTCTACTTGAAATATCAATCTACCCTGAGCATTTTCATCCACATTCTACCTGAAATAACAATCTACCAAAGGCATTATCATCCACATTCAACCTGAAATATCAATTACCATGGGCAGTATCATCCACATTCTACTTGAATAATCAATCTACAAAGAACATTTTCATCCAAATTCTACTTGAAATATCAATTACCATGAGCGTTATGATTCACATTCTTCTTGAAACATCAATTACCATGGGCATTATAATACACATTCTAATTGAAATATCAATTATCATGAGAATTATCATCCATACTATAATTAAAAGATCAATCTACCAAGGAATTATCATCGACATTCTACTTGAAATATCAATTACCATGTGCATTATTATCCACATTGTACTAGAAAGACGAATCTACCATGATCATTATCTTCCATACTTTACATGAAATATCAATCTACCATGAGCATCATCATCCACATTCAACTTTATATATCAATTACCATGAGCATTATCATCCAAATTCTGCTTGAAATATAAATTAAAATGAGAATTATCATCCACATTCTACTTGAATTATGAATCTGCCATGAGCATTATCATCCACAATCTTCTTGAAGTATCAATTAACATGGGCGTTATCACTCATATTCGACTAGAAACATCAATCTACCATCAGCATAATCATCCACATTCTACATGAAATAGCAATCTACCATGACATTATAATCCACATTATATTTGAAACATCTATATACCATGAGCATTATCATCCACATTCTATTTCATACATCAGTCTACCATTATCATTATCATCCACAATCTACTTGAAATACCAATCTACCATGAGCATTATCATACACAATAAACTTGAAATATCAATCTGCCATGAGATTATAAGTAACATTATACTTGAAATATCTCTCTACAATGACCATTATCATCCACATTATATTTGAAATATGAATCTACCATTAGCATTATCATGCACAATCTACTTGAAATATCAATCTGCCATGAGCATAATGATCGACATTCTACTTGAAATATCAATTACCATGAGCATCATCATCCACATTCTACTTGAAATATCAATTAAAATAAGAATTATGATCCACATTCTACTTGAACTATCAATATGCCATGAGCATTATCATCCACATTATACTCGTAACATCAATCTACCAAGAGCATTATCATCCACTTTCAACTAAATAGATCAATTGCCATGAGCTTTATCATCTACATTCTACTTGAAAAATCCATCAATCATGATCATCATCATCGACATTCTAATTGAAATATCAATCGACCATGAGCATTGTCATCCACATTCTACTTGAAATATCATTACAATGAGCATTATCATTCACATTCTACTTGAAATATCAGGTACCATGAGCATTATCGTCCACATTCTACTTGAAATATCAATCTACAGTGAGCATTATCCTATACATTCTACTTGAAATATCAATCTACCATGGGCATTATCATCCACATTCTGCTTCAAATATCAATCTACCATGTGCATTATCATCCACATTCTACTTGAAATATCAATCTACCATGGGCATTATAATCCACAGTCTACTTGAAATATCATCCACATCCTACTTGAAATATCAAGATCTACCTTGAGCATTATCATCCAAATTCTACTTGAAATAAAACTCTACCATGAGCATTTTCATCCACATTCTAATTAAAAGATCAATTACCATTAGCATTATCATCCAAACTCTACTTGAAATATCAATCTACCATGAACATTATCATCCAAATACTACTAGAAATATCTATCTAGCATAACCATAATCATCCAAATTCTCCTTGAAGTATCAATTACTAGGAGATTATAATACGCATTCGGCTTGAAATAACTATCTACCATGAGTATTATCATCCACATTCTTTTTGAAAAATCAATCTACCATTAGCATTAGCATCCACATTCTACTTGAAATATCAATCTACCCTGAGCATTTTCATCCACATTCTACCTGAAATAACAATCTACCAAAGGCATTATCATCCACATTCAACCTGAAATATCAATTACCATGGGCAGTATCATCCACATTCTACTTGAATAATCAATCTACAAAGAACATTTTCATCCAAATTCTACTTGAAATATCAATTACCATGAGCGTTATGATTCACATTCTTCTTGAAACATCAATTACCATGGGCATTATAATACACATTCTAATTGAAATAGCAATTATCATGAGAATTATCATCCATACTATAATTAAAAGATCAATCTACCAAAGAATTATCATCGACATTCTACTTGAAATATCAATTACCATGTGCATTATTATCCACATTGTACTAGAAAGACGAATCTACCATGATCATTATCTTCCATACTTTACATGAAATATCAATCTACCATGAGAATCATCATCCACATTCAACTTTATATATCAATTACCATGAGCATTATCATCCAAATTCTGCTTGAAATATAAATTAAAATGAGAATTATCATCCACATTCTACTTGAATTATGAATATGCCATGAGCATTATCATCCACAATCTTCTTGAAGTATCAATTAACATGGGCGTTATCACTCATATTCGACTAGAAACATCAATCTACCATCAGCATAATCATCCACATTCTACATGAAATAGCAATCTACCATGACATTATAATCCACATTATATTTGAAACATCTATATACCATGAGCATTATCATCCACATTCTATTTCATACATCAGTCTACCATTAGCATTATCATCCACAATCTACTTGAAATACCAATCTACCATGAGCATTATCATACACAATAAACTTGAAATATCAATCTGCCATGAGATTATAAGTAACATTATACTTGAAATATCTCTCTACAATGACCATTATCATCCACATTATATTTGAAATATGAATCTACCATTAGCATTATCATGCACAATCTACTTGAAATATCAATCTGCCATGAGCATAATGATCGACATTCTACTTGAAATATCAATTACCATGAGCATCATCATCCACATTCTACTTGAAATATCAATTAAAATAAGAATTATGATCCACATTCTACTTGAACTATCAATATGCCATGAGCATTATCATCCACATTATACTCGTAACATCAATCTACCAAGAGCATTATCATCCACTTTCAACTAAATAGATCAATTGCCATGAGCTTTATCATCTACATTCTACTTGAAAAATCCATCAATCATGATCATCATCATCGACATTCTAATTGAAATATCAATCGACCATGAGCATTGTCATCCACATTCTACTTGAAATATCATTACAATGAGCATTATCATTCACATTCTACTTGAAATATCAGGTACCATGAGCATTATCGTCCACATTCTACTTGAAATATCAATCTACAGTGAGCATTATCCTATACATTCTACTTGAAATATCAATCTACCATGGGCATTATCATCCACATTCTGCTTCAAATATCAATCTACCATGTGCATTATCATCCACATTCTACTTGAAATATCAATCTACCATGGGCATTATAATCCACAGTCTACTTGAAATATCATCCACATCCTACTTGAAATATCAAGATATACCTTGAGCATTATCATCCAAATTCTACTTGAAATAAAACTCTACCATGAGCATTTTCATCCACATTCTAATTAAAAGATCAATTACCATTAGCATTATCATCCAAACTCTACCTGAAATATCAATCTACCATGAACATTATCATCCAAATACTACTAGAAATATCTATCTAGCATAACCATAATCATCCAAATTCTCCTTGAAGTATCAATTACTAGGAGATTATAATACGCATTCGGCTTGAAATAACTATCTACCATGAGTATTATCATCCACATTCTTTTTGAAAAATCAATCTACCATTAGCATTAGCATCCACATTCTACTTGAAATATCAATCTACCCTGAGCATTTTCATCCACATTCTACCTGAAATAACAATCTACCAAAGGCATTATCATCCACATTCAACCTGAAATATCAATTACCATGGGCAGTATCATCCACATTCTACTTGAATAATCAATCTACCAAGAACATTTTCATCCAAATTCTACTTGAAATATCAATTACCATGAGCGTTATGATTCACATTCTTCTTGAAACATCAATTACCATGGGCATTATAATACACATTCTAATTGAAATATCAATTATCATGAGAATTATCATCCATACTATAATTAAAAGATCAATCTACCAAAGAATTATCATCGACATTCTACTTGAAATATCAATTACCATGTGCATTATTATCCACATTGTACTAGAAAGACGAATCTACCATGATCATTATCTTCCATACTTTACATGAAATATCAATCTACCATGAGCATCATCATCCACATTCAACTTTATATATCAATTACCATGAGCATTATCATCCAAATTCTGCTTGAAATATAAATTAAAATGAGAATTATCATCCACATTCTACTTGAATTATGAATCTGCCATGAGCATTATCATCCACATTCTACTTCAAAAATATATCCACCAGGATAATTATCATCCTCACTCTACTTGTAAAATCAATCTACCAAGAGCATTATAATCCACATTCTACTAAATTGATCAATTACCATGAACTTTATCATGAACATTCTACTTGAAATATCCATCAACCATGATCATCATCATCTACATTCTACTTGAAGTATCAATCTACCATGAGCATTGTAATCCACATCCTAATTATATTTGAAATATAAATCTACCGTAAGCATTATCATCCACATTCCACTTGAAATATCAATATTCCATGAGCATTACGATCCACATTCTATTTGAAATATCAATTTACAATAAGCATTATCATCCACATTCTACTTGAAATATCAGTCTACCATGTACATTATCATCCATATTCTACTTGAACTATCTTTCTACCACAATCATGATCATCCACATTCTACTTGAAATATCAATTGCAATGAGATTTAACATTAGTATTCTACTTGAAATATTGATCTCCCATGAGCATTTTCATCCACATTCTACTTAAGTGATTAATTACCATGGCATAATCATCCAAAATTCTGCTTGAAATATCAATCTACAATAACATTATCATCCACAAACTACTAGAAATATTTATCTACCATAACCATAATCATCCACATTATACTTGAAATATCAATTACCATGAGCATTATCATACACATTCTACATGAAATATCAATCTATCATGATATTATAATCCACATTCTGCTTGAAATATCTATCTACCATGAGTATTATCATCCACATTCTTTTTGAAATATCAATCTACCATAACCATTATCATAACATTCTACTTGTAATACAAATTACCATCGGCACCATCATCCACATTCTACCTGAGTTATCGTTCTACCATGAGCATTGTCATCCACATTATACTTGAAATATATATATACCTTCAGCATTATCATCCACATTCTATTTGAAATATCAATAAATCATGTGCATTATCATCCACTTTCTACTTTATATATCTCTCTCTACCATGAGCATTATCATCCACATTCTACTTAACAGATCAATTACCATGAGCATTATCATCCACATTCTAACTGAAATATCAACCAACGATGAGCATTATCATCCACCTTCTACATGAAATATCCATAAACGAGGAGCATCATCATCTACATTCTACTTGAAATACCAATCTTTCAAGAGCATTTGAAATATCAATTACCGTGAGCATTATCATCCACATTCTAATTCAAATAAAAATTACCATGAGCATTATGATTCACATTCTACTTGAAACATCAATTACCATTGGCCTTATCATCAACATTCTATTTGAAATATCAATCTACCATCAGCATTTTCATCCACACCCTACTTGAAAGATCATCGTACCATGAGCATTATCATGCACATTCCACTAGAAAAATAAATCTACTAACAGCATTATCATCCACAATCTACTTGAAATATCAATCTACCTTAAGCATTGCCATCCACATTCTACTGTAAATATCGATCAACCATGAGCATTATCATCTACATTCTACTTGATTTCTCCATCTACCATGAGCATGTTGATCCACATTCTACTTAAAATATCAATTACAATGTGCATTATCATCCACATTCTACTTGAAATGTCGATCTACCATGAGCATTATCATCCACATTCTACCTGATGTATTACTTACAATGTGCAGTCTAATCCACATTGTACTTAAAATATCGATCTACCATGAGATTTATCAACCACATTCTACTTTATATATATATATATATATATATATATATATATATATATATATATATATATATATATATATATATATATATATATATATCATCCTTATTATATTTGATATATCAATGTACCACGAGCATTATCATCCACATTCTACTTGAAATATCAATTACCATGGGAATTATCATCTATATTCTACTTGAAATATCAATCTACCATGAGCATTGTCATCCTATTTCTACTTGAAATAACAATCTACCATGAGCATTATCATCAACATTCTGCTTAAATGATCAATTAGTTTAAGCATTATCATCCAAATGCTACTTGATATATCAATCTACCATGAATATCATCATCCATATTCTACTAGAAATATATATCTACCATAATCATCCACAATCTTCTTGAAATATCAATTACCGTGAGCATTATCATCCACAATCTTCTTGAAATATCAATCTACCATTAGCATAATCATCCACATGCTACTTGGAATATCAATTACCATGAGCTTTATCACCCACAATCTACTTGAAATTTAAATCTACCATGAGTAGTATCATCCACTTTCTAGTTGAAATATTAATCTATCATGAGCATTATCATTGACATTCTACTTGAAATATAAAATACCATGAGCATTATCATCCAATTCTACTTGAAATATCAATCAACCATGGGCATCATCATCAACATTCTAGTTAAAATAGCAATCTACCAAGAGCATTATCATCCACATTATACTTGAAATATCAATCTAATATGAGCATTACCATCCACATTCACCTTGAGATATCAATCTACCATGGGCATTCTCATCCACATTATGCTTGGAATATCAATTTCCATGAACTTTATCATCCACACTCTAATTGAAATATCAATCTACCATGAACATTATCATCCACATTCTACTTGAAATATCTATATACCATACGTATTATCATCCAGATTCGACTTGTAATATCAAGTACCATGAGAATTATCATCAACATTCTACTTAAAAGAACAATCTACCATAAGAATTATCATCGACATTATGCTTGAAATATCAATTACCATGAGAATTAGTATCCATATTTGACATGAAATATCAATCTACCATGAGCATTATCATCCACATTCTACTGGAAATATTAATCTACCATAAGCAGTATCATCCAGTTTCTGCTTGAAATATCAAATACCATGAGAATTATCATCCACATTCTAATTAAAATATCAATCTACCATAAGCGTTATCATCCACATTCTACTTGAAAGATAAACCTACCATGATCATTATCTACCACATTCTACTTGAAATATCAATTACCATGAGCATTATCATCCACATTCTATTTGAAATATCAATCTACCATGAGCAATATCAGCCACATTCTACTTAAAATATCAATGGTCCGAGAGCATTATAATCAACATTCTACTAGAAATATGAATTACCTTGAGCATTATCATCCACACTACACTTGAAATATCAATCTACCATGACCATTATCATCCACATTCTACTTGAAATATCAAACTACCATGAGCATTATCATCCTTATTATAGTTGAAATATCATTACCATGTGGTCAGTCATCCCCATTCTACTTGAAATATATATCTACCATGAGCATTATCATCCACATTCTACTTGAAATATAAATGTACCAAGAGCATTATCATCCACATTCTACTTGAAATATCATCCACAACCTACGTGAAATATCAATCTAACTTGAAGATTATCATCCACATTCTACTTGAAAGATCAGTCTACCATGATCATTATCATCCACATTCTACTTGAAATATCAATCTACCATGAGCATTATCATCAAAATTCTACTTGAAATATAATCTACCACGAGCGTTATCAACCACATTCGACTTGAAATATCAATCTACCATGAGCATTATCATCCACACTCTACTTGAAATATCAATCTACCATGAGATTATATTCCACATTCTACTCGAAGTATCTATCTACCATGGGCATTGTCATCCACTTTCTACTTCAAATATCAATCATCCACATTCTACTTCAGATATCAAACTAACATGAACATTATCATCCATATTCTACCTGAAATATTCATCAACCATATTGATTATAATCCACAGTCTACTTGAAATATCATCCACAACCTACGTGAAATATCAATCTAAGTTGAGCATTATCAACCACACTCTACTTGAAAGATCAACCTACCATGACTATTGTCATCCACATTCTACTTGAAATATAAATCTCCCAAGATCATTATCATCAACATCCTGCTTCAAATATCAATCTACAATGAGCATTATCATCCACATTCTACTATAAATATAAATCTATCAAGATCATTATCATCCACATTCTGCTTGAAATATCAATCTACTATGAGCATTGTCATCAATATTGTACTTGTAACATAAATCTACCAAGAGCATTTTCAATCACATTCTACTTGCAAGATCAATCTACCATGAGCATCATCATTTACATTCTACTTGAAATATCATTACTATGAGCATTATCATCCATATTCTCCTTGAAGTATCAAACATCCTTCCTCTACTTGAAATATCATTACCATGTGCTCAGTCATCCACATTTTACATGAAATACCGACCTACCATGAGAATTATCGTCCACTTTCTAAATTAAATATTAATTACCATGTTCTTATGATCCACATTCTACTTGAAATATCAATCTACCATGAGCATTATCATCCACATTCTACTTGAAATATATATCTACCATGAGCATTATCATCCACACTCTACATGACATATCAATCCACCATGAGCATTATCATTCACACTCCATGAGCATCAACAGCTACATTCTACATATAATATCAATCTACCATGAGCATTGTCATTAACATTCTGCTTCAAATATAATTACCATGAGCATCATCATCCACATTCTACTTGAAATAACAATCTACCATGAGCATTATCATCCAAATTGTATAGGAAATATCAGTTGACAGAGAGCATTATCATCCAGAATCTACTTGAAATATCAATCAAAAATGAGATTATAATCCACATTCTACTTGAAATATATATCTACCATGAGCATAATCATCCACATTCTACTTTAAATATCATTCAACCATGAGATTATAATCCAGATTCCAATTTAAATATCTATCTACTTCAAGCATTATCATCCACATTCTTCTTGAAAAATATTGCTACCATCAGAATCATTCACACTTTACTTGAAATATCAATTACCATGAACACTATCATCCAAATTAAACTTGAAATGTATATCAACTATTTTTATTATCATCTACATTCTACTTGAAATATCAACCTACATTGATCATTATCATCCACACTCTGATTGCAATATCAGTCTACCATTAGTATTATAATCCACATTCTACGTGAAATATCAACCTACCATTAGGATTATTATCCACATTCCACTTGAATATGAATTTAAAGATCGATGTGATCCACATTCTACTTGAAATATCAATTACTATGAGCTCAACCATCGGAATTCTACTTGAAATATCAATTACCATGAACATTATCATCCACATTCTACTTAAAATATCAATCTACCATGAGCATTTTCATCCACTTTATATTTGACATATCAATCTAGCATGAGCCTTATCATCCACATTCTCTTTGAACTATCAATCTACGATGAGCATTATTATCCACATTCTTCTTGAAAGATTAAACATTCAACAGCATTATCATCTATATTATACTTGAAATATCAATCTTCCTTGAGCATTATCATCCACATTCTACATGAAATATCACTTACCATGGGTATTATCATCCACATTCTACTTGAAATATCAATCAATCATGATCATCATTATCCACATTTTCCTTGAAATATCAATCTACCATGAGCATTATCATCCACATACTACACCCACATACTACTTCAACTATATATCTAAAATGAACATTATGATCCACATTCCAATTGAAATATCAATCTTGCCTCAGCAGTATTATTTATGCACATTCATACTTGAAATGTCAATCTACTATGAGCATCATGATCCACATTCTACTTGAAATATACATCAACAATGAGCATTATCATCTACATTTTACATGAAATATCAATTTACCATGATCATTATCACACACATTCTACTTGAAATATAAATCTACCATGAGCATTATGATCCACATTCTACGTCAAAAAACAATCTACCACGCAATTTATCATCCACAATCTACTTGAAATATCAATCTTCTATGAGCATTATCATCGACAATCTACTTGAAATATCAATCTTCCATGTGCATTATCATCCACACTATGCTTCAAATATCCATATTCCATCAGCATTTTCAACCACATTCTAAAGGAAATGTCACTTACCATTGGCATTATTATCCAGATTATACTTGAAATATCAATCTACCATGATAATTATCATCCACATTCTACTGGAAATATCATGCTAATAATAATAATAATAATAATGCTCATAGAAGATTGATATTTCAAGTAGATTGTGGATGATAATTTTCATGATAGACTGATTTTAGACGTTGAATGTGGATCATTATGCTCATGGTAGATTTATATTTCAAGTAGAGTGTGGATGATAATGCTCAAGGTAGACTGATATTCCAAGTAAAACGTAGATAATAATGCTCATTGTTGATATATATTGCAAGTAGAATGTGGATCATAATGCTCATAGTAGATTGACATTTCAAGTATGAAAGTGCATGACACTGCTGAGAGAAGATTGATATTTGAAGTGGAATTTGGATGATAATGCTCATGGTAGATTGATATTTCAAGTGGAATGTGGATAAAAATGTTCATGGTAGATTGATATTTCAAATATAATGTGGATGAAAATGCTCATGGTAGATTAATAGTTCAAGTAGAATGTGCATGACAATGCCCAAGGTAAGTGATGTCTCAAGTAGAATGTGGATGATAATACTCATAGCAGATTGATATTTCGAGTAGAAGGTGGATGATAACGCTCTTTGTAGGTTGATATTTCAAGTTGAATGTGGATGATAATGCACATTTTTTGAGTGATATTTCATGTAGAATGTAGATGACAATGCTCATAGCAGATGATATTTCAAGTAGAATGTTGATGATAATGCTCATGGTCGATTGACATTTCAACGGAAAGGTGGATGATAATGCTCATGGTAGACTTATATTTCAAGTAGAATGTGGACGAAAATGATCATGGTGGATTGATATTTCAAGTAGAATGTGGATGATAATGTTCTTGGAAGATTGATCTTTCAAGTAGAATGTGGATGATAATGCTGATGGTTGATTGATATTTCCAGAAGAATGTGGATGACAATGTTCATCATAGATTGATATTTCAAGTGGAATGTTAATGATAATGCTCATAGTAGAGTGATATTTCAAGTAGAATGTGGATGGTAATGCCAATAGAAGATTAATATTTCAAATAGATTATGGATGATGATGCTCATGGTAGATTCATATTTCAAGTAGAATGTGGATGATAATGACCATGGTAATTGATATTTCAAGTTGAATGTGGATCATATTACTCATGGTAGATTTATATTTCAAGTGGAATGTGGATGATAATGCTCATGGCAATTGATATTTCAAGTTGAATGTGGATCATAATACTCATGGTAGATTGATATTTCAAGTGGAATGTGGATGATAATGCTCATGGTAGACTGATATATATATATATGAAATATAATGTGGATGAAAATGCTCATGGCATATTGATAGTTTAAGTAGAATGTGGATGATAATGCCCATGGTAAGTTATATTTCAAGTAGAATGTGGATATACTGCTCATGGCAGATTGATATTTCAAGTAGAATGTGGATGTTAATACTCTTGGTAGATTAAACGTTCAAGTAGAATGTGGCTGATAATGTTCATGGTAGATTGATATTACATGTAGAATGTGGATGATAATGATCATGGTAGAGTGATATTTCAAGTATAATATGGATCATAATGCTCTAGGTAGAATGATATTTCATGTAGAATGTAGATTATAATGCTCATAGCAAATTGATATGTCAATTAGAATGTGTATCATAATGCCCATTTTAGATTGATATTTCTAGTGGAATATGGATAAATATGCTCATGGGAGATTGATATGTCAGGTCGAAAGAGGATGATAATATCCATTGTAGATTGACATTTCAAGTACAATGTGGATGATAATGTTCATGGTAATTGATATTTCAAGTAGAATTCCGATGGCAAGGCTCATGGTAATTTATATTTCAAGTAGAATGTGGATCATAATGATCTTTTAAATTCAAATTCAAGTAGAATGTGGATGATAATTATCATGGTGGAGGAGATGGTGGTGGAGGAGATGGCGGTGGTATACGATATGGCACTTGTGCAGATACTTCAGACAAACCAGAAGATGGTGGTGGAGGAGATGGAACATAAGATGAAAGATCAAACATTAGAGAAGAGTCAGACTGTTGCGAAGGAGGAGATGGATCAGGTACATACACGTGTTGCATCATTATTACATCTGATGTTTTCTTGGGTCTTCCTCGTTTTCTCTTCTCTGTATGTTGTAACGGTACAGGAAGTGAAAGGTCTTGTGGCTGCGGAGAAGGCTGACGTTTTTTTGCCGGTTGTTTTTGCGTTTGTGCTAATTTTTTCTGCTCTCGTATTATTTTTTGCTGTTCTCGCTTTTCCGCCAGTTGCTGCTGAGGCGTTATTTTTTTCTCCTGTGCTATTTTCTGCTGTTCTTGCTTTCTTTGTTTCTTCAGTTCTTTTTTCTCTTGTGTTAATTGTTCTTGTTCTTCGTCATAACTTTTCATCCCGCTAACAAAAAAATGGATAACCAACATCTGCCTTATCTATGATATATTTATCCGTGGCTATTTTGTACAACCAGTCACCCCAATCTTTTTTCTTCACATTTTTGGTATGCTCGGGCTTTAAATATTGATCTCGTTGGCGAAAACTTTCGGCGGCAAACTCACCAAACAGACCACTACTATAAGCATCTGTCGGCTTAAATTTCTCAATTTCTTCTATGCCTTCGGGAGTAAATCTCAATTCAAGATCAATCATTTTCCGCCTGACAGGTCCAGATTCTAGTCGCAATATCTGAGCAGGACTTCTCTTTTCTTCGGAGTCCCTAATAGCAGTTAAAACCTTTTCAGTGGCCGCAGTGACGAGCTGAAATAATTCCTGTGTTTCAATTGCATACTCAGATCGCGCTTGTTGTTGTGATTGAACATCCTTTTTAAACTTTTCCTTTACTGGAATACATTTTTTAAGTGCTTCTGCTCGCTCCCTAGACAACCTGGCGGTGTAAGACTCTGATTGTACCATTATCTGGTATAAGCATTTTTAATTTATATCCTCGAGTTGGGTCAGATACAATTTTTAGCTAGAGAGCAGCAGAGGGGGCAACGACAACGAGTTGGGTTCGTCGCGTAAACCAAAACCTCCATCGAAGCAAAAAAAAATCGTTTAGAACGCAGCGATAGCAAATTGGGCCTTCCCCCAGGAATTATCGTTACCGTCTAATTGACTTCATTTCTCGATTCGAAGGAGGCCTTATTTTAACATTTGGAACCCTCTATAAGCATGTAGGGTTCGCCCCCTCTGCTGCTACATTCTACTTGAAAGAAATGTCAATCTACTATCATTTCTATGATCCACATTCTCCTTGAAATATATATCAACCATGTGCATTATCATCTACATTCTTCTTGAAACATCAATCAACCATGAGCATTTTCATTCACACTCTACTTGAAATTTCATGCTACCATAAGCATTATCATCCGCACTCTACTTGAAATATCAATCTACCATGAAAATTATCATCCACATTCTACATGCACTATAAATCTACCATGCGCATTTTCATCCACAATATATTTGAAATATCAATCTACCATGACCATTATCATTCACATTCTACTTGAAAAATTAATCTACCGTGAGCATTATAATCCACATTCTACTTGAAATTTATATCTACCATGAGCATCATAATCGACATTCCACTTGAAATATCAATCTTCTCTGGGCATTATCATCCACATTCTACGTGAAATATCGATCTACCATTAGCATTATCATCAACATGCTGCTTGAAATATCAATCTATCAAGATCATTATGATTCACTTTCTACTTTTAATAGCAATTTACGATACAAATTCAACTTCAAGTATCAATTACAATGAACATTGTCATCCATATTGTACTTCAAAAATCAATCAGCCATTAGCATTATCATTAACATTCTATATGAAATATCACATTATATGGGCATTATCATCCACATTCTGCTTTACCTATGAATCTACCATGGGAATCATCATCCACATTCTACATGAAATATCACTTTATATGGGCATCATCATCCACATTCTGCTTCAACTATCAATCTACCATCAACATTATCATCCACATTCTACCTGAAATATCAATCTACCATGGGCATTATCATCCACATTCTAAATGAAACATCAATCTTCCATCAGCATTATCATACATATTCTACATGAAATATCACTTTGTATGGGCCATGTCATCCACATTCTACTTCAAATATCAATCTACAATGGGCATTTTCATCCACATTCTACTTGAAATATCAATCTACAATGAGCATTACGATCCACATTCTACTGGAAATATCAAGCTGCCATGAGCATTATAATCTACATTCTACTTGAAATATCAATCTACCTAGAGTATTAAAACCCACATTATACTTGAAATATCAATCTACCATGCGCATTATCATCCACATTCTACCTTAAAATCAATCTTCCATGAGCGTTATCATCCACATTCTACATGAAATATCAATCTACCATGAACATTATCATCCACATTTTACTTGAAACATCATTTACCATGGGCATTATCATCGACATTCTAATTGAACTATCAATCTACCATGAGCATTTCATCCACATTATATTTGACATATCCATCTACTATGAGCATTATCAGCCACATTCTACTTGAAATAACAATCTACTATGCGCATTATCATCCACATTCTGCTTAAAAGATCAATTTTTCAAGAGCATTATCATCTCCATTCTACTTGAAATGTACTTACCGTGGGCATTACCATCCACATTCTACTTAAACTATCAATCTACCAAGAGCATTATCATCCACATTTTCCTTGAAATATTAATCTACCATTATCCACATACTACTTCAACTACATATCTAACATGAGCATTATTGTCCACATTCCACTTGAAATATCAATCTTCCCTGAGCAGCATCATGCACATTCTAATTGAAATGTCAATCTACTATGAGCACTATGATCCATATTCTACCTGAAACATATATCAACAACGAGCATTATCATCCACATTTTACATGAAATATCGATCTACCATAAGCTTTATCATCCACATTCTACTTGAAATATCAATCTACCATGAGCATTATGATCCACATTCTATGTGAAATATCAATCTACCATGAAAATTATCATCCACATTCTACTTGAAATATCTATCTTCTATGATCATTATCATCCACATTCTCCTTGAAATTTTAATCTACCCTGAACATTATCATCCACATTCTGCTTGCAATCTCGATCTTCCATGAGCTATATCATCCAAAATCTATTTGAAATTTCAATATAATATTAGCATTATCATCCAGATTCTCCTTGAAATACCAATTACAATGAGCTTTGCCATCGAAATTCTCCTTGAAATATCAATTACCATGAAAATTATCATCCACATTGTCCTTGAAATATCAATCTACCATTAGCATTATCATCCCCATTCTACTTGGAATATCAATCTTCCAAGAGCATTATCATCCACACTCTACTTGAAATATCTATCTTCCGTCAGCATTATCATCCACATTCTACATGAAATGTCACATATCATGGACATTATCATCCACATTCTACTTGAACTATCACTTTACCATGAGCATTTTCATCCACATTCTGCTTGAAATATCAATTTACCATGATCATTATCATCCACATTTTCCATGAAATATCGATCTATAATGAGCATTATCATCCACATTCCACTTGAAATATCAATCCTTTTGAGCCTTATCATCCAAGTTCTATTTGAAATATCAATCTGCTATATGCATTATGATCCACATTCTACTTAAAATATGCATATATCAACCATGAGCGTTATCATCTACATTCTACTTTAAATATCAATCGACCTAGATTATTATGATCCACATTCTACATTAAATGTCAATCTATCATCGGCATTGTGATCCACATTCTACTTGAAATATTAATCTACCATGAACATTATCATCCACACCCTATTTTAAATATCAATCGTCTATGAGCATTATCATCCTTATTCTACTAGAAATGTCAATCTACCGAGAACATTTTCATTCACATTCTACTTGAAATATCGATCTACCATCAGCATTATCATCCACAATCTATTTGAAATATCAATCTACCATCAGCATTATCATCCACATGCTACTTGAAATATCAATCTACCAAGATCATTATGATACACTTTCTACTTGAAATATCACTTACATGAGTTTTACGATCCAAATTCAACTTCAAGTATCAATTACAATGAACATTATCAGCTACATTCTACGTGAAATATCAATCTTCCATTAGCATTATCATCCACATTCTATAAGAAAAACCACATTATATGGGTATTATCATCCACATTCTGCTTTAACTATGAATCTATTATGAACATTATCATCCACATTCTACTTGAAAGATCAATCTCCCAAGAACATTATCATCCATATTCTACTAGAAATATCAATCTACTAAGAACATTATCATCCACATTCTACTTGAAATATCGGTGTACCATGAGCATTATCATCCACAATCTATTTGAAATATACATTTACTATTAGCATTATCATCAACATTCTACTTGAAATATCTATAATCCATACGGATTATCATCCAGATTCTACTTCAAATATCAAGTACCATGAGAATTATCTTCGACATTCTACTTGAAATATCAATCTACCATGAGCATTATCATCCACATCCTACGCGAAATGTCAATCAACTATGACCATAATGATCCACATTCTAATTGAAATATATATCAACCATGAGCATTATTATCCACACTCTACTTGAAATATCAATCTTCCATGAGCATTATCATCCACATTCTACATGAAATACCACTTTATAAGGGCATTATCCTCCACATTATACTCGAACTATCGATCAATCTTGATCATTATCATCCACATTCTACTTGAAATATCAATCTACCATGAGCATTATTATCCTCATTTTCCTTGAACTATCAGTCTATCAAGAGCATTATCATCCACATTCTACTTCAGATATATTTCTACAATGAGCATAATGATCCATATTCCACTTGCAATATCGATGTACCGTGTGCATTATGATCCACAATCTACTTGAAATATCAATCTACCATCAGCAGTATCATCCACATTTAACTTGAAATATCTCTTACCATGGGCATTATAATTCGCCTTTTACTTGAACTATTAATCTATCATGAGCATTATCATCCACATTTGCGTTGAAATATCAATCTACCATGTTTATTATCATCCACATTATAATTAAAATATATATCTACCATGAGCATGACGAACCATATTCCACTTGAAATATCCATCTGCCATGAGCATTATCATCCACATTCTAATTGAAATATCAATCTACCATGAACATTATCATCGACATACTACCTGAAATATCGATCTTCCATGAACATTATCAACGACATCTATTTGAAATATCAATCTACCATAAGTTTATCATCCACATTCTACCTGAAATATGAATCTACCAAGAGCATTATGATCAACATTCTACTTGAAATATCAATTACCATGAGATTTGCCATCGAAATTCTACTTGAAATATCAATTACCATGAACATTTTCTTGCACATTGTACTTGAAATATCAATCTAACATGTGCATTATGATCCACATTCAACTTGAATCATCACTTACAATGGGCATTATCATCCACATTCAACTTAAAGTATCAATCTACCATGAGAATTTTCATCCACATTATATTTGACATATCACTCTACCTTGAGCATTATCATTCACATTCTGCTTGAAAGATCAATCTGTAAAGAGCATTATCGTCCACATTCTACATGAAATATCACTTACCATGGGCATTATCATCCACATTCTGCTTGAACTATCAATCTACCATGAGCATTACCATCCACATTCTACTTGAAATATCAGTCAACCGTGATCATTATCATCCACATTTTCCTTGAAGTATCAATCTACCATGGACATTATCATCCGCATTCTACTTCAACTATATATCTACCATGAAAATTATAATCCACACCCCATTTGAAATATCAATCTTCTCTCACCAGTATCTTCGACATTCTACTTGTAATGTCAATCTACTATGAGCATTGTGATCCACATTCGACTTGAAATATATATCAACCATGGACATTATCATTTACATTCTACTTGAAATATCTATCTACCATGAGCATTATCATCCACGTTCTACTTGAAATATCAATCTACCATGAGCATTATCATCCACATTCTACTTGAAATATCAATCTACCATCAGCATTATGATCCACATTCTACATGAAATATCAATCTACCATGAACATTTTCATCCATATTCTACCTGAAATATCAATCTTCTGTCAGCATTATCATCCACATTCAACTTGAAATATCCATCTACAATGAACATTATCATCCACATTCTACTTGAAAAATTAATCTTCTATGAGCATTATCATCCACATTCAACATAACATATCGCTTACTATTGGCATTATCATGCACATTCTACTTGAAGTATCAACCTACCATGAGCATTATCATCCACATTCTACTTGGAATATCAATGAACAATTTGCATTATAATCCACATTCTACTTGAAATATCACTTACCATTAGCTTTATGATCCACATTCTACTTGAAATATCAATCTACCATGAACATTATCATCCAGATTCTACTTGAACTATCAATCTACTATGAGCTTTATCATCTATATTCTACTTGAAGTATCAATCTATTATGGGCTTTATCATCTACATTCTACTTGAAATATCAATCTTCTACGATCATTCATAGCAACGATCCAATTTGAATATGAATCTAACATGAATATCAACAGTCACACTAAAATTAAAGTATTTCCACGTGCTCTTCTTGGTAATTCCTTGCATTTGTCTAAACAATGCTTCACCAGATTAAGTGGGATAATCTTATTGCATGCTCACTCTTGTTTAATAGTAATTTATGTAGACGCAAGCATGGTTGACCTAAATATTACTGACCAACGGTCCTAAAGGTTTTGACCTTTGCTCAAAGTACGACTTAAGAACTAAACAATGTGCGCGCAATTTTATTATCATCTTCACCATCATCTTCACCATTGACATTTGTACAAAGTAGTATAGATTTCTTTCTTACACAAAGAACAAACCGTGGTAATATTTAATGAAGGAATTTATTTGAGAACGAAGGTTTTGGTGCAAATAAATTGTTCCTTGAATCCCAATGACCTTTGATGTCAACATTAAGATCATTTTCCTTGCTCTAACGGTAATACCTCCATAAAATGTCCTCAAGGTACACACTCTAGAACTAAAGGTATTATTCAAATATCATTTTCTTCTTTCAGTCAGAATCACATTGGCGTTAGACCTCTTGATCACAAATCAATAGGCTTCTTTGTTAGCCAAACTGTAAGACATCCACAAACTTTGCTGAAGACATATGATAATGAGCTAAACTATATCTGCAAAAATCGTATATTGTCTACCAGTGACCTTGACCTATGAACCCTAGACCAAGTAGTTAATAGGATTCTACCTTACTCCAAGTGCAAGCCATCCACAAAGTTTAGTTTATATGATCCAGAAATAAAGTTCTTGTTCAGAAACAACTTTACTTTAGATACCAATATTGACCTTGACCTTTGCCCATTTGTTTCTAATCGACGGTGTTATTCCTTGCCCCAGTTGCAAACCATCCACCAGGTTCTTTCCAGCTGTATTGTAGAACTATATGGAATTGTCATGAAGCCATTGTCTTCTTTGAGTCATCGGAACGATATTGACCTTTATCTGTGTGATCTCAAAATGGACTACATTAATCCTTACCACAACTGCAGTCTCACTGCAATAAGATAATGCTACATGGTAGTTAATTGGACATTTGGACAGACCGATTGACAGACGCATGGATGAATGTCATAATATCATGCTCTACCTTTTAATATAACAACAACAAACTCTGCATAAACGTTTTTGACCTCCGAAGCAGAATGCTGGATATTTGATCCAAAACTGCTGGAAATGTAAACACAAATTGCGGTGTTTTTTCTTGCATTTAAATTTAACCATAGCTTGTATCTAAATAAGGTCTGCGTACGAGAGAACGGGCCAGAAAGGAAAGCAATTACTTTTATGCTTATATTAATAGTAGAAACAATGATAACCTAATTCGAATAATAACTGTTTTAAAAGCACATTATCATGATCTGTAATAATGATAGTAATAATAATAATAATAATAATAATAATAATAATAATGATAATAATATTAATAATAATAATACTAATAATAATAATAATAATAATAATAATAATAATAATAATAATAATAAAGTATTTAGAGAGAAATTATCGTCTCCATTCCGTCCGGAAATAAGAGTACAGAGATTGACAAATTATAAGCCAGCTCCATGTTTAAGTGCCATCTATGTAGGCACTAGAAGGACATTTGGTTTACTCTGATGTAGTATATTCAATTAGACTTACCACGTCAGTGACTATGCCCACTAGAACATTAATCTGAATGTTCCTTATTAGTCTGAATGCAAGGAATCCACACAATGTGGTCAAGGAAAGTATTCTAGACCTAGCGTTGATTTACAGGTCTATTCCGTAGAACTAAAGTTATTGTGCTGAAAACATTATTCTTCTTTAAGCCAGTGATAATAACCTAAATCCTCTTAATACCGAATAGGAAGGCTAATGCTTCCACCAACTGCAAGCCGACCACAATGTTTTCTCCAAGTCTTTGATGTACAATTAATAAAAAATGGGCAGGAATTATTTTTATTATTTTAGTCATAGTGATCTTGACCTTTGAACTCTTGATTATCAGATTACTTGCTTCTTCTTTTAGGGTTAAGGTTAGGGTTAGGGTTAACAACGGTTAACCCTAACCCTAACCCTAACCCTATACCATTACTGTGACTATGTCCACTAGAACATTGACCCTAACCCTAACCCTAACCCTTTATTCTTTCAGTCATAGTGATCTTGACCTTTGAAATTTTGATCAACTAGCTTCTTCCTTACCGTTGCTGCACACAGTCAACTTTGGACTAGTTATACAATCTTGAATCAATTTTATTATGCAGAAGAGAAAACATTATGTTCAGTCACAGTAACCTTGACCTTTGACCCCTGAAAATGGCATTGTTCCTTCTTGCAACAAGTGAAATCTTTTTGCAAAGTTTTGTTAAGGTATATGATTTAGAGTTCGGTTTATAGAATCGATGTAGAACTTATGTTGATGTGTGGAAACGTTTTTTCTTCTCTCAGTCACAATCACTTTGACCCATAATGTAACGTTTCCAAATTGATTAGCACATTCTTACCTCAAGTCCAAATCATCAACAGATTTACATAACTGCAGATTATGAGATTTTAAGTTATCATGTACAAAAATTAAATTTAAGAAACAAATGTTCAGACAGACATTAAGGGTAAGAACATAATTCTTTCTGCGAAATGACAGGGCGTATAAGTGGCAGAAATTGTATAAATATAAGTTATAATAATTCGAGTTAAAGAGATGTACGGCTTGCAAAAATGATGCGCTATTTTCGCGTCTCGTTTTTCTTTGTCAGGGCTGAACAACATCACCAAAATTAGGGTAGACGACTCAAAGAGTTTCCAGATTTTGTCATGAGAACAGGTGAAATCATGAGGCGAGTTACTGGTATATATAGTCTAACATCTTTCACCAATCCAAAGGCGCGGAACATAATTCAGTCAGAGCAAGGAGTGTCTCTCGCAATCAGAAGAGAGTTGCATATGACGTCAAATGCCTTATATATGTGCGTTCGTGTCCTTGCGTAGTAAATCGATGCGACATAGTCTGAACTTGGTGGAAACAAAGAGGACGATTTCCTGGGGTGCACCTGCGGAGGAGACGAGGAGTGATCGCACGGCATCTGTCAAAACAACCATGGTCACACTTCCAGAAGAGAATGATTTTAACTGGTATTTGACTGATGTTCCTTTTCTCTTTGCATGACTCATTGCCGAAATCAGTATCTTCACCGCCTTCTCCTTCCTAACATCAATTATGGGATTTCAAACAGAGGCAGAAAGGAGAATTTGATAAATTTGTACATCACCAGAAACAAGCAAAACAAGCTATCCCTCATAGGTCAGTAGCAGCAGTGATCGCTAAAACATCATCGATACATACGATTATAATACAGTTAAAGAACGTTGCCTCCACTTCATGATTTTGTAAAAGGAAGAAACACCCAACGGTCCTTTCTCAGGGCCACCCACCACTCTAGAAGAGAGAGACTACTCAAAGATTGCAAAATCAAGTAAAACATAAATCCCTTTTCCCATGATGTTTTAATGATGCACGTGTTTAAGAGCTTGAGTATATGTCCTTATTATAAAAATCAAAATCAGGAGACACTTATGTTTTCTTTCTGGTATGATCTCTCCATCTTTACATTCACAATGAAATTTCACAACACCTCACCAAAAGTCCATTTTCTTCTTCCTTCTCTGTTTTTCCATTTCAAGTTCTTTACTGGCACAGGTTTCTCTTCTTCCCTTTCGTTTTTTTTCTCTTATCGTTCCGGACCGGTATGTGTTTCTTTTTCTTCCTTTTTCCAGCAATTGTCTTGATCGTCATCTTCTTCCTCTTGTTTTCTTTGATTTGTTCTCTTTCTTTCTTAGGGCACTGTGAAGACTAGTGTCCTTTCTCCTGACAATGATAACATGTATTATGGTCTCTGTCGCTCTGTTGTTTTGACGTTGTGTACATTCTGGAGCAAAATGACTTTTAGCTGACAGGTATAGCAAGTGTCATGACATTTATCTAGAAAGGAGCAGTCTGTTGCCTTCATGAAGTAAACCTTCATATGACGATTCTCAAAGGTTTGATCGAAAGCTCAATCTGTGTTGGCTCTTCCGTCTTCTTGTGTGCTTGATAGTTGAATGAATGCTCTAGTCAAATGAAACTGTGCAATCAAGACGAAACGATCAGATGATTTCAATAAGAAAGGAGAAGAAAGTAATAGACCATGATGCGACCTATCGCCTTGCACACGAGCTGAAGTTTGGCTCATATCGATGCCAGCGATTTTAAAGACGACATACGTGAGCGCGAATCAGCAACCTTGCACATCTACGATTGACAATGAGAGTCTACCTCCATCAAAATTCAGCCAGTATTACACCAAAAGTATTACCACATTCAAGAAAGGGAAAACCAATCCTTCAGAAAATTTAGAACCACTGCTTACACTTACACGGTGGAGAAATCTGAAGGGTTCATCACCGAGTTGTGGGATTCCTTGTTAACCACACTGAAACGACAATGACGAGCAAAAGAAGATGATCGTTTGAGGGTCTTCATTTATCACGAAAGTTGGAAGTCATCCGTCTGGATCGAGTTTAGCAGCCAGCCAGAACTGACACCTTCCAAAGTCATCGACAAGATTCAACACGTTCAAGAATAAAACGATTTTACATCACTGATGGAAAAAGCCACACTATTCATGTCCCTCGTTTCCCCTTCGAAAGGCAGAGGAAGCATACCAGTGATAATGGTTAACGAACGCAGCTCCAAGCGCAGAATTGTCCAAATTAAGAACACTCAAGACCAAATGTGTTTATCTCGATCTATCGTCGTATGACGAACGTATGCTGACCATAACGACATTGTATAATGGAAAAGAGCATGGAAGAACATTTGACCGAGCCAAATAATGAAGAGATACAGAACTCAAGTTACAGCAAGCTGTCTTATGCTAAGAGACTGGCTGCCTGTGGCATTCCTGAAATGCTAAAACTGTATGCTATGCGTTGAAATAGCACCCTCAAGAGGTGCGCGGACGTCTGGTGTTTCATGGCGACAATTTCCCAGACGGAAAAGACATTCACGTCTATCATACGAATAACATTTTGTTGCAATTACCAGTATCACCAGATTACTCAGATACTCTTTTTATTTAGGAAAATGTGACCATAGTTTAAGAATCGGGAAAAAAAATTAATTGCGGACAGAAATTTCACGGTTATTTTGTCTCTCAACGCTGTGTTCGCGAAGAACAAGAACGAATTCATTGCTCGGCTTGTCAGCGGACCTTTGACATCCCTATGTGTTACCAACATCTCATGACACAAGGTTCACAGCCGAAAAATGCTTGCCATCTACTGAGATTGTCCTTTACTCGTAAAAATACCCATACGCACTAATAATGGAAAGCCCCACGTTTATCCAGGAAAGAAACGATGTCATATTTGTCGCCAAATCGTGGACTCGGAACATGAATGCTACATGCAAACAAACAATCGAAAAAGAAGGAGGATGAAAAGAAAAAAGGAATTTTAATTTTTTTTCGATTTTGAATGCATGCAAGAGATCGGCATTCGCATTTCTTGTTTCAGTTGGCTTATAAAGCATGCCAGAAGTGCATCCAAGAAACGATCTTTTTCAATGCCCCCACTGTAGTGAAATTCTAGGAGGACTCGGAAAATGTTACGATGACCTAACACGATTCTCAATCTCGCCCGATGGATCTTGGACCCTATCGACGACAGGTGGAGTCAAGAGGACCTCGACCGTTACGGCGACTGTCAGCACTTACAAATAACGCCTAAGTTATAGCAAGAAGGATGTCGAGTCAGTCAAAATTCGGAACACGAGCATGACCGCCGTTTAAAAACCGATCCTGAGTTTAAGCTCATAGTGGAAAGTTACAACCTGATGGCTGCTTACAAGGAAGGTGTAAACACCTATCACGTTCACCATGAATTTGTACATTTTTACTATTTGCCTATCGTTAAGTCGTATTTCAACAGTGTCAACATTGGTATAAAAGGAAATTTGAGACAAAACATTCCATTCTAGAACGGAAAAGTCACGGTGAAACTATATTTTCGAAAAAGATTCTCAAGCGACTTGTAAGCAATGTATCCTGTGTATCTAGGAGCCGTTTGACTACGAGGACACGGTAAAGAGATATGCTTAAAATAAAGCCGATGGTAACGCGAGGATTGCACGCTATGAAAGATGCCGCATTGATGTAAGGAAAATAATTTCTCCAAAAGGTCATCATCTACAAGCGAAATCCGAAAGAATCCTTCTTCAGAGCAGGCAAAATGGTTTGCTTCAAACTGGAATAAAACTGTTGGCTCGTCTACAGACTTATAAATGCGCTGCTCGCTGCTGACCAAGGCATTCCTTCTTCATTCATGCCCTCAGCAAGGACATGGTAGAAACAGACGACAACAATCCTCCAAAGATCACAAACATGTTGCGATAAGGACTAAGAAAAGAAGGATAACCAGAAATGTTGACATCTTTGATTATTTAAAGGAAAATTAAGCATTATTGCGAATAGTTCAAGTCAGAATGGGATCTATTTGCCAGGAAACCCACTACGATCACGATGCAAGATTTTCAATGGGTAGAATTTAATCCCATCTCATCTTTGACTGTCTCAGACATCATCAAATTCGAAATCAATGGACACGACTGAATGTTACATCGATCTTAATACCGTTCACCCGTAATTGAAAGTCAAAGTTTTCGATTCGACCGGAACTTCTACAGAAGATGCTAAGAAAGTAGCTGCCGTCAATAATTTCACCCATTCCTTGTTCAATGAAGTGGATTTTACACAACTTCTTCACCTATTGTTAGCTCCTCAACTATGGATATTATAAATATTTCATCATCATGACGATAAAGACAGAACTGTATTCTGCCGCTTATCCAAGGACGACACTCAAATAAATCTTTTATTTCTAGTTAATAAAGCGAATATTCTTTATTAATGGAAAATACTTTTCACCGATCGACGCGCTGACGAACGCGACTTTGTCGCTGCGACAGTACCCAAGTGCAAACGAATCTATTTCATTTTTACAATAACGTTAGTCATCGAAATTACTTGATCCACGTTTGATAATAACATGTTTCAAGTATAAGATGATTTGTTCGAATAACCATTGCTCTTATAAAACTTAAAACTCCATCAAGCGCATAATTTTGATTAAAAAAAAAATCACATTTTTTAACATAATCACGAGGCAAACCGTTTCCTTTCTTGCTATTATTGTCAGGCAACACGGCGTACATTTTACGACGTAATCCAATAAAGTATTTGATAATGAGAGAATTCAATTAATCCTTAAATTTGCCAATATCCTTTAAAGCTATGTCATTTTAAAATTTACTATCGCGAGGATAATCGGAAAGATCAAACATATGTCGGTTATCAAATAAATCCTGATATACATTATCGCCAGCACAATAAGCGCCGTATATTTCATAAACAAGCGAATCGGTATCAGTAAAGAATAATCTACCTGACGTCAACAGCTTCTTAACAAAATTATAATGAATATCGTACATGACCTATTTTGATAAATCTAAAACAGAAATCCCAACATAAATCGGCTTCTTCACTTTCAAATTTGTTTCTCTTCGCTGTATCGCGACAAGAATTTCATTAAGTATGTTTCATACTGACAAAATCATCGTCTGACACAAGTTTGCTTCCGCGGTTAAGGTTATTAACCAGCTTGATGTTTACTAATATTTTCCATCGCTTTTCCAAAGACAGAACTATTCATAATCTTCAAGAAGTTTTTCTCGAAATCAGTTTTCTCTACGGCTCTTCTCGAAGTGTTTGAGCTAATATAACCTCTCATCCACGATGAACTTTCCTCAACACAAGATCAATATCTACTGCTTTCTTAACATCTTTATAGTGCAAAGCATAATTTCGCTTCTCAAGTAAATTCGAAACTAGCTTACTTACTATAGAAGTTTGTTTCGGTGATTCCGATGCTTGTTGCTTCTGAGATAACAAACTATAGTCGATTATCAATGATTCTGCACTGAACGGATAATCGCTATGTAAATCGTGTAACAGAGTTGTATATTGAAGATCAGTTTCAACAAAATACCAAACATCATCAGGTATCTTTGTTTCTCTCTCCGCCAGAAATTGGTCACGTGTAATCCAAAGAAATCTACCAAATGACATTGGTTCTGCCACTGCAGAGCCATACACATTTTTAGAACTAAGATAAATAATATACTTTAATGGAAGCCAGGATTATAATATTTCATGTATTTGTTCTTTGCTTCCGAATATTTTTGTTATAACAGTAATACCGCCACGGATATCTTTTTCGATAAAGTTAAACATGTCAACATCTGTTAGTAATTCTAACTCCACATTAGTCAACTTCAACAGGGCATCACATTACAAACCAGGAGCACCAACAAGAATCTAGTCCGTAATTGTTATAGCTCACTTTTGGAAAACTCTCTAATACATCTGCCATCCGTTTTCAAATACCAATTATGATAATCGCCAAATGTCTAGCACTTGAATTCTTTTCAAATATCGTGTGCATATGTTTACTTCTCATCAGCTATACTTTCGTTTTTCAGCTTTTTATTTTTATTATTTTCATCAGGTAAAGAAGTTTTATCAAATTGCTCCAATCGTTGAGATATTCATATGGAAAACTCATTTTTGTTAACAAACTTGCATTGGCGTTAAAACACTCTTGTAGGCTACAAAACTCGCTACAGCCTTTCACCAGCTCTTCTAGCGATGCTGTCATAAACTGTAGGTTGTCGATAAAAGGCAACGTCCCTAAATTAACTAACATATACTTTTCAAAATTATTTTAGATACACTTGATTACTTTATCGAGTTACGTTACGTTATTACGCTATCGAGTTTAAAACGAAACGTTATTTCAGGATCATAAACAGCTTCTAGGATAAGGTGACAGTCATATTCTAGGAAATTGTGAAGAACAATTGGGATAAAATCTGGAGCATGAAACTTTAGATTACACTTATCGTGAGCCGCTCCACGATATTGCCCCGTCAAATGACAATGATCACGTACTTTTTTATTACCCGGCGCTGGTGATATACATTCTGTGTCAAATGCTTTTTCACAAATATGACGCAATTCTGCTTGCTCGTGATCGGATTATTGATGAGCTGTCAGTTTTATCATTGGAGTTCTTTTTCTTAAACATTTAAATCTATCATCAACTTCGCTAATCAACTGCTTGATAAGCCAAACAGCTGGATTAGGCGCGCTGCAACATTGTTGCTCTCGGTCTATTTAAATCGGTTTGGATAAACTTAGATCAACACAATTAACTCTCTGCATGGAACATGGTTTTGAATTTTTCTTGTACTTGATTAGTTAGGATTATTTTCTGCTCCAAGTACAGGCTGCAGTAAACACTCGATGGCGGCGTAAATAACGAAAGGAATTTTTAATTTATTCTATGATTGACAAACCCAAGAATTTTTTTCATATTCGCCTGGCATTGTTACTCGATGCACATCAGTGCAGTACTGTAGATGCTTTTGTAATTTTTAGTTGTAAGAGCAACCGTGTAAACAACGATAGCAGAAGTACTTTTTCATGTTTGATGTACTGATTACCAACAAGTCCGCTGAAGTTTTTGATCGATACGAAATGTTTTTTATTAAACAGTTGGTTTATTGTCGATTGCGAGGGTGTTTCAAAAATATCGTGTATATACTTTTTCATGCATGTAAAGACCAAATACGTTAACATAAATAGTATTTTGGTTTTCGAACTGTTGTTTTTGATTATCTGCAATTGGAAGGTCAATGCCAGCAAACCTTAATTTTGAGACGTGAGCAAAATACTTGTCAACACGATCAGCGTTTTCTTTTTCTGCTGGAAACATCTCAGAAAAAGTGTGTGTGACAGGTCAACATATGAGCTACCGTGTAATACGTTATATTGCATTGTGTGAAATAATAATCATCTCAAACTTCCACCCAGAACCTGATTCGGTGAATTTTTCTATCTTTTTCCAAATTTCCTGGTGTATTTTATCTGCTAGTGATGAAATATTAGTTCCAAGCAAAACATGCTTGGATTTTGCGCTAATAAAAGGATCTGCAATTTCCTCGTTAGTCGACTCTTCTGTCACATGTAATTTATAAAATATAACGTGGTATAGCATTGGGATTTTCAAACACATAAGTTTTCAAGTTCATGTTTTATAGTTGGTTCTAACAAATGTAGAAGATTTATAGATGTAAAATTTACCAGAACGACTTGTTCATGTAATCAATAACTGTTATCAAATCCAGCAAAAGCGGTAGCTATTAATGTAGGTTCTCCGATGTTTCTCTTTTTATTATATCTAGTAACTTAGGCATTGTTTTATACTGTACTATCATATGTCTATCTGAGTGTTCAACAGGCATAGCGCACCGCACTATACACATGTCGAAGGGCTAAGCAAAATACGAACAATTAGCGATTAGCGTTACTTATTGTATAATGACAAGCGCAAGCGAGCAGAGTATTATTATGTTCACCCCACATACAACCTGTACGCGGGAAATATGTTAGAGTCGGTGATACATATCAAATATAACCAACCGTTTGGTAAAGCAACACCAGCTGGTTATATGAGTATCGTTAAGGGCGATAATGCTGAGCGAACTGAAATACTAAAGAGAGATTTGATTTACTCGTTGTTTTGTGATGAAATTCCAGAAGGACAGCGAGTATATCATGTTAATGGTGCCTCTACTGATGATAATAGTTCTAACTTGTTTTTATAAAATGAATATCAGCCTCATCCAGCATTTGATCTTTACGCGGCGAACGATTGTGGAATTATCCAAACAAAACATGTGCTAGGCAATTTGCAAAACAATGGATACCTTAGGATAATAGTTGGATGAGTCAAAAACAGATTTGATGGTTATTATAGCCACATATTTGTTTATGAAACGTTTGGTTATTAATCACATCAAGCGCATTAAAACCAACAATCGTCTAGAACATCTAGAACTAGTTACCAAACGAGAAAACGTTAGAAAAGGACGAGATGGAAATGGATCCAACTTTAAATGTCCTCTAAACCTATTATTGCAGTAAACATTTAAAAAAAGACGAAATTATATTTCGTTCAATATCAGCCGCAGCAAGATATTATCAAATAAAACCAGCAACTGTTAATAAAGTTTCGGACGGTGTTAAAAATACGGCAATATCACAATCAATTTTTGATAGAATATCTTTTTGTATGATAATTAAACTTGTCATAGTATTTTAGCAAGCTCATCTTGACTGATTGCACCATAACATGATATCATCTCTAGCACATATTACATATATTTTTTTTCCTATTCGGTTAGTAGAACGTGATCAGGCCCGTTCTCTACCAGTAGAAGATTAACATAAATATTTTCATCACTGTAGAAGCATCTACGAACAGTTTCTTTAATCTCAAGATGATTCAAAACTCTGGATTTTTTATGATATCTTATCTTTTCTATTATTCTATTATTTTAATTTTACAAAATTTTATTACATAATGAATCTTCTCGAAAAAATTAACATTAACGCTAGCGGAAACAAATTTAGACATAGCTCAAGATTACAATGCCACCGACGAAGCCATTGATGTCAACGACAGCAAAGCTGATACCATGACAATGTCGTGGGATAAGAAAAAACTATGGAAGACATACAACCGGCATATACAATGTTAAGTATCACATCACAACAAAAATTCAAATTTAACTTTACGGTGGATGAGAATCAGTGGTTTTGGCAACTGATAAAACCATTTCTAAACATCAAAATTCCCGACCAACAGAAAAATATTAAATTCGATTTCATATTTGTTAAGGTCTTTAATCTGATGACGATTTATGACGATCGCCGACGATATTTGATATCGTTATGTAAGCCAGTAAAATGTAAATCTGTCCTACGCAATTACAAGGAAATTTACCAAAAAAATATTTCGCAATGTTAATTTGATCGATGTTCCACTTGACCAGGCTTTTATTGCCACGCCTTTTGAGTACTCGTTCGATAACAAATATATCGTGTTCAACGTTCTGAAGTTTATGATCGTAAAAGCTGACATCCTTTAGCGTGTAGGTTACAAGTATTGTTAGAAATACTTTATCAACTACAACTTCAGTCCAGTTTCGAATAAATCCTTTTTAAAATACTTTCTTTGTCAGAGATATTCGAACTCGATCTCATCATAAATTTATGTCTGCGGAACATGTTTTCGTTTACTAGTGTTCGATCTGTAATTGCATAGTTTGTTGACATTTTGATAGATTTATGTTTTGTGTTATTGTATTTATGAACAACCTGCGGAAGATCATCGAAATACATGTTCGTGTTTTTAGCTGTCAAATATTTAAGGATCAGCTCGCTTGATGTACGATTAAATCTTTCAGCAACAACGATTTTTCCTTCCTTTCATGTAACATAATTGTTTATGTTATATTGCTCCAAAAACTGGTAATTTTTTATTAAAAAACTGTGCTTCGTAATCGGTGTTATTTGGTTTTCACTGTGTCGGAGACGCTCCTGTACTTGTTATTACTTGTTTTACTGCATCAGTTATTGATGTTCCTGTTTTATCTGTAACGGCTACGCTAAACGCATATTTACTAAAAACATCAATAACGTTAAACAATTATTTTTTGAGCGCCATCAGCGCCAACATTAAACTGAGCAAGATTTGAGACATCTACTGAATATATTCCTCAGATATCGTTAGTGATATTTGCGATAACCTTTCGTCGCGGAAACGTTTTGAGGTTTATGTAGTTCAACTTCGTTTTGAGGTTTATGTAGTTCAACTTCGAGTGATTGCATCACCGACTAGCTTTCTATCAAATCGTTCTCGCATATTTGTAGGTTCCATATCGCTTAGTTGGTCGAGCATTATCTTATCACAGCCAGGTATATATTGTTTGTATCCCGATAACAGATATCGTAGCGCATTGCAATCGCATCAACTTGATTATAAGGCTCTTGTCCGGGCAGTGGATTATCGTTTTCATCTGGTTTATTATCTAGCGGATAATAATGCCCAGTGTATTTTTGACCGGGCAAAGTCGAACCTCTACTTGGTCTTGGTGATTTGCCAATAAGTCTGTGGATATCAATGCCCGAGCCAAATACTTCTCGACGATTGCAGTATTAACAGTACGTAACAATTTTATCATAATCGATACAAAAATCATTATAAAAACCACAACTACAATAACTTCGTTGTTGTTTCATTGTTTTATTTTTTAATCGTGGATAAAGGCAACTTTGTCTATTCCAGATCCTGACGTCGGCGAAGTTGATGTTGACTGCATCTCCGCAACTTGTTTGACTGGCATTGACGACAAAAGTCGTTGCGACGAAGTCGGAAATATACTTTTCTTTTTACCACAAACAGGACAAATACTTATTAACATCATTCTGTTGATTTTCGTTTTCACTGTTCGCTCATCAGTGTTAGGCGTTTTCATTTTACATTTGAGGAAATATGTTGTTGACTGCGTCGATGACTGTGTCATTGTTGTTATATTCAATTGTTACACTTATTTAATTATGAAGTGCACAAGCACGTTATCGCTGTGTTATCGTTTTTCTTACTCGTATAGCAATAGAATTGTAAACAAACTTTAAAAAATCGTGATCTCTTGACATCTGTCGAACGAACATAATACAATAATAACCACAAGCGGATGTTCCAACCGGCTGTAGTTGATTCAATGAGTAATGTATTTGTTTAATTTTTTTAAATATATTATTTTAAGATCACTCTCCGAACAAATCAAAATAATTATCATTCTAAACAGCGACCGTGTGAGTACCATATTCGTCATTAAATTTTGGTATGTTTACATCGCACGAACCACCTGCTGTTACATTACATAATTCTTCTTTGGAATATACTCCGTAAAATCCTTGTTCAATGACAACGTCGTGGGAGTTATTTTCTTTCAAGTATAACAAAATTAATAAACGGCGTATGGTCCCCGGTAAAGTCATTCAACGTCCGATTCCCAACAGATTTGGAAGTAGACTTTTCGCTATGCCAGCTTAAGTGGAGCGAAAGGAATAATTCCTCCTTGTTTTGTTTTTCCTCCGCGACTTCACGGTCGTTTTCATTTTTCTAGTTTTCGTTGCTGACTTTGGTGGTCTTGATTTACTAGCTGACATTTATTTTGTCTTGTCACATAAAACTACAGTTTAAGAACAAACGGTTTACCTCAACTGAGTTTATTGATTTGTTGTTGCGTCAACATTACTTTGCTTTTTTATACATCGTTGTCCACGACTCCTTTGTCGGGAATATCTTTAAGGAAACATAACGGCGTTAAGCCACCGCTGCTGATAATTGTTCAACTTGGCCGGGTGTCAGGTATATTTCTTTGGTTGTGTATTCGATTTTCATTATTTTATTTTGTTAAGTTAAACTTGTACCGTCATCCTACCGTTCACCGAGTCAATAGTCAAGAAGCAGTCGCTTGACACAAGCGCAAAAACGTTAAACGGAGTTGCTGAAACTCCATGAAGCGTCCAAGTTACTTATATTTCTGAGATTGAATTAATGAATCGTTCGGAGTGTTTTAATACGTCAAAGAAAAAGATCTAAAAAAGCGTACGAAATTCTTCAATATTATTTATTGATCCGCTGTCAGCGTCTTGGTATTTTTGCATCGCCTAGATCAGGTACATAGATGCTCTAGTAATATTTTTGCCAGCGCTGGCTGTAAAATCACATTCAATCGCTCGTTCAGTGTATTGTTTAGAGTTTCTTCTGACGAATATTCTTCTAACGTTAGCGTTATCGAATACGGCGTTATTTTGTAGCTGGCTACCAAGTCGCGATGTTTGCTGAAAAACAACCAATTTATGCCTTGGCAACTGTTTGTCTGAAGTCGGTGAAATACGCCACGTGTAGTCGGTTGCGTTAGGAACAGATGTTTGATATATTTTATGCTGGAGAAAATAAATCTGTTTTGTATTTGATTCTAACATTGCATTAATCTATATCGCTAATCTCGTAATCACGAACTTTGAATCTACCCCTCCAACTAAAATGAGAAAATTACTTTGGTCTGCTCGTTCTAAAATAAGGATGTGTTTCAACCCTCGAAACACTATATGGTGGTAGCGACAAAATCTAAATTTTGTGCTTAGCGGCAACATCATTGTTATTTGTTGTGATTCGGCCGCAAGTGCTTTTCATTTGGTATAACCTTCGTTGTAACGTTGTTTTGGTATATTTGTAACTGCATTTCTTATTAAGCTTCCTATTTTAGCTATGTTAAAGCTTGTCCTAATCCTGTGTCCTTGAACCACATCAGTTTTATTGCGATTGATCTTGAATAATCATCGCTAAACGAAACAGCATTTGATACTGTACCTGCAACAGGTAACCAGTCCACAATATTCTCCACTGATTGATTTGCTAGTAGATATTGTGCACTTTTGAACAAACTCCAGCCATTATTACAAGTGAAACTTCTGTGTATGCTGCGATATCACCATCAACTGATGTTAGGATTCTACCACGAACCTCAAGCATTGCCTTGTGTGGCAATAAAAACACATCTTCGTCTCTGGTATTATTAATTGGCTGGCTAAGCCTATTTGGTTCGTTTGAGTTATCGTTGAGATATTCGATATACTCGAATTCTATTACAGTATTGTCGGTATCATATTCTTCACCGTGATCGAAACAATTTGTCACTGACATTTTTTGTAATTTATAATTGCCACACAAAGTTACTAGATCTGAGGTAAATCTAATTTTTGTTTTGTTTCATTTACTAGCTTACGTGGCAACACTATTTTTGTGGTAGTTGTCATAGCTCGTTTTTTTTTTCTGTTGGTGCAATATCTGATAATGCTTCTTTTCTTTCAGTCACGGAAACCGGTGGTTTGTCTCCCATTTTTATCAGCGATCTTTTGTCAGAATGCGGAGCCGGGCGCAGATGAAGTGCCTGTCAAAAAGCTTTACCAGCCTCAGTTGCAATTGGAGCTACCTTACTAATTCCCGTTAAAAATTCAGTAACTTTTATTTCGAAAACATCCACTACGATTGTTTTGCGATAAATGTTTCTTTGTCTAATCTTGTTATTTAATATTCTATATAAAATATAGGCTTATAAAATTTACTTAGCATTACGTAATGACTAAGTCGTTGACTACGTCGTCTCGACTTTGCGATAGCTGCGCTATTGCGCGCGTAGGTTTATTAATATGTGACAATTTCATTGTTAACATCTCGTTGTCGCCCAGACTGATCTGTTAGTTTCATCGTTTTATTTGTTTTCTGGTTTTTAGGATTAATCTAATAGCATATTATATGTTGAAGAGTAATTAGAATTAGCGATCCCGGCAGAACGTCTGGTTAAAAGCTGCATATGTTTTGACCTTGGCTTCTCGTGGCCTATTAAGACCCTGATGCAGTAGAGCAATTAATCAAAATAGTTTTTGCTTCTGTTATGTTAACCGGAACTTCCCGGTCGTACTTTATGTTTTGTTCCGCAAAACTGCCATATTTTTGATGCGCAACACTAATCCCTGGTGCAAAATCGATTATTAAATTGTTTTAAATGTTATTCCAGCCGTAGTGAAATATAATTCGGAGTTAACTCAAAATTATCTGCAACACTTCCTTTTTTATTAATTATTTTATCGTTTTATTAAGATCAGTTACGTTATATTCTCCTTGTGATATTTTAACTGATACTCATGCGCCAGGTTTAAATGTAAAATAGTCGTTGAAGTTTGTTTTTATATTTGACATAGAATGCCATGTATCAACACTTACTTAACCAAGAACAGAAACATCTCGTATGTTATTCAGCAATGACACACGTGTAAGTGTTTCACAGAAAACGAGAATTATCGTTTAAGATGTCATTCAGTGGTGCAATAAGTATGGTTCTTCGTGTGTATATGAATGTTGTGCCAGGCAGCAAGAACGCACAATAAATGGAGACATACATATGTTTCGCACAAAGATTTTCTCTAATTCTATGACAGTAGCAGGAGTAACAAAAAGTGTAAATGGTTAAAAATGTGTGTGCGTGTGACACCTGAAGAAGGCAAGGCTATCAAGAAATCATAGTTCATGATAACATTATCTATAGAATAGCAATGATATACCGCAGTATTATCAAATTGAGAAAATATTCGAAGCGGTACAACAATTCTGAGATGAAATCACGAAGAGAACCACGCAGTCCAGAACATACATGTGTGTTTGTATATGCTATTTGTAGAATCGTATTGTGATACATTCTCACTTACCCAGAAAAATCAGTATAGATTCCTTGTCTTTGTAGGCGTTACTGACATATGTTAATGCAATATTTAATAAAGAACTCATACTTTGGGGAAATATGTTCCACTGCATTTAGACAAAGGGGTTAGAGTGAAAGGAATTTCTAATCACAGGGGAGGTTTAAAAGCATGCGTCCTAAAAAGAACTCTGTTAACGTAATGGTTGTATTCCAAAATATGATATTGGTGGTATTCGTGTGGCAGTTGAAACACAAATGGGTCTAACTACTATCTGGTAATGGCTGTACCTCTGATACTGATGGCATCCCAAAGACATGATAATATTGTGACAAATCATGTACAGATAGGTATATAAACGATTATGTTCGACCCCTTATAATGGTGGTATCCCAAAGTATGCTAATACTGTTACAGATAAAATGTAGATATAACTGTGATACTATCAGACTCCTTAAAATCAAGATGTTCCCCGGTAGGATAATTTCGGTACTAGTGCGACAGATGAAATACGGGGAGGGGTTAGTATAACTATGATATCATTAGTCAGGTTTAAATGAAGGTTGTTGTTGACGTTTGCTTTTATATTTGCCATACAATGCCATGCCGTGGCAGAAATTAACCCGATTTAGTATAGTCTATTGGGATCTAGTCCTATCGGTGGAACATAAGCAACAAAAAAGTTTGTGTAGTCTCTCGTTGTTTGTGACGAATCGAGTAATAATGCTCTCGATGTAAGCGGCATTTTCTTCAGTGTTCCATAACATTTACATTATAAGATGGTTATGTAAAATTTCATATTCGGCTACCCGATCGAAGATGAGCTAGTGAAACAATAATTTCATTGTCGATTTTGCGTAATTTCATTTCCGGTTCCTTTGATGATACCGATAACATCAATTATAATAATAATAATAATAATAATAATAATAATAATAATAATAATAATAATAATAATAATAATAATGATAATAATAATAATAATAATAATAATAATAATAACAATAATAATAATAATAATAATAATAATAATAATAATAATAATGAGGACTTTGTATAGTGCCTATTCTTTAGAAGCTCTAAGCGCTTTACAACAATAGACAAGACCTATAACATAAAAAATATATATAATGATATGATACCAAAGAACAAACAAAATACAACTAGAAAACATAAAAACATGCTGGAAACTTTGAAGTAGGAAACATTATTAGGTCTTTAAGTTTGTTCTTGCAGTCGAAATAAGTGTTTTAAGGCACACTTGAATGGGATCACTGTGTCTTTGTGTCTAAGTTCTGTGGGCAATTTATTCCTCGTTGCTGGGCCCTGGTATGCAAAAGAACGTTGTCCATATGACTTTGTTTTCGTAGTTGGAATAATTAATATACGATTGTCAGAAGAGGAGCGGAAGTATCTTGATGGTGTGTACACGTTTGTGAGATCGGATAGGTATGTTGAACTAGAGTCCGAGAGTGAAACGTAGCACAGAGAACACATTTTATCTTTGATTATGGATCGAATGGATAGCACGTGTAGGGTACAGAGCAGCGGGGCGGTGTGTTCTGATCGTGGTACTCTAAGTATGATCCGAGCAGCTGTGTTTTGAACTTTTTGAAGTTTCTGAAGTAGATATTGAGATGAACCAGACATAATTGAATTACAATAGTCCAGTCTTGACAGTACTAATGAACACACAAGTGTTTTAGTGACATCAACTAAAAGATATTTGCGAATGAAGCTGATGCGTCTCAGCTCAAGACATGCAGCATTTCATATGATCATGACATGTCGGTGCAATGTGAGAGTACTGTCAAGAGTAACACCTAGGTTTCATATTGATTTTTTGAATTTAATGTTGGTGTTGCTGATATTTATTGCTTGAGATAAAGGATGTGGATGAGAAATTCTTAAGGTTGTGATCAGAATGGCCTCAGTCTTATCATCATTCATCTGCAGCTTGTTACGTGTCATCCATGATTTCACATCAGAAATGCACCTCTCAATACCTTGGATGGTAGCATCAGCTTCACTTGGATGGCTAGAGTTGTAGTTTTTTGTCATCAGCGTACAAATGGCGAGACACTGGATGATGCTCTATGACACTTGAGAGCGGCTGAGTGTATAGAATGAATAGAACAGGTCCTAGAACAGACCCCTGTGGAAAGTTACAACACAGATTAACTGGGCTGGAGTGTATTCCATTTGCAGACACAATTTGTGTCTTGTTGATCAATTAGGACTTGAACCACAGTAAGGCTGTATTATGAATGAAAAATACATTCTGGAGACGTCGAAGTAATATATCATAGTCTATTGTTGTTGCTGTTGTTGTTCTAGGGTTCAACGCCATTTTTCAGCACAAGATAGGCTATCCATGGCGGCCAGTATCACTGGTGGAGTAAGAACCCTGTGAAACCCAGCTAAGAACCAACAACCCACGAGAAGGTAGTGGCAGGCTTTCCCACGTACCCACGCAAGCCAAGCCTTGGACTCGAACACACGCAGACAGAGGTGAGTTGCAGTGATCCGGAACGGTGAGCGCTTTAGACCACTCGGCCACATCATAGCCTATTGTGTCAAATTCTGCAGACAAATCATAGAGGGTGAAGACTGTAATCGTTCCGCTATCCAAATCGAGAGCATGTCATTAACTAATTTTAGAAGAAATAGTTTAACTACTGTGGCAAGGGCGATATGCAGATTGTACATTGCTAAAAAGACTCAGATGACATACAAGCTGGGATAAAACAACTTTTTCCCAGATATTTTTTATATGAATGGGAGATTAGAAACTGGGCGGTAGTTCCTTAAATCGTTATGGTCTAGTGTTAGTTTCTTCAGCAGAGGCTTTACAATGCCAGTTTTTAAAAAGATGTGAATTCCCCGGATGAGAAAGATTAATAAGATCAGTTAGTGAAGGCAATGCTGGATCTAATTACTCAAGCAACAGTGATGTTGAAATTAGATCAAGTTGACATGACTTTGGTGCACTCTTCATCAGGATTGTACGTACGAAATCCATATATACTGGTTCAAATGCTGCTAATGGCTGCTGTTCAAATTCTGTATCCCAAATGTATGGTGACGACGAGGCAATTGAAATTGTGGTGTTAGGCTTATCTCTAATGTTTTGTACTTTTTCACGGAAGAAATTTGCAAACAGGTCCGGAAGGTCGAGTTGAGAGAAGGTAGTTGGAAGTGGTGTACATTTCTTCCTTGACATTAGCTTGTTAGTAATCTCGAAGAGCTCTTTGCAGCTGGAACTTTCCATGATCTTAGTACTGTAGTGGGTGATTTCGCTGCAGGGACTATATTTGTGACATTCTTCTTAGCGGCTTCTTAGATTTGCTTATGAATAGTGAGTCTGGTGGAAAGCCAAAGCCTCTCAGCTTTACGGCGGTCTCTTTTATCTGTTTGAAGCGGCTCCCTAACACTGCTATACCATGGATAACACTTTTGAATTGATGCTCTGCACTTGGTAGCTCTGGCATGTTTGTCGAATAATGAACGCAGGCAGTTATCGAGTAATTCTGCTGTAGGAGGTAAGCAAGTTGTTAGGTTTGCTTGGATGCCATGCATTAGTTTGGGTCTATCTATCATACGAGGGTTTCTCTTAGCAGCAGATAAAGGTGGAGGGTTAGGGATTGATACGTCAAGATTGGATATAATGCTTAGGTGATCTGATGCAATTTCGTCGGATACCAGGGAGAACCGTACAATGTTATCATCAGGTCGAGGAAGAATCCAGTCTAAAATGTCACCATGTTTATGGGAGGGTTGGTTAACTGACTGTTTGAAGTTAAAAACATTAATGGAATCTAGGAGTTTTTATGTGTTTGTGTGTCCGGGACAGCGAAAGTGAAATTGAGATCTCCAAGAATAATCAGGTTGCCATGTATCAAACTTCCATACTAATCGGTCAAACATTTCCGTGGTTAATGTAAAAAAATTCACACCTGATCAGTATTTGTTTGTTTTTTTTGTCTTTTTCATCCGGCAACTTTTTTTCGTCTTTGATTGTACGTATCAAATATTCTTTTAAAGTTTCAACCTTTTATTTTTCTCTGGTTCTTTTCTGATATACTGCTGTGCATAACTAATGAGCAATGATTCAAGCCCAACAGTTCATATATTGCAGCTCTTTTAATTTTTCTTCAGCTCCCAAACATTATCTTTTCTTAAAATTTCTTGTAGTCTATTGTAATCATCGTCTTTCCATTTTCAAATGATCTCAAGGCCGATACGCTTTTCACATTCCAGATATTTTTAAAAAAAAAATCTGTTTGTTCGAAATCTCGTATTCTGTCCCTAGCAGTTTTTCTGAAATGTTTGATCTGACCTTTTGCAGGCATTATTTTTATGGTAGCTTCAGTTATTTATTTTTTTGTTGTTCTTCAGATAATTCTTTAGTTTGTCTTGACACATCTTCTATTCGCCTCCTTAACTCAGCAGGATTAAACACCAATCTTGCTATTGCATGTTGAAGTGCAAAAGGGTTGTTTATTAATCTGTATAATTCAACTTGTTGTGCAATAGGACCATCCATTTTCTTGTAAGTTCCTCTCCATTTTTTTTAGTTTCATCTTTTGATTGTTCTCCTAGTAAACCTAACAATCCTTTGTCTTGTCTTCTTTTAGTTCTTCTGGCGATAATGTTGATATTTCTTGTTGTTTTATTATTCTGCAACACGCTGTCTTCGACGTGCTTCTTCCACTTTTTTCTGTAAAGCAGCTTGTGATGCAGCAAATTTCTTTAGTAATTCAATTTTTTGTTCAGAATACATTTTTCTTTTCATACGTTTAATAAACTGCACCTGGAGAAAGTTATCGATACAAAAACGAAACATCATAGCTTTATCACGTGCTAGTTTGTCAAATAAGAAAAGTTAAATTTGTCTTTGGTTGCTCTGTGATATAATTCAGTACATTTATCTTTGGTCATTTCATCGCATTGCTCGTTTGCAATGTTTCTCACATCAATATTGTCAAGTCCAGGAAAAAAATAAAACATCCCGTATTTCGCCGAGTAAATCTGCCGACGTTATAGAACCCCTGCACAAGATAAACTGAATTATATTTTTTGTTACGCAAGAATGAAAATTAAGACCTAATCTTATTCATCTCCTCGTTATTTAGCGGTTATCGTCAAATACAATTATTTTACGTTCGGATGAATCAAGTTATTCACGGGATTTAAATCTTCTGGTTGTTTGATCAAAGATATATCTTCGCTAGCGCAAAGATCATCGCGAAGTTTATAGTTCTAATCGCTCAATATCTCATATATATCGTGTGGTGGATTCATTGTGTAGATGTATACACGATAGTAAATAAAGTTATCGTTGAGCAAAAGATTTAATAATATATTTGTTTTACCATATCATCTACGACCAACACTAAGATAATGACAATCCGGATGTTTATGCTTGATTAATCGTTCGGTAGCAAAATTTAATATCGATGACTTTGCCATTATTGTTATACGATTTTCTGTTATATATTTTACATAATATGAGTTGATACACAAAGTTTGGAACAACTCTCACGGGATTAATTTCCGCTGACGAAGCAACGATAACTGATACATCAACTTTTGTCAAGAAAACCGATGATACAATGACAGGTAATTTACTGATGTCAAATCAATGAGTACTTGGTCTAGAAGTACATTATCCACCGACAAAGATTGACCTTACTCAAGTGATAAGTTACTCACAACTAAACACGATCGACGATAACAAACAATCAATGACAGGAGGAACGTTGAACGGCAACTTGGATATGTCATATAATATTTATAAATTTGGAGACCGTATATCCACCAGCAAACTTAAATCATACCCAAGCGGACAGTTGTTTGCAGTTGAAATACGTTGACGATAACAAACTAAGTACAATCGGTGGAACGGTTACCGGCAATAATGATATGTCAAGTAAAAATATTATTGGGTTGGAAACTACATATCCACCAGCAAATGTTGATAATGCACAAGAGGTGAGTTATGCTAAAATATGTTAAGGATAACAAGCTTAATAGGGTCGGAGACTCAATGACAGTTAACATGATAATGAGCAAAGACTCACAATTAACTGGATTGCCGATAATCTCGCCTCCTGTTAATGATACCGATGCTATGTGTTATGCTCAGTTAAAAGGTGTTATCACTTCTTATCTAAACTATCTGGTGGATCGATGTCAGACAGCATTAATATTAGAACCGATAAAATAACAACAAATAATCCAGTTAGCACATCTGATTTATCAAATAAAGCGTATGTTGATAATTTATCTAGCGGTGTGAAACAAGCAAAAACCAATGGTGGGTACATTCCAACACTTGTTAAGATATCTGATAGCCGAGTTGGGTTTGAGGTAAGATAAGCAACACATTACCCAGGAAATTATCCTCATCACGCTTTCGCTGACAAGAATGGACGACTAACGGAGAAACCGGAGACTTTTGGGTTAAAATTAAATGTCCCGTTGCAGTTGCTATTTGGCAATTTAATTTGCGTGGTCGATTAAACACGGATTTCAGTCATACGCCTAGTAAAAAGTTAAACTGATCAAACGATGATGTAACGTATAGTGAATTATACAAAGCGAAATATATGTATATTTAAACAGCGGAATTATTTCAAATAGAAGCTAATCACAATTATGGTAAAAAAATATCAGTACTATAGATGACACGTATTTAAATAAGAAATCCCGTTCCAGGCCTAACAGCGTTTCATATATACACCCTCGACGATCAAGTATGATTGTATGGCTTACATTATCGCGATCAAATTTAATCTAATGTTGTAGAATAATGTTAGACCCAACAATTATAACCGTTGTGAGAGAGTTTTTCTTTAATATTTCTACAACAGATGTTAGTGACAAATCACAAGCGGCCAAAAAAAATCAAAATATGAAAAATCTAAAACAGTTTGTTCGCTTTATGTACATGCGAAGATCACAGCTAATAAAAGCGATAGGAAAAATTGATATTATAAACATATACTTTCATCCTGATGATTGTCTAGAAGAACAAAAGCAAGTTGAAATCATGCTAAACAAAAATATTGTTTCAGCTTGACAAGGAAAACATAGATACAATAATTCAATCATATTTAATAAAATTAGGAGAGGAAGTAAAAGAAATAAAATTAAGAGGAAACACAAAATTACACGATATTTTTCAAAATGAGAAATTTTTAAGCATCTAGGTATCTATTTCCATGACAAACAAACCCTAGTTAAAATAGCTAGCATATCAGCGAAACGGAGTTAATAATCAAAGCTCACTTAGACGTAATTTTACCGTAGATGCGTAAAACACCTAAATTTAATCTGATCATTGTTAATAAATCTCTAGCGATAATCAAAAATCTTGACGAGGAAATTGATTATTTCAGTGATGTTGAGCGAGTAAAGTTTGTTTAAAGAAATCGAATCAGTAAGGTTAGAAGAAAAGATTGATTCCTACCACGACATCTGTGAAGGAGATGATGTTCCACTTCCATTGCTCCAACGCTCTAGACAATTGTCAATACGAACTTATTATAGTGAAGCTGATCAATTATTCACGGGATCATGTGAAAAATTATGGGTACAAGTAGTTTTTTTCCTCTTAGTTGTATACAATTGAATAAAGACACACTCCGAAAAAGTAATATTAAAAGATTTCGTAGTCGCATATGCAATTATGAGACAACCTCTTGTTCTCAAATATTTTACATTGGATCAGATAAGCTTGGTTCTCCGGTTTATTGATGAAACAGAAAGAGAATACGGTAATTTGGTAAATAAAACATATTTGTATTATTGTGAAGTAGAAAACGTAGCTGGTCGCAAACATTTCTACGTTTATGCTTATATTTGTTATTATAACGATTATATATATTTACGTGTTTAGTCAGTTGGTGCTAACTTACAAATATTGTTGGTTTTCATTTTTTTTTTCTGGAGTGAAGGAAGGAGACCAAAAGTGATTCAGACTCACGAAAATGCGGGAGATATCAATAGCAAGAAATTGTACAACTATGACAACTAAAGGTGCCAAATATTTTGGGCAAGCAAATGTATTCAGAGTGTATTTGCCTATTTTGCTCAAAATAAACGTTTAACAAGTCAAAATTATACAAAGCAATTTAAATGTCGCTTAATTAGTCCAAAAGTGTCAGCTGAGTGTCCCTTCATATCAACAGTCCATATTTATGTTCATACATTTGTTATAATACACTATGCTATTTGGAGAAGTACCGGATCATCTGCAAGTAGTGAAAGGGGTCATTTTAGCGACAATGGGAATTAGCATTACAGACCCCCCCCCCCCGGTCACTTTAGCGACAATGGAAATTTAACATGGAGAAAAATCATGGGTCACTTTAGCGACAAGGGGAATTAACATGGGAATACATCGTGGGTCTGTCTAGCGACAAGGGAAATTAACATGGGGAAATTGTTGGGTCACTCTAGCGACAAGGGGAATTTAACATGGAACTATAGTGTGGGTCTGTCTAGCGACAAAGGAAATTAACATGAGGAATAGAGTTTGGGTCTGTCTAGGGACAAGGGGAATTGAACATGGGGAATAGAGTTTGGGCTTGTCTAGGGACAAGGGGAATGGAACAGGGGACTATAGTGTGGGTCTGTCTAGGGACAATGGGAATTTAACATGGGGATTAGATCGTGGGACTGTCTAGGGACAATGGGAAATTTAACATGGGGAATAGATCGTGGGACTGTCTAGGGACAATGGGAAAGTTAACATTACGGAAACCCTGGGGGATATAGCCTCAAGGGAATTTAACATATGGAAATTGAACATGGTGGAACTGTATAGTGTCAAGGGGAATTGAACATGGTGGGACTATCTAGGGACAATGATAGTAGAGGGTCAAACACAACAGAGACAGAAACATACATACACTAGTACAAGCGTGGGATTTATATATAAAGCATTACCAAGACCTGAAATCTTGCTGGGGTGTTCAAAAAGTTGCATAATTGTAACGATGCTATAAATAGCTATAATCAAGGAAATGCTCAACGACAAAATGGATGTGACTAAAAAGTAAGGTTAAAATGACGAAATTGTCCCAGAATGTAAAGGAAAATAAACATATCCCCGAAAATTAAGTTACAATGGTTTAGACTAAAATGGATAAAATTAGTAACTACTTACAATATCAACTTCTGTGACGATCGTGGATAAATACCTATGTATCTATAATCAGCTGAAATTCCTATGAAATCCCACTATCTATTTATAGCTCCAACTTGTGGGTTATTCCTTTGGAAAATCCCACTATCTTTTTATAGCCTCAGCTTGAGTGACGTTCCTGTTTATGAATTCTAGTATATATGTATAGCTACAAAATGTGGAAATCCCCAAGTCGATATTTATAGTCTCAAAATTTCCAGCGTCAGTGACGTCACTGTACTGAACACTAGGGGATAAATGGCAACAGTGTTGCAAGTGGCTGACCTGAATACGCGCTACTGTAGGTAGGTAGGTAGAGTGTATCTGATAGGGATAAAGTGAGTTTTATAAAGACAAACAGAGACCAATACACACACACACACACAACATACGCGCGCAGACACACTCACACACACACACACACACACACACACACACGCACATACACACACACACACACACACACACACACACACACACACACAGAGGGAAGAGGAAAAAACAAACCCCAAATATACTATCAACACAGAGGGGAGATAATACAAACCCCAAATAAACTATCCACACAAACGTACGCGAACGCATACAAACTCCAAATATACTATCCACACAAGGTCGATAACGCATACAAACCCCAAATATACTATCCACACTCGGGAGGAAAAAAAAAAACAACCAAATATACGATCTACACAACGTACGCGAACACACACACACACCACACACACACACACACACACACACACACACACACACACACACACGCGCGCGCACACCACAGAGGGAAGAAGAAAACCATTATACACTATCCACACGGAGTGAGGAAATAACCCTTTATATATACTATCAACAGAGAGTGAAGAAAATAACCCATTATATTCCTTCAACATAGAGTGAAGAAGAAAACGTTTTTTGAAAGCACCTAAGCCCTCACCTGCAATGACCAACTCTGCCAAACACCTACACCCCACCCCACCCATACTCCCAACACTACAAAACCCATTTAACCCGTTATTTTATGGCATCAGTGTCTGCTTTAGGAAACATCAAGACACAAAAAATGATGGATGAATAGACTGACTGTTGTTTACGGACTTGCATGCCTAAAGAGCGTGCGTGAAGGAAAACATCCTTCCATTTCAATTCTAACTAAAACATGATCCAGAGGGATAGAGAGAGGTGAAAGAGCACAATTTCATAAAGTGTGAGTAAAAACAAAACACGCCATCCTTATTATACAATGTCAAGACCAAGAGACACGTTTTCTTTCTGGTCTATTCTCTTTTAGAAGGTAGTATGAAATTTCACATCAGGGCCAACGCATCGGCTCACATTGTCAATTTTTCCATTTCCATGTCTTTACTGGCACAAGTTCTTCATCATCTTCAATTTCTTCTTCTTCTTCTTCTGAATCCCTCTTCTCTGTTTCGTCTTGTTTTTTTGTTTCTTCTCTTTTCTTGTAGGGCACTCTGAATTCCAGTGTCCTTTCTCCTGACAACGATATTAGGTATCTTGACTTTTGTCTCTCTTTCTTAGACGAAGCAGGTATTTTGGAGACAAATACCCATTTACCTTTGCAGATATAGCAAACTTCATTAGCACACACTTTCGTATGACTCTCATCAAATCAACGACCAAAAGAGTAAGTTTTGTTGCCACTTTCGCCTGTGAATTATGCTTTCGTATGACTTTTAGCAAATATTTGACCAGCAGGTCGATCTGTGCTGACTCTTCCATCTTCGTGATCGATTGAGAGCGGAATGAATACTCTGACGCTAAGACACTCTCCTTATATACAGGGACCTGCTGCGTATGAAACCTAGTCAAATGTAATTTTGCAATAAGATCAAACGATTTCATTGAGGAAGTAAAAGGCAATGATGTACCGTATCGCCTCACACAAAACCTGAAGTGTTAGCTCAGACCGTGTCAGCAATTTCGAAGACGACATAACTGAGCTTTAATCAATGCTCTCCAATTATGCCACAAAACCACGAGTCCTGATTCACGCCAAAAGAAATTTCGTTCGGTCCATAAAAAATAGTATCACATCTGAGAAACGCAAAAACAAACTTCCAGAAAACTGAGAACGACGGCTTACACCTACAACGTAAATGTATGAGTTCAAGTAGTGCGTAAAACTTAGTCAAATTAAATTTTTATAGTCAAGACGAAACGATCTCTTTTCGAACAAGAAAGCAGACACCAAGCGACAATGGCAATCCGTGTCGCACAACACTTTTCAAAATGTATATGATCAGAGGTTTGTTCTAGCGATCTGCACGGTTAAATTAAATGTTGATGTATTTTGCAATAAGACGGACACAATTTCCATGGGATCGCCCATGGTACGATTGTTCGTGCATTAGTTTAATTTTTAAAAATATTTTTTATATAAATCGCCTATAGGATAGACCCAGTAAAGCATGGCCATTCTCGTCACTGTCTGAATAGCTACTCAAGTCAATTCGAAGTGAACGCGGTAAGAAAATAAGTATAGCCAATGAAATGGCCTACAACGGGTGATGCATTGTTTTGTTCTAGGACTGTGTGGCATAATAATCCCTATGTTCTTGCGTTGTTACCATTACAGTGCAGACATACTGAAATGTGAACTTACAAGCCCTCTTTGTCTGTGTTGTACCATTTCTTCTTACCACATCAAAATACTGAGCGTCACAGTATTGGTTCGCGTTTTCAAGCTGACCATTTTTTTTTTATATCTCACTTAAACATTTTAACATAACACTCACACTCACATCGGTAGAGTCAGAACAGATGTGTTTCAGTATTGAGGGGCATGTTATCTTTTTTTTTCAAACTAATAAATTTGGGGTTTGTATGAAGTAAAGAACCGAAAGTACAGTGAAACTCAAGGATGATGACCCAATCTGTCTGTCTATTGATGCGTGTATTTACTTAAGAAGAAATATGACCTCTAAAACACAAAGAGATACGGCAAGCATGATTAGAGTGAACATAACGATGTTTTCCTTCACGCCCGTGTAATTTAGAGCTTCAATCCTCTTTGAAGACAAACTTGGTCTCCTTTTGTAGGGCTTGAAATAATAAAAAACCTAAAAAAATCTTAAGCACTTTGCTATAGATAATTTCATCAACAGACTAAACAACATAAATACCGTTACAACACTAGAAAGCCTTAAATCTTCTATCAAAAAGAAATGCATCAAAAAATTAAAGATTAACGATAACTAACCAATGAAACCGAATTTAACAAACCAGTGACATGTGAAGAAATGGCGCTCACTTTGGAAAGGTAGGCGAATGTACTCTGTCATGCACCATCAACTTGAAAAAAAATTATAAACAGAGAGAAACCTGAATTCAAAATTCAGTTGTTTTTTCTTCAAAATTGTTTCGTTTCTTTTTTCTTTTTTTGGAACAAATCTAAGCACTAATATAGAGTGCAAAAGGGAAAATGCACATACAAGCTTTGATATTTCTGAAAAAATGAGGGGATATTCCTAACGTTCATAACCACCTATATATGCTTGGACTTGTCTGTGACTTATCCACAAAACAAGATGTACATATTTCTGGTCAAGCTGCAAGTGTGTGCGTGTTTTTGAAAATGGTAAAAATTGGATATACAATTTTCACGTGACACTTATAAAGTGAAGAGTCTGTGCAAGTGTCAAAAGCCAAAGTCATATAAGTTTTGTATTTTGTACGGCTTGTAAAGATTTCCACTTTAGAAAATGTGAAGTATCACAAGTTATTATCACAAACAGAAGTGGAACATAGGGGCTTGCAAGAAAGAAAATAACCCAGACAGTTGGTGTCATCAAGAGTGCTAGAGACGGTACCCGAACTTGCTTGCTTGCTTACTTGAATTAAAGTGCTTTCGCTCTAATGGAGCATATATCACTGGTTTAATAACGCACCGCGTGATTTTTAATTACTCCTGGGGAAGGAAAGAGAGCCTCATCCCCCAGGCTTTTATGTACTCACAGACTACTTTTAAATTTAGCCACTCAGGTGTAGGACTAACTAGTCCTTAACAACCTGACTGAAAGGCTTTAAACATGAGTGGGAATAGTCTCCCCACACACTCATGTTTCTGTCCGAGCGTGGTAAAGGAGGGAAAAGGTGCTCAGCAAGACAGCCATGGGTGTTAATTACTCAACAAAACGCTAGCCCGTACTTATTTCAAATCAAGTCGTGTCACCAAAACAGACGACGTGTACGACATCAAAGGCATTGTCAAACGCAGAAACCGTAAAGTGGGCAAACGACGTGTCAAAGAAGTCAACGTACGTTGGAAAGGATATCCACCCAGTTTTGATTCTTGCATCGACGCTTCGCACTATAAAAAGAAGTGACCATCATGCCCTTTCACACAGATTCAGCTACTGCGATCACTCCTTCACCCAATTCTTCTCTGCAAGATTTACAAACACAACCCTTGTGGGTGTGGTATGGAAAACGTGTGCCTAAAACGCAAATCGTCTTTTTCTTCCAAACCTTCGTGGTGTATTGTGTCATCGGTTCATCCATTGCCAATTTGAGTTTGCAACAAGGAGACAAACACTTGTGGACCATTGTATTGAGCAGTTACATCGGTTACCTGCTTCCTAATCCCTCCCTGAAATTCTCCTCGAACGGGAACCACGGGAACCTAGTGTCCAGTGCCAGTGCCAGTCACCAGTCGAACAACAACAACCACAACAACAACAACAACCCCATTTTGGGCGGAGACACACCTCTAACTTCCAGTATCGCCTCGGAGAGCCACAAAACTCTGGAATTATGAGCAATAACAACCAATTTTACTTATCCTTACCCAGTGACAGTTCCATGGAGGTGTTTCCCAAGAACACGTTGTGCTGTTACACGGTCAAATTACCTCAGACCATCCAGTTAGATCACGAAGCCCATTGGGAAGTGGCTTTAGTGGAAATCATTCACCCAACACAAATCAAAAACATCACCGAAAAGCAAAACACTTTCGAGGTGGAAATCCTGAATGCCCAATTGGAGGAAGAAATCAACAAAATCGGGTTTTTAGGGGACACAAGACCAGCCAGCAATCCAGCCTTCATTATCTACACCTTGAAAATTCCTTCAGGTTATTACTTTAGTGGTGAACATTTGGTGGACAGTATTGCGGACAGGTTCAACTTAGCCTTTGGCAAAGCACTGAACAGAGCCAAAAAAAGTGTGAAGATTGAGTACCATAAAGTGGCTCATCGTCTCGTGATCAAATTTCAAGATACGGACACATTGTCCCTCAGGTTCAGTGGTAGTTTGTTTGAAATTTTGGGTGGACATGCAGAAATGGTCGCAAACAATATGAGCCCCAAGATCAAAAGTAATATGGATTTTTACAGAGCTTTTGGAAACCCGGTAGAACTGAACCAAGGACTTAATTTGATCTTTGTATATTCCGATGTGGTGGAGTACAACGTGGTGGGACACACCTCTGTTCCGTTACTGCGTGTCATTCCTTTCAAAGTGGATAGTACCACAAACAATGACCAGGAAGGTGCAAACACCTATCACGTACACCGTGAATTTGTACATCCTCACTATTTGCCCGTCAGTAAGTCGTATTTAGACACTGTCAACATTGCTATAAAAGGAGATCTAGGACAAAATATTCCATTCTCCAAAGGGAAAGTTACAGTGAAACTCCATTTTCGAGAACGGTTCTCTAACGAATTGTAAGTCAAGACAGCGAGGAGGGACATTTTCACCCTATAAAATCCGGCCAGATGCGTGTGGAATTTCAGTTTGCAGAAAATCTACGCGCAGATAATACGGTGAACGTCATCCTGTATGCTGAATTGGACAATACGATATAAACCAACAGTTTGAGAGAAGTCATTCCAGACTATTAGAAGTCATGGAAGACTTTTATCAATGTTTGTATAGTAGGGATTCTTTGGACATGGAATGTGAAGATCCTGAGGAAGGAGAACCCCAAGACAAAGACAAAGAAGTCATCATGATGAAGTCTAGATGGCCAAAACAAGAATCACATTTAGTTTCCTGTTATGCTATAGTCTTGACAGAAAAAAATTAAGGAATTGATCAAGAAAGATTGCTATGGATGTCATAACGATCATCCCAGTGAAATTCAACACGATAAATGCCTGATGCTGAGTCAAGAAGAAAAATTGGACGAATATCTGGACGAAGCTTGGAGTCTCATCTCGGAAGAAGACGTGTTACAACAGTGGTATAAAGGCTTGCGTGAACATTATTGTCCTCCATTAACAACTCAAGAGATCCATCGCATCGAAGCTCTGCTGGATCAGAGTGAGGAGACAAGGTGAAGAAACGGTTACTTGTCAGACATTTTCAAGCAAAAGGTCATGATCGAATTGATGCCTTATCATTACCTGTGAAGAAGAAAAAAAAAAAGAAATGGATACCTGAGAACTGTATTACCTTTTGAACCAGAGTTTGTACACTGCTTCTTGGAATCCTTTCGCCTTTGCTAAAGATGAACTCCCTCATTGCACACCTCAAAACCATCCAGCTTATGTGATCAACACGGACGACAGTCATCTCCCAGGAACCCACTGGGTAGCCGTCTACTTTCCTCAAGAAGGATGTGTGGAATATTTTGATTCATATGGACTGCCCCCTTTGGAAGACGATATCATTGACTTTATGAGAAGAAATGCTCAGACCACACGATTCAATAATGTGAAATAACAAGGCACATATTCCTTGGTGTGTGGACAGTACTGTGTGTATTTTCTGCATCATTGCAGCCTGGGCTATTCTTTAGAACATTTAGTGACTCATTTTGATCCTCGTCATTCTTCTAGAAACGATGTGAAAGTAGATCGATGGTTTTGTGACCAGTATGCTTATCTTTTGTCTCTAACTAGGAAACGTAGTGTCCATCAATGACCTAATGACTTCCAACAGTGGAAATCACAATTTCATTCACAACGTTGTCAGCCCTGTTTAAAGTAGAGTGTGAATTGAAAAAAATATTTGGTATTTGAAAAAAATGTTTGATGTTATAGTGTTGGATTATTGTTAAAAAAATTGTTTGTTAGTATGAATAAAAAAATGTTGTGTTTTGAAGAAAAAATGCCTTTGTGGTTTGTTTGTTTATAGGAATGTTGATTCATGCCTTTGACTTCTCTCTATCCCTCCCATAACACTATTTGAACGTTCCGGCTAGAAAACCGTGTAGTAATGTTTTCCTTCACGTCCTCGCTTTGACTTTAAGAAACGGGGAAGTTTCCAGTCTGCCCATCCATTGTTAACTCATCCTCCTACGAAGATGTTCTCCAAATTAGCTAAGCTCAACGAAGCCTACGTGAATTTGCATAGGGTCAGACACAGTCTGATACCGAAGCCAGAAGAGATAGAAAATGTGAGAATGCTAAAAGTCACTGAAGACCTGAAAGAAGAGCTCTTCAAGGAGGAATTCAAGAAGGAGAAAGAAGAATGGATGGAGAAGTACAGACTTCATAAACAGCAGAGAGAGCAGCAACAGCAGCAGCATGAACCTGACAGAGGCTTTGTCAACAGTTGTATCGACACCAAAGAGTTCTTCTTCTCTTTTCCGAAGAAGCAGACCTTATCCTGTGAGAAAGCCTGTCGTCAGAGGAGGTCGCCATCTTATAACCTAAGCGACCGCCATAGCTTCAAGTTCCAAAAAAAAATTCAGGGCTACCCCATACTCTCGAAAAGAAATAACATTCCATTGCCTATGATATGTTAGTCAGAAGAAAAAATACAGAAGTGAGTCTATCAGCACATGATTTCTTTATCTTGGTTAGAAAGTGCGACTCTAAGTCCTTCGTTTCCGTCGCTTATCAAAATTTTAAAAATAGTAATGTTCTGTAAAAAAATGAGTGAGTGTTTCTTTTAGGTTTGTGCGTTTTTTTTTTTGTTGGTGATAATATGGACAATATAAGTTCGCGTACAACGAAATTAAAAGAATTAGGCCCAGAACTCGGTGTGGAGGGAAGAAATATACGCAACAGTAGCGGGAGCAAGAAATGCAGACCTAGCCAGTTAGCACTCCACCCACCTCGAGAACACAAATAACATCTAGTCAACATCCGACTATACCTAACAAACAACCTGCCCCGGAAAGAGTGGTGGCAAAACAAAGGGCCAATTATGTTAGACAAACGGTATGGCAAACTCAAATGTAATTATCGGAGGCACTACGTTTTTTTCTGGGGCCCCGAGTGGCCGAGTGGACTAAAGCGCTCTCCGTTACGGATCACTGTCATCTCACCTTTGTCTGCGTGGGTTCGAGTCTCGGATTCGGCTAATGTGGGTATGTGAGAAAGCTTCCCAGTAGCTTCTCGTGGGTCGGTGGTTCTTTCCGGGTTTTTCCCGGGTTCTTCCTCCACCATTAATACTGGCCGCCATGTATAGCCTATCGCGTGCTGAAAAATGGCGTTAAACCCTACAACAACAACAACGTTCTTTTCTCACTCCGATGCTACAGGCAATCTCGGCTGAAAGAACAACCATAGCAACAATAACAGCGACAGACACCATAACAGCGGATTTGAAACTATCTACCTCAAGTAACGAAATAGTATCAGAACCAGAAGAGGAAATTGAGGCGGTTGAGGAGGAGGAGGAGGGGGACGCTGACACTCGTTGAGAAGTACACCGAAATGGGACTAGATCAAGCATTGTATGACGTCAACAAAGCAGGGTAGTTTATTAGAGCCATACAATACGTTGCCTACAAATCTCTAGACACCTTTAAACCAAGACCTTCTCAGTGGGGATTAGGGTCAGAGTTCTTCCCCAATTCTACAGACAAACCTACACTGGATACCCCCTCAGTCAACTGGTAGAAGCCGCTGCTTACATTGCCGCCCATCATGGCTACGCATTTCCTGATATCAAGAATTATGAGACTAGGAGTGCGGGAAAGAACGTGAAAGCAAAAGAGAGACGTGTTACCTTCTAACAGAAAAAACAGCCTTTTTTAGGGCTCCAAAAGATTGCTTTTTGTTAACTAGGGAACCATATTTGGCTTGGTACCCCTCCTTGACTAAACTATTCTCGAAACAAACTTGACCCATTGGAACACCGTAACAAACTTAACTTTTTAAACCTAACAGTGACCAAACTGGCATATGTCGCTTAGACATAATAATTTAATTAAGATCAGTATGGCTATTTTTATGTATACTAAGTACTAATATTAGATATGTTAGGAAGTAGGAAATTTAACAGACTGGTTAGATTTGAACTAATTGTACAAGTGGTTAACACACTACTGGTACTTTTTACTGTCCATTAGCAAAAACGGGACTTGATTTGAAATAAGTACGGGCTAGCGTTTTGTTGAGTACTTAACACCCATGGCTGTCTTGCTGAGCACCTTTTCCCTCCTTTACCACGCTCGGACAGAAACATGAGTGTGTGGGGAGACTATTCCCACTCATGTTTAAAGCCTTTCAGTCAGGTTGTTAAGGACTAGTTAGTCCTACACCTGAGTGGCTAAATTTAAAAGTAGTCTGTGAGTACATAAAAGCCTGGGGGATGAGGCTCTCTTTCCTTCCCCAGGAGTAATTAAAAATCACGCGGTGCGTTATTAAACCAGTGATATATGCTCCATTAGAGCGAAAATCATTTTAATTCAAGTAAGCAAGCAAGCAAGTTCGGGTACCGTCTCTAGCACTCTTGATGACACCAACTGTCTGGGTTATTTTCTTTCTTGCAAACCACTATGTTCCACTTCTGTTTGTGATAATAACTTGTGATACTTCACATTTTCTAAAGTGGAAATCTTTACAAGCCGTACAAAATACAAAACTTATATGACTTTGGCTTTTGACACTTGCACAGACTCTTCACTTTATAAGTGTCACGTGAAAATTGTATATCCAATTTTTACCATTTTCAAAAACACGCACACACTTGCAGCTTGACCAGAAATATGTACATCTTGTTTTGTGGATAAGTCACAGACAAGTCCAAGCATATATAGGTGGTTATGAACGTTAGGAATATCCCCTAATTTTTTCAGAAATATCAAAGCCTGTGTGTGCATTTTCCCTTTTGCACTCTATATTAGTGCTTAGATTTGTTCCAAAAAAGAAAAAAGAAGCGAAACAATTTTGAAGAAAAGCAACTGAATTTTGAATTCAGGTTTCTCTCTGTTTATAATTTTTTTTCAAGATGATGGTGCATGACAGAGTACATTCGCCTACCTTTCCAAAGTGAGCGCCATTTCTTCACATGTCACTGGTTTGTTAAATTCGGTTTCATTGGTTAGTTATCGTTAATCTTTAATTTTTTGATGCATTTCTTTTTGATAGAAGATTTAAGGCTTTCTAGTGTTGTAACGGTATTTATGTTGTTTAGTCTGTTGATGAAATTATCTATAGCAAAGTGCTTAAGATTTTTTTAGGTTTTTTATTATTTCAAGCCCTACAAAAGGAGACCAAGTTTGTCTTCAAAGAGGATTGAAGCTCTAAATTACACGGGCGTGAAGGAAAACCTCGTTATGTTCACTCTAATCATGCTTGCCGTATCTCTTTGTGTTTTAGAGGTCATATTTCTTCTTAAGTAAATACACGCATCAATAGACAGACAGATTGGGTCATCATCCTTGAGTTTCACTGTACTTTCGGTTCTTTACTTCATACAAACCCCAAATTTATTAGTTTGAAAAAAAAAGATAACATGCCCCTCAATACTGAAACACATCTGTTCTGACTCTACCGATGTGAGTGTGAGTGTTATGTTAAAATGTTTAAGTGAGATATAAAAAAAAAAATGGTCAGCTTGAAAACGCGAACCAATACTGTGACGCTCAGTATTTTGATGTGGTAAGAAGAAATGGTACAACACAGACAAAGAGGGCTTGTAAGTTCACATTTCAGTCTGTCTGCACTGTAATGGTAACAACGCAAGAACATAGGGATTATTATGCCACACAGTCCTAGAACAAAACAATGCATCACCCGTTGTAGGCCATTTCATTGGCTATACTTATTTTCTTACCGCGTTCACTTCGAATTGACTTGAGTAGCTATTCAGACAGTGACGAGAATGGCCATGCTTTACTGGGTCTATCCTATAGGCGATTTATATAAAAAAACATTTTTTAAAAATTAAACTAATGCACGAACAATCGTACCATGGGCGATCCCATGGAAATTGTGTCCGTCTTATTGCAAAATACATCAACATTTAATTTAACCGTGCAGATCGCTAGAACAAACCTCTGATCATATACATTTTGAAAAGTG